>RXPK01000294.1:1626814-2226814 GCA_004143645.1 Protaetia brevitarsis
ATCGTTTGCCATCGTTTTTTCTAAAATTTTTGAAATATAATTAATACCAGACTAATGATTTTCTCACTAGAATCAATTGTTATCACCTACGCAGTTGGGTTTAGGCCTGCGAAATCTCAACATTGCTGGTGCTATTCATAACCATGAAGGTAGTTATACGACACTCTAGATAGAAAGTGTGTGGCGGCTGGCTATATTTTTTGATTTATCAAGCGCATTGACGCAGTGGATCACCAGTTGCTCCTTGCTAAATTGCATTCATTGGGTGTAAGAGGTCTAGCTTATGATCTATTTTCCTCCTAACTTAGTAAATAGGTATTCTAAAGTAAGCATTACGGGTGAAGTTGCCAACATGATCACAACTAGGGAGTCTTCCTTGATCAAAATGTCCGCCGGTGTCCCGCAGGATCTGTTTTGGGCGTCCGCTGTTTTTAGTATATGTGTAACGATCTACATTCTCATTTGTGCTGCTCTCGTTGTCACAGTTATGCTGATGATACTAGTTGTATTGTATCTGGAACGTCGAATAGCGCAAACATCGGTGCTGTATAATAGTGTCGTGAGGCGCCATGATTGAATGGACTTCTTTGAATGGGCTTTGTCTTGAACGGGCTAAGACAGGTTTACTACTTTTGTTTCCAACTATTCATAACAACTGCTCAAGCTTTACATTCGTTTTAAAACGGTTAGAAGTATACCCGAGAGTGACTCCGTGAATTTCTTAGGTTTGTCTGTTGATCAAGCGGACTTAGTTTGAGCAACATTGTGAGGTGCTCAACACATAAACTTTGCTCGGCATTATACGCTATTAGATCGCTTCGAGGTAGTGTCAGTTTACATTCAATAAATTATTTTATTATGCGTATGTTGAGTCCAGACTGCGGTATGGTGTATTTTCTGGGGTTGCACTCCATCTGCCAAGAAAGTATTTATAATGCAAAAGAATTATTAGATAAATGATGGGGAGTTGCACCTACGATCGATGTGCGCCCTGTTTTGGGAGTCTCGTATTTTGCCGCTGGCTGGTCTCTTTATACAAGAAATCCTGGTCTTTATAAAAAACAAGAAAATAAATTTATAAGAAAACTGTGACGTATTTAGTGGCATGAACGACAAGAGGCTGTTAATAATTTGAGTATTCCCTCCCAAGAACAAAAATTTTATGAGTTCAGCTACGTATCAGGCTATATTATTTATATAACCAATTCCCGAAGACATATAAATCCCTTGCTAATAAAAATCATTTTAAAAATGAGGTTAAAAAATATTATTAAAGATACTTACTACACTGTCGACGAGTACTTGTGTAAACTTAATTCACTTCATGTTTATTTTTTATTAATTTTTTTATATACATTTAGTATATTTAACGTGGCATACTTTTAATGGTATATGTCTTTAGTTTATATATATATGTATTTTCTTTTATTATTGTAACATTTATATGGCTACCTGACAATGTCGATGCTCTTGGAACCATGACAATAAAGTATTATTATTATTATTATTATTTTTTATGGGAGTAAGCTGTGCTTTTCTGTGCATGGTGTAAAATCAAAATTGCGAAAATTAACTCATGACATGTTACATAGAGTTTTACCTTGTACATACATCCAAAAAAAAGTTTGGCAAATTTTATTAGACTTGTACCATAACGTATACGATTATCCAACAGACTACGCTTACTTAAAAGATAATGAAAACAAAGATAAAATATAGCTTTGCATAAAACCCAAGAAAATACAAAAACAAGCAATACATAAGAAAAAGGAACGGAAAATATTAATGTGCTAATTATTATTGCAATTAAATTAATTCAAATCAAACAAATCATTCAGCTGTCGATTTGCTACCTTTAGGCCAATACACATTATCGGCCAGATAATAGTCAAGTCCCGATCTAGTCACGGTCAGATCTAATATTGTAACATTAATTTTTTTATTGTTAAATTCACATTCGGGTGCACGGTCAAGTCACAGACAAACACCACGAAATGCATGTTAATTTGATCTGACCGTGACCTGACTTTTACCTGACCGATAATGTAAATCAGTGTTAAGAGAGACTCTATACGCTGGAACTCGTCTTATAGTTATATCTTGATATATCATTAAAAGTGTCTAGCGTCTATAGGATGAATACTACAATTTTTTAAAAAAAATTACGGCAATAATACGTTCATCAAATGTTTGAGAAACTTTACTACAATATTTCCAATACTTTATAAAATTTGGTAGTGAGGTAATTTATAGAAACAAATGTCTCAATGATAAAATTTGATGATTTTTTGCAAGATGCTATGCCATACTTTGTAGTACATTAACTTTAGATTTGCTGCAAATTATAGCGCCAAGTAAATAAGTCTGTGGGTTGGTGCAAAAAGAAGCAATGCAATTCTTTTTGAAGACGGGATCTACATTGCAAAACACGTTGATGGCATGTGTAATGTTTTGCAATGTAGATTTCTTTTTTAAGAAAAATTGACACTGATCTTTTCAAGCCTCAGAAATATTTGGAAAGCCAAACTCATGGTTATGCGTAGATATTTGCTGAGACAATTTTTACCTATGCAATACCAGAATGGTACATGTGTTTGAGTGTAAGTTTACAAAGTTTGCTTGTATAAACTTATACCACGAGTGATGGCTTGCCGGTAGACGTTTCTAAATATAGCAGAAGACCGCAGGTCATAATATTCAAGATGAATAGTACACTGAAAATAAAATCTATGTAATTTTACATTTAACAGTGTATATAGTACAGAAATTGTATTATTAAACCTTGTTATTAATGCAATGTAATAATGCTTTATATACATTACTGCTTAATTACAATTATATTCTGTGAAAATATTTTCACAATTCTTGCAATGGAGATTGTTTAGCCAAAAGTTAATGTTTTTAATTTTTTCTTGTCTGGAATATGGCTGGATAATTTAACAAATAGTTTTTTATTTCTTTTTCAAAACATTTATTTTTCAAAATGTAACGTTTCGACATTCTTACGCCTTTTTCAGACATCTATGACATCCCATGAAATAATATACAATTTAATTTGCAAAAGTATGGTAAATACAAGTTATGTTATTTAATTTTAATTAATTGTATAAATGCAACAAATTACACAGTTGCGATGGATATTTTTATACGGTTAATTAAAATAAAAAATAAAAAACTTGTATTTACCTATTATATGCGTTGGTGGCTCTATCGCAGGTGTCTCGGTAAAAACAGACAATAAAAGAAAATTTCCTTATAATATGTATCCTCTTTGAATAACTAAATCCGTGGTTTGCGATAAAAAAAGTTAAATATATTTCGATACAAACGACAATATTTCATTTTTTTTGATGCACAGGAGTGGCTTTAATTCAGTTGCCACAGGGTTTATACATATGTGTGTAGTTCCCAATTTCTTTCGGGAATCCTCACGTTATTAACGTATCCTTTACAGAATTACATAGTCTCACTATTTACTTTCACTGTTTACCTATACTCACTTATTTCATCGTTTTTGTTTTATTTGCCACTACTATTCCAGAATCTTACAAAATACGTATAAATTACAATCATTTTAACCTTCCATCCAGAATAATTGTTTTATAGTTATCAAAAAAACAATCGTACGACACGAAGGTATTTTTGCGCTTTTCCGGTTAAATTGATTATTTGAGAAATTTTGGATGCAATTGTATACTAAAGGAAGCTGTTTTGGTTAACCCCTAAAGTCGCAAGCCCGTCACGTATGCGGACCATCGCTTACTACTAAACGATCCTTAAGGGGTTAAAAACGGTACACATTTTCTTCCGCTGCAAATATCTATGAAATGAAGTGATTTCTAGTTTTCCAATTTCTTCTAATTTATTCCATATTCATGTACACCAACAAATAGACACTAACATGAATGTTATTAATATGATACTAAATGAATGCCAGTATTCTGTAATTGAGTTGATATCAATTCTCATGTTTTTATATTACAGTTTGTTATTCGGTGAATTTAATAAAATAAGGAATGCCAACAATATAAACTAATGAATATACAAAACTAATGAAGAGTAAATGCCTAACTTCAAAGCGTGCCAATCAGTTTCTATATGTATGTGTATGTATTTATAAACATGCCACTCAGTGTTATTATGTATATCTGCAGTGAATCAATCCTGTGTCCCAAATACTTCTGTACATACGTGCCAAGGTATCTCTAGGGATTATTTCCTTAGTTTGCTATTCGGATAAGTTACAAAGCGGTTATGTGTAAACTATGTATGTATGTTTACTGTAACTATTTGATTGCAGCAAACAACTGCGCTCGTCCTAGTCGTTTTATTTTAATTTCCGCAAAGAATTATTGTACTATGTAAAGCGACATTAAGGTACACATAGAAAACATGGATACGCATACAAAGTGTTTACTTGTATTATTCTGATAAAGCATAATTTGTACAATTATTTGGATATACATATAATATAGGAAATGAAACGCATTGTGCTATTTCATTAAATTGTATAGCTAAGATATAAGCCAGAATTGGGCATTATTCGAATAGAATTGTTCAAAATGATCATTTAAATAACGAAAATATCTTATAATAATGTATTGAAAAATAAAATTATTTACAGATAGGTGTTGGAAAACTATTCATAGATAATTTTAACTACAGATAACTTTAATTACGTAACTGTAGATAATTTTGTCTGTAGGTAACTGTGTTACTCATAGTTAAAGATGATTTTATTCCAAATAGCACATATCCTTTGCTTACCGATGTATATTGTGTACTGGAAGCACGAACATTTAGGGCTTTAGGACAATGTGTGTTTTTCTTTCAATGTCGGTAGTGTATCGATAGGCGTTCTTTTTTTGTACTAAAAATTTATAAATCATACTTGTCGAATATATTATGTGTTGGTGTTTTATTTTATTTTCTTCATATTTACATAGTGATTAAAATACATCAAACACATTTTACCTAATATGTCGACACAACAGAGGAAGCTTCCCCAAAAGATTAACGGAGAATTAGCGTTGACATAAAATACATTAATGATGACTTTTTACACTGATTATTTAATAACTGATAAAAAATACACTAACTGGTAGACTCAAACTGCTCCCGGTTCGAAAATACCTATTTTTACATTTCTTTTATGAAAACTTACAAATATCAATTTCATATAGTTTCACTGGTTACGAAGAATTAGTATAGATAGATTTATTTATGGCTAACGGATAAAGATGAAAGATAATTATATTTATCGTTCAGGGATAAAGATGAAAGATGCTTTTATCTGTCATCTTCGGATAAAGATAATAGTTAAATTATCTTTATCCGTTGGTTTATCTAAATAATTTTTGTCCAACTCTGGGTATAAGTACATATGTATGTGATACCTACGTATATACACCGTACAATGATCGATAACCCTCCACCACAACCTGATCCCACATATAACCTAACACATGACGCTGCGAACAGGATACGAACCTGTGCGGGCAAAGCCCATTTGATTTCGAATCAAAAGATCAGGGGAAAAATATTGCCAAGAAGAGTAGAGAAATTAAATGAGCCATCAACATTTGTCAAACAATGGAAAGTGCTGAATGAAAACTAAAATAAACAGGAGTAACCAGGAATCTATCAACATCGATAAAATAATAGCGAGGAGTCGATACCAAGAAACCCAGGGGTCTAATCGGAGACAATCATCGCAAGGGAAACAAAACAAGAAGCAATGTCCGAAGTGCTGATATCAGCATCAATATGGCAAATGTCCTGCATGGGGCGAAAAAACTGCTAAGAAAATGTGCAAAACGAATCACTTTGCTAAGGCTTGTAAAAAGAAACAAGATATTATAAGAAAGAATGTACATAGTGTTCGTAATGATGAAAGTTGTTTGTTTTTAAATGCTGTTGAGGATCTGTTCTGTCTGGAAATAAAGGAATCGTGGGTTGCTGGAGTAAAGATTAACGGTTATGTTATTGATTTTAAGTTAGATACAGGTGCCATGGCTAATTTAATTTCGAGAAAAGTACTAAGGTCAGTAAAGGTTAGTTTTCATAATGTAGAAAAGACAAATGTCCGTTTAACTTACTATACACGCGACCATATTCCAGTAATAGGTAAATGTCGATTAGAATGTCAAGTTAATAAAATTAAACAAAAACTTGTTTTATGTTGTAAATACAGACAGCTGTCCAATTTTAGGCTTACAAGGTTGCATAGATTTAAATTTAATACAAAAAATAATGTTGTAAATGTAGACAGCGCAGATAATCTTATAAAACATTATGATTACTTATTCGAAGGGATGGGGTGTTTAGAAAAACCTTATCATATTGAATTAAAGGAAAATGCAAAACCAGTTGTTTATCCAGCTAGAAAATTACCCTTTCAAATTACTGATCAATTTAAGTTAGCGTTAAAAAACTTAGAAGAAAATTACATGCGAACCATTGCTCTGGCAGAGCTGTTAAGAAACCTCAACACTATTTGGACTATGTCACCGATTTAGAACGACTATTTAATGTACAGGGGGTAGAATAGAAAAAAAGGGTTATTTAGTATATTGTTCATATGTGTTTATTTTTGTAAGGTTTATATGTATATTTTAATGCTGTAAAAAAGGGAGATGTAGTAGGTTGGTACCTCTTTTAAAATAAAGTCAGTTACTTCCCGGACATTGAACAGAGCAGTTGTATCGATAACTCTCCACCACAACCTGATCCCACATATAAGGTAACACAATGTTTAATGATCGAATCGTCGCTATGTGACAGATGATAGTTTTATTTCGAATTTTTTATCCTAAGCCGACGACAGTAATTGTTTATAAATTAATTGAGGACACGACAATACTTGATCACAATATAATAATTTTCAAGAACTTCTTAACTCTCAATTGTAAGTTTTCGATAACTTTTATTAGCTTCTTCGGAGAAACCATAAATGTAACAATAGTTTAAGTTAACTTGTATTTTATTTTACAAGAAATAACATACTTATAGAAGTTGTATTAATTCAAAAAGTTATACACATTGCAACCAAATGCAGTTTTTAAGTTTGACGGTTATTAAATCCATTAAAACTCGATATAAAAGTTTAAAGAATATTTGTAACAAACAATGAAACGCGTGGAAAGTTAAGGTTAAGTTAAAATGTGTGAGTCACAACTGAAGTAAGCCTAATATTTACTATTAAAGAAAAGAGCCGGTCCGGTACCGTAACCTAACCTCAACCGACGTGTACCCTACCAGATGCCGAGTTGAAAGCATTTCGGACATCCAGTGTTATTAACGCGCCCAAGTTCCCTGCTGTAGGGGCTCTGTACTGGCTTCACTGCTGTGTTCTTCACTGTATTTAAGATGGTCAGTGTTGATCTTCCTTTCCGGAAGCCATGTTGCTGTTTTGCCAGATCTTCTATTTCCGTTTTCACTCTGGAGAGCAGTAGTTGTTTTAAGAGCAAAGATATTTAATACACATATCGGACAATAGGTTTGGCTGTCCTCTCCTTCTTTCTTTTCCGTCGCTATGAGCATCGGCCTCTCAGATTTCCTTTGTTTCAAGGTTACTGTCATTAGTATTTCATTCATCATGGCTAAAATTTCCTCGGGTAATACTCAGTACTCTTAATTACTGCTGGGAGTATGCCATCTGGTACTGGATCCTTGTTTGGTCTTAGCCTTGCATATGCCGCCATAGCTTCCTCTTTGATAAAGGGAGTACCTCTTCTGCCTATACTTCCCGCTTGGCCCATTCTATCCTGAAGTTATTTGAAAAAAAAAAATTATTCGCCATGCGACATCGATTTTGGGATTCAAATTTTAAAGTAGCCCAAAGGATTAATTTTTGCCTAAAGATTTCATATAAGGAAAATAGATAGAAGACATAAACGTAAAAAACTGTGGGAAAAAACATTCAGCTGTAACCTGAATTTTGGTGGTAAACAAACTTGTAGATTTAATAACAACAAAGTTAGCAATAGGTCGCCGAAATCTTTGAACATCAGACTGTACATGTGTATTTTTGACTTTACGAAAAAAGTCTTTTATACAAAAGTTTTACAGAATTCAATGCTGCATAACCTAAAAATATTTTCGACTATACAAAGTGTTCCAAAGGTAGGAAAACGCATACTTACTCCGTTATTTTAAATGGAATATCCTATATAGGTATTATTCCATTTTTAAATTCTACGTAAAAAAAATAACATTACTTCATATAAACTATTATATGTATTTTCTTGAAAAGTTAATATTTAAAAAATATAATTTAAGAAAATATGGAATCCAATATATTTAAAAACAATAAACTCGCACACTAGAATGAGCACTTATTGTTCTAATTTTGCGTGCTGCATCAGCCAAAGGACACATGAATCATGATTGAAAGGAAGTTGATTTTGGATCACCCTCAATTCTAAACCATATGTCTATAAATATTTTAGTCGAAAGTGGAATACACGGTTTTATATTAGATAACTGAATGAGTGAAAAATGACATCTATATAATCTATATAATTTCAACACGCAATCTTAACACTCGTCACACATGAAAATAGATATGCATTCGTTGCAGTGTTTCTTTAATATTGGTTCGCACGTATATATTTAGAGATGATTTAAGGTGTAAAATTAACGAATCCATTAACGACCACAAGTGCATGCCAATTGAGATTGACCTGAGAGCATGTGATACACGTTCACGCGAGGGCGGTTATTTATTGCACAATGTTAGAAATGTTTAAAAATATATTAGGATTCAATAAGAATTTCTTAGAAGATTAGATTAATAGATAGATACTTACGTAATTAATAACACATTACATAAAATGTACCTACTATTTATTATAAATTATCGCTTTTGTGTGCAACAGTAGATAACTCCAACAAAGTTAATACAAAAAGAATATAACTAAATAAAACATTTTGCTACAATTTAGAGATTTTACTAGAAACGAAGGAATTTCGACTAATGTATACGAAAATAACTAAGGAAAATAAAATAAATATCATATGAGAGTACAAAGGTGCCTACGGATAAATCATAGGAATCGGTGAGCTTACATTATTCGTGGGTTTTACCATACATTTGAAGTTGAGAAATAATATGCTTGTAGCTTTAAGTGTCTTGTTAATACAAAAAGACTCCTTAAAAATTGTTGCAAATTCAACAATAACGACTTCAACACAGATGTTCTCGCTCAATTTAATATCTAGGTTTTCTAACCAAATTTTTCAAATCTGATTGCGCTCGTCATTCATAATTCATACAGGTACAGTTCTAAGTTTTAATTATATTTTGTTGAGAGTAGCGAATGTTCATTAGAAATCAAACTTTTGATAACACAATTAAATAATAGAATAACTTTAACATATACTTTTAAAAAATGAATGGAAGTGGGAGATACTTGTTGAAACTCTATTATACTCCAATATACTTGTAACATAAATATTTACCTACTATAGAAATGTAAAGAATAAAAAAAATACTGCTATGGAAATGTGAGTATTTAAACTAATTTAGAGAAAATTACAGTCATTTAGAACGGTTTTCAAAACATAATGAAGGCGTCATTGTAAGACGTGCATACTGTTAGGTGAATTTTGAATTTGTAAAAATTGACTATTAAATTAGACAATACTAGATCGAAACTACGAACTTTTTTATTTGTTAGTTCAAGCTTACTTGGGTATTTTTTTTGTTTTATATTTTGTTTCGACAAATTTATCATTCTTCGGGATGTTTAAATTCGGTAATATATCTTCTCTTTCCCTCCTTCTAGAGTGAATAACGGTATCTTAATGCCAGTTATGGTTATCCATTTGAATCTATGTTAATTAGCTAGCTTACCTAGCTTCGATAACAATCCAAGCCAGATAACTAATTTAAACGAAGATTCTTCTTGTGACCACGATAGACGACGGTTAACACGTTCGCGTTGTTTTAAGAATTTGACGCCGCACATTCAGAAATATCCCAGTTCCACAAAATTTTACCTAAAAAGTATTGATATAATGTATAAATCCACATTTACTTGAATGATTTTCGAGATTTTCCTGCGAAATATCCTAAGTATCCAAAGTACCATTTGCCCGTTTTTGACTGTTTGCCGAAGCCCCCACATACGTCCGATTTGACGCCAAAGAGTCCCTGCCACCACACCTGCAATTTGAGTTATCCATATGTACCCAGGTATTTCATCGATGATCGTCTACCTAAAAATCAAAATCATTAATTAGTTGTACCCAGTAAATTATATTTTTCATTTATGGTCGCGATACGTTTCATTTTGTTAAGTTTTTATGTACCACCATTAATTTTTACTTTTGTTAAAAATTTTTAGTAAATAAGTAGATGTAGCTTGGCATAAATTCGGTTCCTAGTATGGTTCTATTATGGGAAGTTTACGTTTATCGATAATCTAGGCATGAAATTCTGATAGGTGACTCTTATCATAGAAAAATACCAAATAATTTCTGACATTTCTATAACCTAATTTATTAACGTGCCAGGCAAGTTTGAATACGTATTTTGATTGAAATAAATTTGTTTTATACAGTATATGAATCCGACATACCTGTGTTCTTAGAGTCTCTCATTTAAGAAAATATAGATGATTATTATTAGGTGTAAATAAAGAAATATACTTGTTTTGTTTTAAATTGTTCTTTTATTGCACGATTAGTGTGATTTTTATAACAATATTTTAAATGTACATTTTCCAACTTTAAACAACTCGATAAGGGGGTTTGGGGCGCGCTATTTAGGTAAGAAATGTACCAATTCGTTAGGAAGCGTCTGAAGAGCTAATTTGACAGCTAATTTAGTGCTCCTACAAGTGTCTCGTACCACCTAGCAGATAAAGGATCACTGATCACGATATTCACTTACGATATCAGAGAGACCTCTAGGTGAATTAAAACAGCAAATTAGCGTATTTATATTTATTAAAATCTGAAGAATAAAGTAATTATAAAGTTAATTAAATCATTGTATATTAAATGAAATTATATTTAAAATAGGTAGAATATCCTATCTCACTTTAGTATAAAATTTGAAAAAATTAAATTCCAGCCATTTGTTCTGAAAAATCAGAGCAATATATTTATTCTTTTAGCAAACGAAATGATATGCGTGTAAGATACATAAGTATAATATTATATTTCTGTATTAATTAACAATATGAAAAGTTACGTTTTTAATGTTTTGTGATGGTACTGTTATTTTCATTAATTTTAGGCAACTATGTAAAAATAATAGCTACTAGTTAATAATAAAAATTACTCAATAATAATAAATTCTACACTAAGAGAAATATCCTTTTCATTTAAAAGGAATTGCATTAAACCAAAAGTCTTTGCGTTTTCTATATGGCCACATGATTTTGGTGTTTCTTGAAAAGAATATAATTTTAAATTCACGCATTACTTCGGAAATAATATATTTTTCGTTGAAACAATTTATTCTTTTAAGTGAAAGATATTGATAGTTGATTCAAGTCCTCTTTATTTTGAACTTGAAAATTATGCAGATTGGCAGGAAACCGTAAGAATTATGACTCAAGAGGTGTTTCCTTTTCTTATAACATTTATTCATTTTAGACCTAAGAGTAAACGCAAGAAAATGCCGCCATCATTTTTAATCGTAATGAAAATGAATTATTTCCAAAAACTCATGCACTAAAGAGGCATTTGTCTTTAGAATATTGTAAATCCTAGTTAGTTAGTTATTGGGGGAGTTGGTCGCAGTGACTATCCTAATATTTTAGTGTGTCGTTAAAGAAATAGTCCTTTCAATGACGATGACTCCTATCAGATATTGATCTGGTAACTATACCAGATTAGTATGTTACGATCGTAGTTTCCAGCCTATTTTGTGCGAAATATTATCTGTGACTGGAATGAAATAGGAGATGCGCCATCTATGCGACAATGTCTCTACTACACATAAGTATAGCTGCTCATCTGCTGTACTATATGGGAAGAAAACTGCTGTACGGAAATAAATGCCATATTTATTTTTACTTCCATGTAAATATTTAGTTAAATTGATAAATACTGCGCTAGCTTCAAATAAATTATTTGTTTGATTGAATACATGAATATTTTTAACATTCCTAAATCAAGTAATAATTTAGTAACTGTTACCAAATGCATGAAAAATGGTTGAAAACAAGATCGTTTTTCCCGTGTATAATAGTTTTAAAACCTTCAAACACTATATACTGCTGTAAAGTTCCCTTGGCTTATAAGTAAATCAGCATTCATTGAAAAGATTCCAATTGTCTAAATTTTTTTAACCTCGCGCAAAAAATATTCGCTTTTGTTCATTATTGTTTGTGTAGCTGAGGCTTATGCACGTGAGAATATGAATAAAACTTAAATATTTTCCCCGAAAAAAGCACTCGGCCTGAATACAGATGCTTGCATTTTCCGGTAAAAGGCAAAAGTTTTAAATCAACGTTTACATGCGTGTCCACGCAAATAAATAAAAACGTCCGTTTATTTAAAATACTGTTTATAATTCAATAATACCGTAACGTACTTAAAAGAAACTAAAATATGTTGTTAAATATGTACATAATAATAACGATATAATATGTAATGTGTATTACTTAAGTTATACCGAGACAGCAGTTACTCAGGCATTATAAAATATTAACCAAAACCAAGGTGCATTCTATTTAATTACGGTTACTTTTCGTTGAAAAGCATGTGCTTAAGAAGAAAATAATATTCTGTCAAAAGAGCACGCTACTTTCATTTAAAATAAACACTTTTCTGAGAAAAGGTGTTCTTTTCGTTGAACATGATAAAAACCAAACGTTATAAAACTTCATTTAATGCAATATCTTTTCTCAGGCATCTATTGGATCGTTACTCAATATAACGGTTAGAGTACATGTGTGTTATATTTCACGAAATGCAACTTTATAATCAAGTCATTAATTAATAAACAATCAAGGCTTTTTAGATGTTTTGTTTTTGAAATAAATTGCTATTGGATGTTTTTATTTACCGATTTAAATATGTTAGATATCTTTCCAAATTCCAATTTGTGTTTGGACAAATATATAAATATTTTTCTTTTTGTAATCTCATTAAGTACGGTACCTAATGATTTTATCGTTGGTTTATCACATTTTATTTTTTGACGAGTTCACACAATGAAGTGAGAAAATATTTTTTATGTTTATTTATTTAAAAAAAAAAATGAATGCCAGCCAAATCATTCATAACTTCTTTATTTATACATTTTTTTTTTAATTCCTATTATATACTCTGAATTTGGAATTACTTAATAACTAAGGTTATATTTTTTTACCACTTTGGCCTCTGCCGGAAATACCATCAAATTAGAAATTTTAGATGGAACACCATTTTTGCATAATTAATCTTACATAATTTTGACTCGGAGAATGTATGATTTGTCAATATAGTCAATAGAAAAATACACCAGGAAATTACAAATGTTGTGGGTCTTCTATTAGAAATTAAAAGAGATATTTTTTATTTATTCCAATTACACTAATTGTAAGTACTTGGTATTCAATTGAAAGGTATGTATTCCTTTGTAATAGAGACTGAGGTTGGCGGTCTAAAAAAAAGCAGTCACGTATATTATATAAATAGAAGAAATTTACATGTTAGTTGCTTGAAATAGCGATTTAGATTTTACTTTTACTAATATTTACTATATAAGAACTACTTTTAAGGGTAGTCTTTCAAAGGACGAGTTTAGAAAGCCTTATGAAAGGAATTCTGAATATTAATCGCCCTTTTGTAACTTAAGATATTCCGGTAAAAGTCGTTTATAATAAACCATTAACTCATAAGCGCACTCCGTTAAGTGTTTTTTAGCTTTATTATAATATCAAATTAGAAAAATCATATTTCAACCACCCAATGTATAGCAAAACAAAAACATAAACTAAAAATTGTAAATTATATGTTATTTTAACATATTCTAAAAATTATAATGCCTTACAGAGTTGTAAGTCTAGAGTCAAACACTGATTATGCATAAAACAGAAGTTGCTAGATTAAGGTTACTGTGCTCATGCTTTTATTATATGTATATCTACAATAATATTCACATGGATGTAGTAGTAGAACTTGCAGATTTTCAATGATCTTGTTTTATAAAATGGAAAATCGATATCCATTAGCAATAAAGGTTATTGTTTTCATGCTAGACTACAATTGCCGGCTATCGGATTTTCTTGTCAGTTTTCATTGAGGATGCATTGTTTCCGATATCATTGTTAGTCGTAGTGTTACCTCCAATTTATTAATGTAATATTCCATTAATGTTATTATTATTTCGGCAGATTCTCTTTTTGTTTTAATTGGAAATTCGATTAAAAAACATGTTTCTGCATGCTTTTTTATCTTTAGACTTCCTCTAAATTTTTAAATGACGAAACAAACTGTCGGCAGTCGGTGTACTACCACCTTCTCCAATATTTACAAAACAAGCAAGCGAATATAAATATTTAAAAAAATACACCAGATGAGAAAGTTAAACAAATACTTGATGAAATTGAGAACATCACGGACATCAGCTGTGAGGAAGCTACAAATATCGATATTCAGGCAAAAAGATAAAACTCAGAAAAATAAGAAAAGAGTGCTAGTTCGCGAATTTATTTCGTAATCGGTTACTTATGGAATACTCTAACTATTTTAGGGCGTGGTCACCCTTTCGAATGCACCCACCAAATTTTCATCGAAGATCTGCCCAAACTCTAAGCTTTATTGTGTTGAAATTTTGATCTACATTGTTGTGGTGGTACAGAGCATTAGAAAAAAATAAGGCCGAAAATACAATATATGAGTTGGCGTACAGGAGAAGCTCATTTTCTGTTCGCTGGGTGCTGGTACAGACCTGCTAGCTAGTAAAAGTAATTCCTTTACAAAGCTTTTAATTATAACAACTAATAGCCTGCATGAAATTAGTAAATGTAAAGGAACATACAATAATGAGTTGTCTAAATGTGTAAGGATGAAATTAGACACTTTTAATTACATGTGACAAGAACACAAGAATGTTGATACGTATATAATTTTTGGTTCACCTGGTTCCATTGAAAATAAAAAATGATATGAATGAAGAAAGAATTCATATTCTTTTAGCTGGCGGCAATATATACCGCCGTAAGTGATTTTTGTTTTCAGTTTTAGAGTAAGATCTTAAAAAGATGTAAAAATTCGAGCACCCAAAGGTAAATATATCTATTTGCTGCTACTTCTGTAGTAGTACTTTTACATTATTAATACAGTAATCCCTCCATGCACGCGGGTAATTGGTTTCATGAAAATATGCGTAAATGGAACCATGGAAAGCATGTGTGTGATAGAAACCTGTTTAAATACATTCACCCAACTTTTACTAAGCCTAACAAGTTTGCATTTCTCAGTTCAGTTGTTTTCTATTTTGTAATTTTACTTAATGTAGCATTTGTAGCGGAATCAAAAACAAATCGCCATCTGGCATCCACTAGAACATTTAAAATTAAAAAATAAACCAACGCGTTAAAATGAATTCGCGTAAATAGAGGGATTACTTACTAATAAAGTTTGATTCAAGCGTTTCAAAGGGGAATAGGGAAAAGGAAGTAGTAATAGGGAAAAGGGAAGAGGGGAAAGAGGATAGAGATAGGGGTAGGAAAAGGGGAATAGGGAAGAGGGAATAGGAAAAAGAAACGGGAAAAAGGTAAAATGAAAAATCAGATATTAAAGTTGATATTTATATTACCATTATAGAAAATACTCCACTTCTCAATTCAAGCGACAGAAAATAAAAGAAAGAAAGGAGCTAAAATAGGCGTGCCCCATTTAATTTTATGTGATATATTCTACGTCTATATAAAACAACAAAATTGAAAAACGAATGATAGAAAAGGTAACAGAAAGAAATTAATATAGATTAAAACTTCGAAAACGTTGTTAAAAAAATAAAACTAAATAAATGTAAAAAAAATAGAAAAATTGGAAGAAAATTAAATACAGTTAAGAAACTTAAAAAAAAGATAAAAAGTGCTTAAAAGGTTTGGAAAAAAATCTACCAACATATTTTATAGGAGGTGCTTTTAGGGAGAATGGACCGGCTAACTGAACTACCTTCTTGAAGGGATACATTCTAAGACAACATCGAATTCTAGTGGATTATTAATAAGTGCGTAAAGTTAATATTACGTTAAATAAAGTACAAGCCTTTTTTCTTAATTTAAATATATATACTAAGTAAAAAAGACTGTAAAATCAACTATTTCCCTGACATTACTTATTGGTAAAAAATTGTTTCAAAAAGCTTCAAGTGAAATCAGATTATATTCCATAGTTGGGAGGAATTCTCAATGGGAGTGTAAGTATCTATTATAATATAATGTGTTATGTGTTTATAAGAGAAATCATTAAAAGTAAGACATTTAAACTGATTTATCATTGCTAAGTATAATGAATATTAATAATAACAATAGTAATAAAACTTATTTTTGCGATCACAAAATATGTAATGTTGTACTTTTCAATTCCTTAACCAAACTGAATTCGAATCGTCCATCCTTAATACAGAGAGTTATCAATCATCACTATTCGGTGCAAATGCTATCTTTAAATGTCACCAGGATTCGAATCACTGAAAAAATTCGAACTAAATGGGGCGGACTACTTGTAACAATAACTTATATACGGTAATTTCGAGGTCAAGAGCCTTTAAAATTATAGTACGCTGTCCAATTACTGCGAAACGTGCCCAATTATATTATATAATTCACATGTGTGTTGGCCCATTTCTTTTTTTTGGTTCTGAAATATATATTTTTCGCTTTTGAAACTAGAATAAAAACATAGGTATTCACAACAATTTTTTATTTATATAAATTTGAATTATTTTACAACATATATCCCTTATTACTTTTTCTTCTGGGTTGGTATGTAAGTGTAACAGATATTAGTTCAACCATAGGTCGTTAACCCGTGCTGTATGACGGCAGATTTGATTGTTCTAGTAATCTAATGTAATCATTTGACTTAAAAACAAAACAGTTATTTATTTTTCACTGCAATAAAATGTAAATATTATATTAACCCACACTGGTTATATTTCTTACGTATCTGTAAATTATTAATTAATTATTTTTTAGCATTTCTAGCCGCTAAAATTAAAAACACCTTGACCTGGATGTTTGTCTAGATCTCATTGCTTCGCACGTTTCATTTAACACCATTTGGATTTTCATCCTAAAGGTGATTGCAAAACTTGCTCAAAATTGCAATATTCTGATACCCTAACAAATTGTTGTAAGCCAGGATTACAAACCACTCATATATTTTACTTACTTTTTAACCGAATAAAGTTCAAGGAGGTTCGGATGCTTCAAGATTCCCGAATTGAATGGTGTAATTCCGATATTTTTTAGATAAAGAGAATTGCATTAAATTAATTTTTGGAAATAATAACTTAATTGCAACATGCAAGTAAAATAAAAAGTAGAAACTTAAAAGTGAGGTTATTTTATGATTACAACACAGAAAACCTAAGGAAACACCCATTCAAAAATGTTTATATCATTGTTTTGCTTTTTTTTTATAATTTCGAAGATCAATATGTATGCCACAAAATTTTCAGTCTCTAGTAAAAAGTTTTTCTCCAGAACAAAAAAATGTAGAGTTGATTTTTCTTCTACAGTAAAAGCGATCGCAAATGAACGCGTTTTTAGAAATAGTATCTAGTACCAGGGAAAAGAAATCTTTTCTGCAGCTTTCGAATTTGGACTAGAACATTTTATATATTTATAATAAATATAAATAAATAAAAAATGTTCTAGTCCAAATTTTGAAAAAGATTCCCAGGACAATTTTCACATAACCATTTGAAATAAAACGCAAGTAGAACAGTCCAAAGCACT
This sequence comes from Protaetia brevitarsis, assembly GCA_004143645.1. Taxonomy (NCBI): domain Eukaryota; kingdom Metazoa; phylum Arthropoda; class Insecta; order Coleoptera; family Scarabaeidae; genus Protaetia; species Protaetia brevitarsis. The sequence goes on from RXPK01000294.1 coordinate 1,644,733, forward strand.
CATTGGTTCCTGGAGAAAAAAAGAAAAAAAAAAAACATGAAGAGGACCTTATTCCAAAGTTTCACCACAGAAGATAACTTGCTGATTCACACTTCCTAATCAACTTTCTAAAACATAAAATGTATGCTAAAGAATTCTAAAACTCTTCTGAACATAATGAAACTAAAAATTGAAGTTATCAAGAGAGTAACAGAAGCTCATACTTCAGGCAAGTGGTTTAATCGAAATGAAGAAACTGAAATAAACTTGCACGCTATAGCGCAATAATAAAAATATATGTTGAATGCTAACTGAAAGCTTCTACTAATTCTACAAAACCGGAAAATGTTCAACCAGTAAATTGCATAAGCCATCATTGAATGAGCTTGATGCAAACCGCCTGGTAGATAAACTTTAAAATCTGCATTCCCATTTAGAAATAATATAAGGTAAAGTCAGGTAAGTGTGTAGTAAAAACTGCATAGTGCGAATAAAATGTAACACTGTTCACATAATAAGACATTTTGATAAATTTTACACGTAGAAGTACGTAATGTATGCTCAGTTGAAAGCCTTCAATAGATACGTCTTTTATAATTATCAACGGTTTACTAGAAAAAAAAGAAATTTTAAACACTGTCGATACTACACACTTACCCAGCAAAATGGGGCAAGTGTGTAATCGTTCCGCATTTTATATATTAATAGCATTATCCTTTAGTTCGGCCAAGAGTGTAATACTGAACTGATGCCTGTTTAATAGGGTATGATATATTCACAAGATATTCAAGTTATTACACGTTAGGAGATGCGAACTTTTATTTGTAAAACTAGTATGAAGTTTAGTACATTAGTATTATAACAAGAGGGCGTCCGTATTTGAATTTTAAAAATAAATATAGCCAAACTACACACTTGCTCCGGTTACCTGACTTTACCTTAGTTGGTGTATTGCTTTCGTAAGAACATTTTACTATTTTCCTATACTTTGAGCTATAGCGTGAAGGTGAAGATTTTGATGAGATAAATCTTTAATTAGATTCTAATAGTTTTTATATCCCTTTAGAGAGGTTAGAGTAATAAAAATTAATTTTTTTAGTATTAATTGCCTTTTATTTTTTGATTTCTTAGACATTTGTTGCTTACCCAAACTTTCGTAGACGGCAGTGTGTATTCAGATATACAGTTGCGTGATTTTGCAATTTTTATATCATTTTAACATTAAGCTCTCATCGAAATTACAAGTTGACATGGGAATTCTCTGCAAATAACAAGGTATAATTATTGCAGTTGCAAATAATAACATTTGTTGCAGGCAAAAATCCTGGAAACTTTACTGGCCATTAATTGGATTAAAAGCTTAATGTTCACAAAGTTGACTTCATGTAACATTTAACTTTTACGGTTATTAAATTAAATCATTATCTCTTCTTCTCTTATTTAAGAAATACTAATTATTTTTATTTTTTACGGATGTTAGTTTTATCTGCAGTCTGCTTTTACAACACTTAGGAGATAAACGCCATTTATAAAAGCGCAAGTGTGAGTTTATTACTGGTTTTTTTAGTTATTTATAACTTTCAAAATATTTTTTCGATTCAATCTGTGTTGGGAGTTCAAATTGTTTTTAACTCTCTGATTTAACATAATATAAATGCAAACGATTAATTTATTAATTGATTAATGCAGGATGGACACTAATAGTATTAAATTTAATATTTGGGTTTTTAAAAATATTTTTTTTTTTCTAAATTACGATTTTTTTGTCAGCATGTATTCTTTCCTTTGTTGTTTAAACTTGAACAAATGTTGTTTATAAATACATTTTAATTTGCATTCGAGCATTTTAAAATTGCCAAGAATTTTAAAGAACTTACTTCACTGGAAATTTTTCATGTTGATCCCACAAGTAGAAATTTTTCAAATGCCAACTGTTACATGGCAGATCTGTCAAGCATATGATTAACAACTATGTTTTATCTAAAATAGAATCGCTGCAATTGCTTAGTTCCTCGAATTTATGGTTATTGTTATTTGAATTTACTACACCCACTAAATACCTATATTGATATATTAAAGATTTATATCATTAATATAAAATTTATTGTTGCAAATATGGGATTGAAGCTTCGAGCATGATCGTATTATTACATCAACCTACACAAACGTATGCATACATATCACTTCATATTATATTCAAGAAGTAATATCAGCGTGTTGTCTTTAGTTAATATATATGTAATTTATTATGGATCGCATGAAGTTGACTTTACACCGTAACCGTTCTGAATATTCGTCAGGTTCACAGTGAAGCTATGGCGCTATGGTTTCTAGGGTAATTTATTTACATCATCGGATTTAATAGGGGAATTTAATTAATTTGTCTCGAATATTAATCGAATTAGCCCTGCCTCTTCTCCCCCAAATTCCCACAACTTTCGCCTTTAGTAATATACATAATAAAATGGAAAGTGCGTTAACATACAAGATGTATGATATGAGAAAAATGAAATGATTTGCTACTTACCTAATTTGTTTTTGAAATTAAAGTGTCAGGTTAAATTTAATTTCCGATTTGGACTTGGACTACACTGAGAAGGAAATGTGATAATCATAAATAAAAATATAATTATCGTAAGTAAAAAGTTCAGCTGGATAGGGGACAAAAGCACATATTACTTAGCACTAGTAAAAAAGAGATCCTAAATACTGATACTAACAAGAAGCAACCTAAGTTACTTACGGTCTGCTTCATACCGGTAACTTATGAAGTTACTTATGATAATTAAACTGAAGTAGTAAAGCCATAGAATATATGTAGTTGCAGTAAGCAAAGATTTGCCCTTGTCAAGTAGTAGGTATATTGCTGTGAGTGAACTATTCTATAATGACTATCACACCTTCATTATTAACCTCAATTAATACAAGCTATTTGGATTACTTGCTTATGATAAGGAAACAGTATCGTTAATGCACGTTCACTAAATACCTGATATATAAAAGGTAATGGTTTGTTATAAATATACAATATACTTACCTTAAATTTGTTGTTTAACTAGTGTAGTAAGGTAGTGTAGGAAGCGAGAAAGCTTAGTGAATATTTATTAAGTAGCTTACTATGTACTCTGTGTGAATAACTGATAAAGTACAAAAAAAGTTCCACAAGTCTTCGATTATTTATGCAACCGCAACTATAAGTGCTGCGTACGGAGCAATGCGTAATTCAAAATTGTTTGCAAATAATTTTTAATTACTATTCAGTCTACTGTAGCTTCGATTGCATTAATAATTGAAGATTAGATTCGCATTTATTTTGCTAAAGATGGTACATAATACTTATTACTTAAAAAAAAAAAGCAGTATTATTAGTAATAGTTTTTATTTTGTACAGGACAAACACAGTGACTACCTGATATGAATGAAAGATATTGGTTTCACTTTAACAACAATTTTTTTTAAACAATTTACATCGTAATGACTCGTAAAATATATTCCTTAATAATGAAAATAATATATATAATAAAAGATAAGGTAAATGGAGCCCCCTTGAAACGTTATTTAGTTTTAGTTATTTAGTTATTGCAATTATTGAAATCTAAACAAAGGACAAAGAGAAATATGGCTTTGAAGTTACAACTAATAATAAACAAAGAAATAATATACCTAGGCGGTAAACTTGGGGTTTCTGTTGGTTCTTTGCACTGGGCGTTGTCTCGGCGAATTGATCCTCTGTTGGCGTACGTGGCGGTTATATCCGGTGATCGCCTCGAAAACGGCTACTTCGTCGGGGTATCCCTAACTGCAGGTGGCACTTGGACTGTCACTCACCTAGCGACGGCATCCACACTTTAACTTCACCAGCGGGCCCAGATATCATCACAATGGTGGGGAATTCAAATATCCCACCACGTGGTTTAAAACTGCAATCTTAAACCATCCGATTGCTTATAGCCTCGGTACTTCTTCTTTCGCTGGGATTCTTTATACGGATTGGGTTAACCCACCCGGTATTTTAAATGTATTGGCGTTCCAACTGGCCTACAATGGCCGTACTTCTTGGCCACCCTTTTTCGACAACCTTTTCCCACGTCCGTAACTCTTACTTGACGCTAGCACGCGCCTGCGCGCGTAGCCAATCAGGAATAGTAAAGCAATCACGGGGTGGCAGCAAAACTCAAATAATCATAGTTGTGGCAAGTTGTTACCTATTTAAGAAAATACATGAGTTTAATAGCGATCAGCATTGTTGTTACTTCTACTAACCATGTGCTGTAGTTAGATACAGAACCAGTAGTCATAAGTAATACGTTACTTACCACAAATTTGTCAGGTACGCTGTGTAATAGCCGTTAATAAAAGCACTATTTACAGTAACAACTTGCATACAGGAAACTATGTTTAGTTGCAGGTATTAATTAACGAGAATAGTTCCAAGTAAAACTTTATCTATTGTAAATAATTTTTTATCGAGTAAACACTTTACCTAGCCCATTTTTCTCGGTGTATTATACCTATATCAAATCAAGATGTATTCTCTATGTATATCTTCATATACCTCACAAAAAAATCCTAATGGTTGTTAACATAATACCCCAAATTTTAGCACAGGTACTTATACAGGGTTCTCACGGTAACCTTTCGTTAGAAATTTCCGTGGTTAGATGAAACTTGGGATTCTGACATTAAAAAAAAATCCATCAGTTTTTATTAAAAACTTGACAGACTTAACAAAACACCTAGAACGAACTCACCTATAGTCACAATTGAAAATGTGACACTCTAACTGACAGCAGAGATGGAGACACAGATTGTGCAATCGGCGAACACCAAACTGCCAACTAGTTTTTTAATAGCTCAAAACAGAAGAACTCAAGAAAAACATCTCCAAAAGAGTGTCGTGTTTGCGGAATTCTTCAAAAAATGCGTGGGAGAAAGGAAGGCTATGTTAGACAAGGAAAAGAAGCGGTTTCACGAAGTGACGGAGGAGAAGAAGCGTTACTACGCCGATGCGCAGAAATATACTCCACCCAAGCTTGAGAAGTAACGTAAAGAGAAAAGGAAGCACATCAAAGATCAAGTTAAAAACATTTGTCCGCATTCTTCTAATTTCGTAATGACGAACGTAGTGAGATGAAGATGGCCCATGGGAGCTATACGATTACTATTACGTGATCTAGAATAATATTTGCGTCGGTTTGTGAGTCCAGTTCTGTTACTGGCTTGCGTTTGAGCGTTGATGAAGGTTTTTTCGCATTACTGATAACGGAATGCATAGTCTCTTTCTTGGTCTTGATATGTGTAGTAGTCATGGCCCTGATGGGATCCCTGCGTGTGTTCTGCGTAATTGTACGGACTTTTTAACGTTTTATAATTTGCATTTTTTACTGAAATGGGCTGCTTCCTGCATCTGTAACAAGCATATGTTACGGCAATTTTCAAATCCGGTAAAAAAATTAGTTGAATCAATTAAGTAGCATTTATTGGAATACCTATTTCAATTTTATGCACATCCGCTAAAGTTTTTGATTCATTTGTCTATGAAGTTTTGTTTAGTGAAGTTCGTAATAAAATTATTCCTCAATCTGTTTATGTACTTAGTGAGTTAGAGTTGAGTTACTTTAGTGAGAGGTAATGAGATTTCCATCTTAAATTCTCATTCAATTATTCTTCCACATAAGTATATATACTAATTTCTCCGTATAATACATTAGGTTGACTAGCAGCACTGAAGATCCTTGGCAAGGTGAAACATATGTATGCTAATATCAGCCGAGTGTTACACACATTTTTAATGTGACCCCATTATTAATTAACGTTAGTCCTACAATTATTGTTATCCTAGATAGATAAATATTGTAGTTTCAGATTGACAATTTTAAATTCTCATTTAATCATTCTTCTACTTATTAAGTATATATACGAATTTCTCCGTATAATGCAGTAGGTTGACGAGCAGCACTGAAGATCCTTGGTAAGGTGAAACATATGTATGCTAATATCAACCGAGTGTTACACACACAGTTTTAATATGACCTAATTATTAATTAGCGTTAGTAAATTAACGTATGCATAGTGGGTTAAAATCCTCCTACAATTATTATTATTGATAAATATTGTAGTTTCTAGTTGACAATTTAGAAAATATCTTCATGTTAATAATGAAATTTTTGTAGGTCTTAGATTAATATATTTACAATAAAAATTGCATTCATCAAAGAGACATCCTTCCTTTGTAATTGTGAAACTTCTTGATTTCTGATTTTTGCGATCTCGAAGAAATACCATCAAAAAACGACCACCGTCTACCACGTCTTCCAAAGTTAAAGGAATTAAATCATCTCTCATGCATTGAAAATATAAAATATGTTCCTTTAGTTAATAACCATTTTTCATCTGGTGCTTCAAGCATGAAGTGGCGATTTGATCTGCAGTTAATACTTTGAACTTTTTTGCTGTGTATCCAACACTGTTGTTTGAAGAATGCGGCAGTTTTTGGCAAATTACTAACATTCACATTTTCCTTTACTACCAGACAACTTTTTATCATTGAAAATCTACTCGATAATGTGGAAGCTTTCATGGACTTAACTTTTTTCGTACCAATAAATGAGAAGAATATCATCACTTACTGTATTGACTTTTTTTCTGCTGGCGCTACTGCAAAATAGGCTATCTTCACTTTCACATATTTCTTTCGCAAGATTTCTGTGGCAGAATTGTGCACTTATTGCTTCAAGTGATATTTCTTCTTCTGGAGAAATCATTTAAAAAATACTTTGAATTCGGAAAACTACTATCTGACACAATCTGGTCATAATACAAGTGTTGCTTATAAAAGAATGGCTCGTGATAACGAAGACAGCTATATGCCCACACAGGAAAAACATGTCTATCAAGTAAGCAACTTGCTAAACAAACATTTTTTATTCAAATTTCCAACGATAGAATAAGCTAAGTCCTGGAAAGTAGGGTAGGATTACGACAATCAATCTCAATCGTACTGTATTTAGTAGTATGTAGTTTAATGTAATTTGTTTATTTTGGTTTCAGGAAAAATACTGCTACATTATAGATTTTAAAATATCTGTATGTGGGTCTATAAATATGTCAAACATAATAGACAATTAATTTTATTGTCTATTCTAACAAATTCATGATGTTATTTTAAAAATATTGCATGACGCAAACAAACTACTGCTGTATTGATGCAGTCAAAGAAATAATTTCAAGAAGATATTGATATATGTGTATTTGTTTTAGTGATGTAACGAATATTCGCATTCGCATTCGCGAATATTCGCATGTTTTTGAATATTCGCATTCGCAAAAAAAAAATGCGAATATTGCGAATATCGAATTATCCATTTTAACAGGTAACTTTTACCTGTTAAAATGGATAATTTAGAAAAAAAAACTAATATTCAAATTCATTGAAATCCTAAAACAACCTTTTCAGCACAAATTTGCAGTCTACATTATAATAACCTCAAAACTAAACTTGAATTGACAAGAATAAAGGCGCGGGGCCACTGGACGCGAAGCGAAGCGAAGCTCAGTGAAACTAATTTCCTTGAACATTAGCTCCCATGTAATCTTACGCAGACGCGGCAACTAAAGCTAAGCGAAGCGAAGTTAGGCTAGCGAAGATGCGCGTATGATTACATGGGAGCCAATTTTCAAAGAAATTAGTTTCGCTGAACTTCGCTTCGCTTCGCGTGCAGTGGCCCCGCGCCTTAAGACGTAAAAAGTCGAAACGATTCGGTTGTACTTGGCTAGTTTCGCTGCGGTGATGGAGAAATTTAATTCTCTGCGTGTGCTTAATGCAAGTGTTCGTATATAAACTGAAAACTAATAGATGACGCTAGTAAAGTTAAAAAGTTAATATTCGCATTCGCGAATGTCTAGTGCATATATTCGCATTCGCGAATGTGTAAAATCACGTATTCGTTACATCACTAATTTGTTTAATTGAAGAATTGTTTCTCTGTGTGTTCAGGAAGCGGCTCTATTTTTTTTTTTCTCCATAATTTTTGTGTTTTATATGTAAAGTAGGGCTTTTTCATTCACGAGTCGGGAGTTTCTCATTTGAGAAAACAAAATCATTTCTTATCTTTTGCATTTAAATCTCAGGAAGTTGTTTTCGATCCTCAAGCGTGATATAGTTAACTAGTCGGCAAGCAGATGGCATCTTGAACTAATATTTACTTTACTACTACCGATTACTTAATAGCAGCGACAAATAACTTCATAATTATTACACTGATATTAGAAAGATTTGTTTAATACAAAGAAATAGTATGAAGTAAATATAAAAAAAAACAAATTTATTTATTATTTGTTCCAAACTACAGTTTTTTTAATGTAAATAATATTTGTTTGAAACAAAAAAATGTGTTCGAAAGAATCCCGTGGTTATTCACATTTAGGCATTGACTTCTGAGTTTTCTCGTACGCTAAATTTTTTATTCAAGGTTTCCCTTCTAGATCTTTTAAGATAGCTGAATTGATTCCCAAATGTTGGTTCGTTCATGCGTGTATCTCTCACTTCATTGGTCATGACGGTATGACGTAGTAGATTCATCCTAGAAGATGTATCGTTCACAAACAATTTGTTCGTATATTCAGATCCGATTAGTGTGCATTTTAAAATCGATATGCCATTTTTCGTATTCTCCTATCGCCGGTTACTCGAAATGATTGTTTATATAAGAAACGTTTGGGAAAACATTATTTCCTATCAATGAAATAGATAAGGTAAGGTGGCACCTGTATTTTGAGGAAGGTGTGCACAAGCCGTTTTAAAATGATACTAAAAAGTTACAAGAGCTAGCATCTATTAGATATAACAGACGTCACTATTATAGGTGGTATATAATTTACACCAATAATAAACTAGCGATGTCGGTTACAATGTTTTCAATAGCGCATTGATAGATATAGGAAATTTCTCAACTTTACCCTCTATAACTATTGTTTTCCATTGAATTGTAATATGTTTTTTGTTCTGATTCAAGTAATGCACAAATAATAGGGGCCTACTTGAAATAGTTTCTACATTATTATTTTTTTTTTGATAAGACGTGCCAATAAGTACAAATCTTTCGCGCTCAATTTTGGAGGTCAGTGGATCAGAAATTCAGAAATAATAACACCTGTTGAACTATATAAGAGAATGCTAATAAAAAATGGTAATAAGTTGAAATGAAAGATGAGTTGATTGTTAGTGTCTGGATAATAGTATTATTTTTTAGGAAAGCAAAACCCTGTAACACTTGTATTTTGCTTTTCACAAATCATTGTTCAACATTGTTCCGTGTTCCTTGTATTGGCTGACCTCTCCAGCTGTATAAATCCTTTCATTGTAAATGGCATGAAGGAATGTGTAATCCTTGGATACCTTATTGAATTTTTATCTTTCGTTGAGCAAAATTATCGTATGTATATATAAGGGTTTATTTGTTTATGTACGTTGGAATTATCGTTTTCGTTCAAACGACTGGTGCAGACTTAGCTCCTTTTTCGGGGACAAATATTTGTGTACCATGGATACAGAAAAGTATTTCTATAATTTTAAAACCAGAAAGTATCAAAGTCACTTTTGCTTTTGCTTCGACTCGAAAAGGAATTTGTAAGCAATTACATTAAAATTTAGATAGCACGCTCAAACTTTGTGAATCTTGATTTGTCATTTTTCTACTTGCCTTAGTTTTATTCCCAACAGTATCGCAACTAGCTTGTTTCAGTATAATCAAATTGGCGCCTTCATTTCTGTTTTTTTTTTACTGTTTTACCATTTACAGTTTGTAAATAAAAGCTTAGAGTGCAGTTGCAGAATTAGTTCGGTTATTTTTGATGTTTCATTCGATATAAAGGTATAGTTACTAAATGTATTATGGTAAAAATAAAACAAAATTAGTATCGCCAAAAAGCTCTTGTGAATGCCAAAACATCAGAATTCGTTCAACAAATGACATAGCAACGATTGTACATATTTTGTCTAGGGCTGCATTTATTTTATCAACTTTATATAATTATGTATTGTCTACTGCTACATCATTTACACTATATTTTATGATACAGTTCATTCATTCAGTTATATTCAATATGTGGAAAAACGGAAAAATGTGAAGAAAGAAATATTGTCAGCCTTGAATGTTACTATTATAATTATTCTGAAAGCTTCATGCAACACACAACTATTTTTGCACGAAACACTTCTTCCTTTTTGAAGATGTGGGTATTTATTCGCCGCGATCTCCTGTTTCCGTTCTTATTCTTTTCTTTATAGAGAGCGTAAAAGTAAAAGCCAGAGGTAAGATATAAATTTAATTACGGTTTTCGAAAGCGACATCATTGCGAAAAAAGTGGACAGAGTAATCCCTAGTTGCCGCTTTTATTACCGCCAGTAATGTCAACCAAAGGAATTATACGTGCATCAAAGCAATAAATCTTTGCGCATTAATTGTCAACAAATGTGTTTCTCATTTTTTTTTGTACGTTTCTAACTCTTGAGCTATTATTTATGTTGCCCTAAGAATTTTATATTTCTAAGCTGAAGTATAATGGCGTCATAGTTCTTCGTGATTGATATAAATTACCCAGGTGCATTATTACGCTCTACGACATATCTGTGAAATCTGAGGCTGAGGTGCCAATTTTTCTTTTTTTGGTTGTCGGATATTCATATAGCAAATAAAAACATTTTAGGTATAAGTATATATGCACTATATAAATAATGAAAGTGTGTGCAACAATTAGCCTGTCATGAATATTTTTCGTCATGAAATATAATGTTGTATGAATGCGTGACAAGTGAGTAATAAAGCAAGATTTTTAAACTAACTTCAGTGTTCTCGCCGGAATCGAATGTTTTACGCGATCCTACCTATTATTACACTGAGAAAAAGAAAATGTTTAATCAACACAGATGCCGACTGTTTAGTAAACAGTTTTTAGTGATTGTGTATACTGTACTCGCTTATATATTCGCTTAAATAACTCATGTGGTCTGTATTGTGTTATGTTTTCGTCGATATAAAATCACAAAAGAAAAACCTGAATAATTTTACGTCAGTTAGGTGGGGAAATGGGAACAAGTGACTCATGTATATACGTGCAGTTTAAAGACTAAATATATGCAAGTTCGAAGGAAATACGTTAGTATTTATATTTAAGTAGATAAGAACTTAATATATTTTTCATTTTAAAATGACTTCTGAATTTGTCTACATTAATTTAATGTAATTAATAAATTACTGTCAGCTGAACTAAACTGATTCAACATTTTGTAAAATTAATACAAAAAAAAACGGAGGAAGGGAAGAGGGGAAGAGTGGGCCGGAGATTAGCCCATCATTCAATATTGTCACGGGCCGCCACTGGTAAGTAATGATGACGGATTTTAGTTAATTTCATATTAATTCCGTTACACCAAACAATTTTTAATATAATTTCTGTACGAATTTGGGTCAATTTTGTGCCCCTAAAACCGTACATGTATATTTTGCTGTATGTATGCTTATCGTAGTCATCCTCTGTAAAAGCCGACTATTTTCATGGCCGTAATAACTTTCTAATTGATGTGAAAAACGAAGAGCATTTTGTTCCAACGTTTGGGTTAACTTTTAACAGATAGTACAATTAGTACAATAGTTTCAAAATAACAAGAAAACAGAACCGCGTGGGACCAAACACCGTGTCAGTTCTGCCTACTCTGACTTGAACCAGAACATTCTTAATTGACGCCATGTGCGCCTTGGTTATTTCCTTATCACTTGAAAATTACTATGTCTATAACTGTAATTTTCCAAATTGTAAGAAATTTCAAGTTTTTCAGAGAGATATTAATAATATTTTTCTTGGTAATATTGCAATGCTGTTTTTTCTTAAGAAACAAACATTTTCTTATTAATATTCACGCAAAATGTTTGTATTGTGGATAAATTTTTAACATTTTGTCACTTTTCGTAAGTTTCTGTACATCTACCCCCATTTAGTGTAGAGAATTATAAAAAAAGTGAATTTTACCAAGAAAAATTACTAAAATCTTTTAGTGTTATTGTATCAAAAATTGATAGGCAAAAACAATTAAACGCAAACTTGCCTTCTGTCAGTGTAGTAGATATGTGGAAAACCCTTCGCACTTGTGCAAAACAAACAGAAAAATTAAATTGTTTTGTGTGGATAAGAATGGTTTTATATTGCGATTGAAAGTCCTTTAAGTTGAAAAACTTATTTAATTCATTTATGATTATGTTCTTTAATCTGTTATTGGATTTTTATTTATATATTTATATTTATAATATTGGGCAATTAATTATACAAAGGAGCACAGTTTTGTCCATTTCTTTATCCTTCATTTTTACGATCCGGGTATTAATAATAAATGTCTTTATTTCCCCATGCAAAAAGATGTATAATCAGAAATTCAGAATAATACAAAAAAGTATAATATGAAATTATAATATAAAGTGAGATAGAATAATTTAATTTAATAATATTTAGGGGAAAACGGCGGAGTTCAGGTTACGACGTGTCGTGATCCTGCTATTCTTTTCCCCTTTTCAATAATTTAGTTATCTTGCTTCAGGTACTACTTGTATACGCAGTTAATAAAAGTTTTTTTTTATTCTAATATACCTATAAACCACAATAGTATATTTTACATTTGAAGACAAACTAAATTTAGTTTGTTAAGTAATGGAAAAATGTTTGAATTTTTTGATTATTATATAAAAACTATTTGCCTGATAAAGTTTCTGTTTGGCAAGTGAAACCGGTAGATTCATATAGAAAATGTTGAAGAAAGAAATTAGGAAGTACGTTTTTAGTATGTTTGTATTTATTTCCTGTATAAGCAAATCGCCATCTTCCAATTCGAATTAGTGGACGAATAAGTTATATTTCAAGTAATTGCCAGAAGGCAGACTTCCTTCAAAGTGAAACAGAAAACTAGAACAGTAAGGAGCCAACGTGACCAATTTATTTACGTAGATTACCGGGCTTAGAAATACTAGAAATATTAACTCTCGCCTCTTTCAGAATATTAGTTAATTCCGAACAATTGTCTGGAAGATATCTCTCACGAATTATTTTTTATGTATCTTTTATATTACGTCCCATTCATTAGATGTACTCATTATCTTGAATTTCATCCTTTTGTACGGTGAAAATCCTCTCATAGCGGAAAATATGTCTGTAATTGACATGGATGAATTAAAACTACGTGTCAAATGACGTCACACCGGCCATATTGTTTGTTTTGCTTTAAGAGGCATATTTAAGAGTATTTGTTTATTTATTTGTGGGAATCATTATTTAAAAGAATAAATAAGCAACACTGAAACAATAAAAATGAATGTAAATTATTTTGAAGTTATAGAAAAGAAGTTTAGAAAACAAATTGTATAAGCATCCGTGTAGTGCGGCGCCATATAGTTAGCAAATAGCATAAAATTTTGGTGGGACGTTGATCATTATGTAGGTACATTTGCAACACCTAGCATGGCCAATACTACACTAGCATATTATTTAAAATCATTAATACTAGTGTTATGCGGATAGTTAAAAAGCTAGGTCCGCGGATACGCATACTCATCTTGTATTTCATACATTATACGTTGACGAATGCGCGTAACTTTAAAGTGGAAGTTTCTAGAGACACGCTTTACGTAAATGAAACATAACAGAAATAGTATTCTTTAATTGAGTATACTGAAGCAAATGTATAATATACGTCACTTAAGAAACATCGTCTTCACATATTTTGAATATATAGAAATATACCACTCTAATAAATTTCATAAGAGAATGGTACTAATTGCAAGTGGATACAATCATGTATAGTATAGAATCCCTGCATTTACGCGTTCTTCATTTACGCGAATTCACTTTAACGCGGTTGAATTTTTTAAATTTTAAATGTTCTACAGGACGCCAGATGGCGGTTTGTTTTTGATTCCGCTACAAATGCTAAAAAAGTAAAATTATAAAACAGAAAACAAGGCGTAAACTGAATTGAGAAATGCAAACTTGTTAGGCTTAGTAAAAGTTAGGTGAATGTATTTAAACAGGTTTCTATCACACGTATGCTTTCCGTGGTTCCATTTACGCGCTATTTTCATCAATTACCCGTGTGCATGGAGGGATTACTGTATTAATAATGTAAAAATACTATTAAAGAAGTAGCAGTAAACAGATTTACCAATACGCATTTTTACATGTTTTTTAGATCTTACTTTAAAACCAAAAACAACAATCGCTTGCGGCGGTATATATTGCCGCCAGCTAAAAGAATATGAATTATTTCTTCATTAATTTTTTTTTTCAATGAAACTAGGTGAACTAAAAATTATATACATGTCAACATTTTTGTGTTCTTGTCAACATGTAATTAAAAGTATCTAGTTTCATCTTTACACATTTAGACAATTCATTATTGTTTTATTTAAAACCAGCAGATGATGATATTGCCCGTATGTTCCTTTACATTTACTATGTAATTTCATGCAGGCTATTAGTTTTATAATTAAAAGCTTTGTAAAAGAATTACTTAACAGTATTACAAATTGGTCTTCGGTTTTTGTACTCGCGCTATTTTATAAAAAAATCTTTGCTTATCTACTTCTTCCACCGTCACGCAAAAGCAAACCGACTTACCAGCTTCTCGCAGCGTCCACTCTACGGATCTTTTCAGTACAAACCAGCTAGCAGGTCTGCACCAGCACCCAGCGAACAGAAAATGCGCTTCTCCTGTATGTGAACCCATATATTGTATTTTTAGCGTTATTTTTTTCTAATGCTCTGTACCAACAGCAATGTGGATCGAATATCAACACAATAAAGCTTAGAGTATGGACAGATCTTCGATGAAAATTTGGTGGGTGCATTCGAAAGGGTGACCTGGCCGTAAAATAGTTACGGCTATTTCCACCGGTTATACTTAAGCTTAACTTAAGACTTAAGTAGATCCTAAACTATGATTTCGTTTTGCACCACTGTTTAAGGACCAGTTAAGTGTTATGCCCGGCTTAAGGTCCAGTTAACCTCACTTTTGGTTTCAAATGACAAGTATTGCGGCAAGTGAAAGAAGACTTTTATTTGTTGTATTACGGCGTTTTCGAGGTGTTTTATTTATTGTTGTGGGGATATTTATTATTTGTAGAGTTTTGAAACGAAATGGCACGTAATATCTTAATAAATAACATAATGTTTGAAGATGATGATGAATTGAACGAATTAAATATAATTTTTTGTGGTATACCTAGACAAGTAAATGAAAGGGCAGAATATTTTCATACGTTTGACGAACTTAAATTTTTTCGGCGATTTAGGGTAACCAAATGTACATTATTTATATTAAACCTGATTGAATATCCTTGATGTGTGAGTAGGTATAAAAAATAATTTTAAGTTTACCATGTAACCTAAGACGAAATAACCATTCCTATGACCACGAATGCATACAGTTTGTTATGTTTTATCTAATTGAACAACAAATTTTCAGCAATGATAGTTGCTTTTATGAATCAGCTGTTAATATTCCTGAGACTGACCTGACAACAATAATGAAAACTCGAAAACTCGTATCAAGAATTAAAAGTCAACATTCTCCTTCTTTCTGTGTGTTTCTGTCAAAAACTTACAAGCTACAAGTCACTTTCACATTGTCTAACACTGTTGCCATCCGTTTTCAATACTTAGCTAAGCTTTATTCCTAACTTCGACAGTACGAAACATATTCACCTTAAGCTGAGCCGCTACTTAACTAAGTTTGTTATTAGGGAAAACTGGTGCAAATAACTGTTAGAGTATTCCATAAGTACCCGATTACGAAATAAATTCCTCACAGCTGATGTCCGTAATGTTCTCAATTTCATCAAGTATTTGTTTAACTTTCTCATCTGGTGTATTTTTTAAATATTTATATAAACTGAATTTAGAAATGCAAACTTGTTAGGCTTAGCAAAAGTGTATGTACCTAAACATTCAGGTTTCTATCACACATCTGCTTCCCATGGTTCCATGGTGGATTATTGTATTATATTACGTGAATATTTTTTTTTTGTTTATTAGGGCTATGAGCGCGTTCATGAAATCATAAGAGATTAAGCGCGTCAAATCGGTAAAAGGTCGATGAAGATCGAGAGGTAGGGAAAAGTGGTCGAATTCTGCGCAGGCGGATAATTCTGTGTGTTTATTTGTGTTTCATTGTTCACATAACCTACTTAGTCGAGTGTACGATACTGCCATCTAGGGAAAAGCGAGAAAAGTTAGTGTGAAGGTGACAATGCCATTATTTGTGTTTCTTTCTTTGGACTTTGGGATTATATTATCGTGTCTAGTTGCATAGGATAATCTTCTTGTGAAAAGTAAAGTTAAATATAAAAATTTAATTTGCAAACAGTAATATTTATAGTTAGTAAAGAATTACAATTACATTTCAATTTTGTACATTTTGCTTCACACGTACGTACTTGAACGACTTCGTTCCTTGAAAAAATCAAAAAAATTAAAGCTCAAAACTTAGTGTGCGCAGAATTACACTATCCAGTCGGGTAATTCTTCGCACACTAAGTTTTCAGTTTTAATTTTTATTATTTTTTTAAGCAATGAAATCGTTCAAGTGGTTTTTGTAGCAAATATTGAATGTCTAATGTTTTGCATTTTAAAAAATCAACTACGTTACGGTTTGATTAAAGGTAATATTCGTATAGTTGTATGAAGTTAAGTGCGCAGAATTCAACCACTTTCCTCTACTACTACTGCTGCGGTTCTCGTGCTTGTATGTTAATCACCAACAATTTTTTTGCAAAAACAATTGTAAAGCCTTTGCTGTGTAAGCAGGAGTATTGTTTTCATTACGTGTTGACAACTGAGGACACAGTACGTGGATTCACACTTCTGTATAATATTTAAAATTGTTGCTATAGTTGGGACTGGCCTATTTTGAAAACCAGATATAAAATGACCAGAACTTTTTGATCAGTGCTGCCCGGGTGTTGTCATTTAATTATTCTTCTTTTCTTCACATGTGCAAATTAACATTGCAGCGGAAATAATTTGTAAGAAATCAAAAGAAAAAATAAAAACATTAAATAACCAGAAAAATTAGAAAAAATTAATAAAAAACAAATAAATAAAAGGCCTAGAAAGGTGAGAAGAAATAACTCATAGCAGCGGAGATCTGCATTCATCAATGCGTGCCAGATTAGTACTGCCGCTTGTAGTTGAAAATACTGCGCACATGAGTGAAAGGCGGTGAGTGTGGTTTCTGATCCTCGCTGCAATATGTTTGACAACTACGGCGAGTTTTTATGCATAAGTTTAGTCCCTACTTTGTAAATGTTCACGGGCCGATATGGTATATGGTATGTTATTATATATTATACCAGCACGACTTTTACAGACGACACTATAAGGGCTGTAACAATGATTCGTTCTTGGTGTGCTATCGTATGAAATAGGAAAATGTTACGAATTGATTTGAAGAAATCCGATCACTCTCAGAACCCTCCCGGTGCCGTATGCGCCAACCGCCGTTGGTCAATAGTGTCATTACTTTTACTGACATATATATGAATACTATATACAGAATTAGCAAATAGGGTCAATATTTGCCCATTGAGAATCTAACAATTTTCACTAATTTTAAAGTAATAAAGGCGCAGTTAAAAGGAAATGAATGGGTAGCTGTACAGATGTAACAAAGAAATACGAGAAAAAAAGATACGAATAGGAAGTGTAAATAGGAAATTTGTTGAAGAGTCGGTTTCTATTATTCAGATGTGTGTTTTATATGAACGAAACAATAGCTGCCCGTTATAATATTCACTTAATGTAAATTAAATTGCTAATTAGAGCATGATGGTGTGCCTCCGACTTAAGATAATTAATTTAATAAGTCATTAAGTATTAAGTCACCCATTGCTCTCAAAACCTGGATGCAATAATTTTGAACATATAATTATTTTTAAGTACCTCTATAATTGCCATTAGATGAGTAAGCAATTTACCTACTTATTTAATATTATCCACATTTACCTATGGGACTACAAACCAAACTGTTCAGAGCCAGCATTACAATATTTTTGCGGATCTGTGCATAAAAACTCTTGCTTCAAGTAATTACAAACATATTATAAATATAATTTACCAGTTCAGACAAAAGCAATTGGCTCAGTTGAGTGAAATATTGATCGCAATTTAAATATTCCAGAGTTTTTCAATTAAACTGGGAAAATATTTAAACAAATTTCTTAATGTTTTAGAGAAATTGCATTTAATATTAATTTAATCAGTTGTTTTTTTTTTTTTCACTCACTCGTTCAACGTGTGCGTGATAAGTGTGGTTTTGTTAGATATACGTACAAAAAAATTAAAGCAAAAATATTTATTTAAAGCAAATTATAATTTGTTGAGTCTAACATATTCGGTTATTTGGTCATATGTATGTATGTATATAGAAGGGTGATGTTACACTGCGACCTAAAAGATCTTGTGTTGTGATTGTGTCCTATTTGGCCATAAAATGAATTTATATTAGCAGGAATTTGCTGTTCAAATGGATATTTATTATTAATTTAATTTATTAATAATTTATAATTTAATTTATTTGTCATAAGTTATAAAAACATCGACATTGTCAGGTTACATATAGATTCTTACGGCATTTGCCATTCTGACGATACCTAAACATGCAGCGTAAAATACAAATATCGAACAGATAAGTATAGAAGGACAAAAGGAGGTAGAGGAAGATGTGCATGTGTATACATATATAAAAACGTACAATGAAATATATGGATGCCAACAAAAGTGTTACTATACGGGAGCTCATGCAATCATGAATTCGTCATCACTATAAAAAATATTTTCCAGCAAGAAGTTACGCAGCATCCTTTTAAATCGGAGAAAGGAGCTCGGCGAATTTCGGTGGTACTATCCCTGTTTTCCTAGTGTTCAATATAAGACAATTACTTTTACACCAGCAAGACATACCACAGCACCACATTTAAATGTCAAATCCAACAACATACCAAGTATTAAGATATCATTCAAATTATAGTTGTTTTCAGTCAAAAAGAGTATCGTTTCAAAATTATGCAATTGGTTCGAACGCCGAATTAGTAGTTCTTTTTATTTACTACTGCGAACTTAAGTTATTTGAGGGAAATTTGTTTTTCCACATATAAGTCAGGGAGTCGAAACCGTTTTAAAAACCGTAATGCAAGTGGACATTATTTCGGTTTTTATTCGGGTACCCTAATTCTAAAGGTACCCTAAATCCGACGGTATTTATCCGGCATTATAATTCTAACCGAGTATTCCGTGACCGTATTTCTATTTCGTGACCGTATTTGAATTACGGTCAAACTTTCGGTGACCGTTTAGTGATCGTATTAATACCGTATTTGACAGTATATAAATGCGGTATCAATAACGGCTACCGGTTCCAACCTTTGAGGAATGCATTGTAATTATGCCTCCGAACTCGAGCGAGTAGTCCCGTCCGACTACAATAAGTTCCGGGACATCGTTTCCCGTATTGCAACATGGGGAGCGGTGCCAGAGATCAAATACGGTCAATAAACGGTCACCGAAAGTCTGACCGGAATTCAAATACGGTCGTAAGAGTTACCGTGACCGTATTTAATGTGGAATTCCGGTCACGGTCATGTGTGGTTTCGACTCTCTGATATAAACAAGCTAACTGTTTGTGTCAATGAATATTTCATCGATTTCAAAATTTATATTGTTTGCCATGTAGGTACAAATGATCATTAGAATAGTCAGACGTGTCTACTTACGCGGGACGCCACACTCGCCTCGTGCTATGCAGAACGTATAGTAATAATAATTTAGCCATAGTATATCTTCAAGGCAGTAAAATCACTCCCTTCGATTCGTACCTATATCTAGTATCAGTGTTAGTCGAGTCTTGGTGCGAGGTAGTACAATTCTTAGTTAACGTTTTACGCATTCTAAATATAATACAATGTTGGGCCTAGAAAATCCTAGAAAACGACCATTTTCATAATGTAGAAAAGTATATATCGGTGAATTGCGGGATTTACATAATGATGGTGCCAAAATAGTTTGTACAGTGTGTGTTGAACAGTTATTCTGCTGGCACAAATCGGACTAGACATTGGTGGTGGTGCATCTGATCCGTTATTTACCTATATAAAGATTATTTTAATTATGCGTGTGTTACATCCGTACATGTTGAACGGCCTTTAATATAGGCATGTTCTATCATCGCCACGAAAGCGGTTTTGTGAGCAAAATCTTGAAACACTTAATGCTACAGACTTTTCAGCAATCCTGTACTATTCCTGCTACTTAAATTAGGCAACGGGCTTATATACAATATTTATAGTTAAATAAATAAATAATGTTGCTCTTTCCTGATACTGTATTGTATACTTGTCACATATATGAAACTTAGCACTTACTTGGCGCGCAGACGAAAGTTGACCACTCTAACGATCATGTTTAAGCTGTTATCTTCAATATATATTTAACTCATAAAAAATAAAATACTAGGAACACTGATGTTTCTGTCAAGGTCCTTTTATAGTTTGCACTACTAAATTAGCCGTGGTAACCCTGATTTACCCATACTACTTTAAATACATCTAGAATTCTCCTCTTTCTACTTGCTCCGTTTTATCGTTCACTTGACATCTTTTTCTCATCGATATTAACACAGGTATAGTATTTGTGGTAATATTATTTTCGGTCATCAACGTTTATCAAGGTTTTATAAAGTAATCAATTATGTAATGACTTAAAAGGTTAAGTATCTTTAAAAAAAGTTTCAACCTTTTTGCGAATGCAGTAAATGATTAATTTATTTCGATTTTTTTATGGCAAATTATTCGTGACGCAATGTATGCACATTCTTTCGCGAACACCGTTAGTTTTTCTAGGAGTTTATATCTAACATTTCTTATTAGATATGTATGTATCTTTGATACGCCAAAATAAAACATTTTTACTCGAAATTTAAATGCAATGTCTAATGATATTCTTGTATTCTGTTCTTCTCTTGTATACGGAGCGTGGATAGGTGTTAGTCACAAATCTAGGTTGTGTGTCTGCATACACCGTGATGTACCTGATAAGATGGCAATTAATTGATAAGTTGTACTATAGAAAATTTACTGTTTAAGCTGTATATACCTATAGATATCTGAATTTTTATACTTTTTGTTTTGGACTGTAGTTCGTTTATTTTGTATATAGGGTATTAATTAAAAGCATTAAATATCATTTATTTTTCCCTGCTAAGATAACCTTACATTTTTTTTATTTTTTAAGTTTTATTAAGGTTATTCTTCCTTAGTTATAATGTTTTTATTAAAGAAATATTCACAACCGAAAGAATGAGTAAGTGAGTCACCTTAACTAACAACCGCAAATACGTTGAATTAAAATATAAGATTATGTTCGGAATTTATTTTCACAATGTGCCTTTGCATAAACATCATGAAGCTGAACACTATAAATAAATTTTGAGAATAGTGTATGTATCTGTCATAAACTCTTTAAGTTTTTTGGACGCACCCTTTATAGATCTTATAATTTATGTATTAAGCAGATTCGTAAATAAATTCTCAAATAGCTACACATCGTAAAGCCAGGCGAAAAACGGCGCAAAGCCGTCAGTAGATATTGCCGCTGGATATTTTAGAATCTGAAGCTGAGAACAGAATCAAGCAATATCGTTGTAAACGATGAGGGATAATACATATGCGTTTATTGTTTAATTTCCTTTTCCGTTGCTTTTTGTATATATATTATAATCTTTTGATTTCGTGGTTTTAGCGCAATTCTTATTGAATATTAATGAAACGCAAAATCTTTTAAAATTATTTCATTTGATGTTTCACCAGTGTATATGCAGTTGCTTTTTCAAATGTAATTTAACTCAAGCAAGGTTGTTTTAATAGACTATAAAGTTTCGATGTCTTGAACTATTTAATTTTATTTACGGGAATGGAGTTATTTTATTGTAATATCATTTTAGAACTTCGCAAATCCAAGTTGTAGATTCAGTAGAATAGCAATCTATTTGAGACCAGCACTGATGTGCCATTCATAGGCTACATAATTGATTTTATCTATGGAACGTGTCATAATTTTTATGTTTTGCTCCTTGAACAACATACGCAACGGAAATGGAAGGGTAATTTTTAGACTCACACTCGAAGCACCTATAAAAAACGCCATTCTTTTGATTTGTGTTCATAACCTAATTAACACGCAGCGTATCTGTACATACCTAACAGCTTTCATCGTTTATTGTGATTAGTATTGATCCTAATAATATTTCTGTTGGAGAAAATTTTAACACTTTTTTGACTAATTTAATAGTCAGGAGAGGTCCACACTCTTCGTGTTATTTTGTCGAAAACTATACGAGTTTAAATTTGACTAGCAAAGATAGTCAAGTATTGTCTACTGCTAAGGGGTTAGTTTGTCCAACTGACACGTGGAATTATAAAATACTTCTAGTCACATTTAATTTAATCTAGACTAGACAAATGTACTAGCTGTTTAACTAAATGAATGCGGTCTATTGAGTGATTTAACACCGTTTTCTAAACATGACGTCTTTTCAATATGGTTATTGCTTATTTGTTTCTGGATATTTTTTCAGGTACTAAAGTTGGAACAAATCGCAACATTACAGCCACAGTTTTAGCGTATATTGTATTGTCCTTGTAGCTAATTTAATGCGGAATTTTATATGATTTTAACAACTCTTTTATTTCGTAGTGCTATAATATTCTCTCTTTAAGGCGTTTTCTCAATTATAAATATGCAGAACCACTCATTTAAAAGTTTTGGTTTCAACTAAACGTGCCAATTTTAAAATGATCTTTTGGGAACCATTATAAAATTAAGTGAATGTTTATGCTATTTGACTCAAATCCGAACTAATTACGTAAATAGATGTTCCCAATACATCTTTAAGATGTTAAATTTTTTAATGCAAACTGGAATTAAGGTTTAAAACACAGGGTTTCACTTTGCGGGTCAGTACAGGTTTGGTAGTTTTTTTGGATATGTTAATAGGCGGAAACAAACCCGAAAACACATACACTTGCAATGCACGTGGTGCGTAAAATTCAATACCGTATTAGATTAGGTGGGGTTTCTGTATTTCTATCCTCATATCTGAACAAAGAAGTCACACGAAATTCTAGTAATTTCTGTTCTATTGAACGCACGTAGTCAACTCATCTGCCAAAGTTTATAAAAATCAGCACTAAAATACTAGAGATACGACAAAATGTTATAGAAGTTTACATTTAGTTCCCTATTATATGCCTTAGAATAAAAAAAAACGATCATCAAATGTGTCAGATATAGCAAATACACGAATTTTAAAACTTTAAACAAAATTCTTTACAATGATATATCATATGTCGTAATTATCTAATCATTTAAAAACATAAACTGAAAAGTTTGTTACAAATGCACCCTTAGGTGAATTTAACACATTCGCCTAAAATGGTAGGCGATGAAAACAATTATTACAGCTGTAGTATAGTTCATTTACTATAACAGACGAGGTACTACGTGAGTCAGTTTGCTATGACGTCACGACCGTGTTGCAAATTTTCTGTTCGTCAAAACGTAAACAAACCGTTAGGTTATTTAACTGTCAAACACGTTTGACAGGTGAATAAACAAACTCTTAAAAATAACGTTTACCGTTAATATTAGTGATGATTCTTCTTGAAAATCAGGATATAAAGTATGTTAATCATGATAGCAGTGTGAACAGAACAACAAAAAGCACAAGTGAGTACAGTAAAATTTAATCGGGACCTTATCGCTTTTAAAGTATTACAGTAACAATTAGTATGCAAGTTCTTCTTCTACCAAACCAATCTCTCTGATTTACTACTTCTGAATTCGTTCCAATATGTTGTACACCAAGTACTCAAATTTCCGGACTAATTTAATTCAATCCGCTTTATACAATTCTATGCATCCTCCGATCTGCCATATTTCATCCATCGTTTGGTAACAAACATTCTTTTCTTTGAGAACAAATAATATCTACCACAAGAGGGTGTTTCAACCATAGAAATGTCTTTTTCTTTAAGAGCATGTTCAAATGTTTAATGTTGTTTATGTTATGTTCGTCTGAAAAATGTATGTGAAAGAACCACTTCTGTTAACAATTTTTGTATATACTCACGTTTTCGTACATGTCACAAATTGTGTTTCCAATAGCACATTGACAATGAGTAGAATAATTTTACAACATTTATTTCGTATGCATTTTCGTTTTGGGTTAGTAGATGTAACTCCTTGTTTATTCATGAATGAAATTTTGCTTATGTTTGCAACATGAATGCTTAGAGCATTCGTTACTCTCTAAAAATGAAATGTAAAGAATATGACATTAAAAATATATGGATTTTATACTCCTCGGCTCCTCGCACGAAGTTACCGGGAGTAATGGCCCGTTGTTCTCACGTTCTACACGATTAACGAAAGTATTTACTCCGACTGTTTACACAATGGTTTCGGTATGGTTTAGTTGTAATAACTACTTATTTTAAATAAATATGTACCAAATATAAACGCAAATTCCCACACTTTACTGTAAATGCAGAATATAACTCTTTGACAGATGACAGCAATAACTAAATTGGTGGGAATACACTGGGAAGATGTGACAAACATGCAATTCAAAAAGCAGTAGGCGCCAACATGTATCTTAATTGAACATGAATAAGTTTATTGTTAGTTGGTTATTTTAATAATATGGTATTGCATGCAAACTTACTAAAAAATTTCGTTCGTTTATTATTTTCATCAAAACTAGATTTTTTTTTGTGTGGGGTTTTCTGAAACGGAAACTAATATATTTTATTCACCATATTTCCTTTGATTCATTGGAGGATGCATTATCCATAGAGTACTTAACATTCTATAATGTATTGTCATTAAACGTGCTCTTGTTTGACATTTACATTAAGTATACTAATTAAATACTAATAATGTTTGTAATTATGCCAATTAATTAAAAACAAATGCAAAAGTACACACAAAAAATACACATAAACAAATAATTTCACCAATATCATTCACATGTTTATACACAATACTCAACGACTCATAGATAATTAAAGAGTATAAAATTAGAATTTTAAGTGAAAAATCGGGTGTGAGTTCATTATCTGTAATTTTATCGATATTTCCATACGGTAAAACATTAGAATCTGAAATTTCTTCAATATGCATATACAGCTGCTCTGATCCTCAAGTTCCATTGGCATAATATTTGTCCCTGCCGAAAATGTCATCACCATCAACGTCAAAATACCGTATGTTATGCAAAAAATAGCACACGCTTGTTGAAACAACAACGTGGCCCCACTGCTGTTGGTGTAAAACCTGACTATAATACGCCCACTATTATCCACCGGCAAATATTAATGGTGACGGCGGGACATTTAAAAGCAGAGATTTTTTTCAATAAAGTAGTTTTGGTTCACGGAATGTTGCATGTGTGTGATAGTGCATATAGATTTACTATCAACTAAACAGGAACGAATATCATCAGAAATATATTTTTGAGAATTTCTTCAAGAGAAAACGAGAAAGCAACTGGAACGTTAAAATTAACAGCAATTCAATGTCAAAAACTATATTTATATGCATTTTTTGAAGAAGAATCGATTAACACAGAGAAAGTTAGGGGTTGCTATTTAAAAAAAAATGAGCCAGTCATTTAAGCAGTCAGTTTAATGTTTCTTAATTTTATTGTTGGAAGTGGATTGCCTATTTGGTGGACATTATTTAAATTTTATTGTACCAACTGCAAGCAATTTAACCGTTAGTGAGCAAATATTGAATGCATATGTTAGAAAGCTTGACATAAAACTCAACTAACTTCCGGGATAAGGAAACATTACTGAAAGTCGAAAATATTTTAGCTATTAAGCGTACCTACACCTATATAGAATTACTATACCAAAAATTTGATCTCGCATTTATTTAATTTTCCAACCACTTTTAATGGAAGCTTGTTGTGACACATGCTGTATATAGTTTTATATACTTATTAAAATTTTGCTTCATGATGATTGCGAAACATTTCTAATTTGAGTGAATACCCCTAGTACAAGGAGAAAGTTTCGATGAACAAATCGATGCCGTTCGTCCTGGCACGCCCTACATGAGCTTAAATTTAATTAACATTGCAGGCGAGTTTCAACGGACAGATGTTTAAATTGATGATCAAAATTCGTATTAATATTCCATTCCTTAACTGATTACATTAAACAAAATATAATTTAAGTCCAAGTGGTTCGCTTTAATATATCAGTGTATTTATGCCTTTTTGTGAAATATTGGGATTTAGATCGTTCTGCGCATTTCAAATTAAAATTCCCTAAACAAAATTGCTTTCGCATACAAATATTTATTGCACACTTAGGCTAATGAACTAGCAGCGCATTAACTGTCTGTGGTACAATCAATATAACAAGGTCTAGTAAAAGGAAGAAGCGAATAATCCCTAATGTATGTATATATATTGTAACGTAACGGTGGGTTTAAAACAGAACGTTTGCATAAACCATTCTGTCCAAACAATATAAGTTTGAAAAGAAACAGAATAGCCGTAGGTAACCATAAAAACAAACACCAAACTACTTTAAATTAATGTTTTTCCCTGGATTTCCATAAGAAATGAGACTAAATAAAGATCAAGAGAAAAGTGCAAAGGTATGAACGTGAATGATATGTTAAAAGATTAAAACAAATTATGTTTAAATATGTGGTCGAAAATAAAATTTTCGTTCACTAAAAAACATGTGTAATAGATCCTTTAAATGAAAGAAAGATACGCTATATATGTGCTACTAAATAAGATAGGTGGAGAGAACATTGCCCACATTTTTAACAGTGGTATAAAAATAAATGTCCTGGATGCTAAAAATAGTACTTTAAATTAACCGCGTAATGTCTTAAATAATAGCAGACGCACGCTTGTGCTACGTAAAGCGTGATTAATTGTTCGTCCAATTAATACGTTCCAAAAAATGTAAACTCTTAACAACTGGCGTTATAGAAAGAGTTAAAATAGAAGGTGCGTAAGGATTGAAAATGTCATTTCTTCCTAATAAGTCATTTATCATCTTTATCAATAATGAAATGCTCTTGTCATACGAAGGCTTCATAGACGGGTAGTTGCCACGATAATAAACGAGATTCTGTTATTGTAATTGATTATCTTGAAATATTGATATATAGAAGCTTTTTAAGTGTAATTTATTTATATCACATCTTGAACATCGTTATTATTATCTATTCACTTCTGATAAATTCTTTATGCTTTTTGATTGTATGTACAGTCGCCGACATTATTATTTAGCACTCGAACGAATAACTCGACGCTTTTATGGTGTTAAATATTAATGTCGGTAACTGTACATACATACTAAACTATATTTTTCATTATAAATAATATTGCAGTGGGTAAGTAAATAAAAACTAGATTTTGTGCTGTATGTGTGCCTTAGATTTACAACCTTATTTTTGATTTTAGATAAAATGTTGACTACTAAAATATTGATCATAGATCAAGATAGATAAATCAAAGAAATACTTCTTTGATGAGTCCTAAAGAGGGTGAAACGCGTCTGTAGATTGCGGTTTTTAATTGGAAAATTATCAATGAACTCAATTTAATCACAATGTTATTTAGGTTTCTTAAATAAATGGCTTCGCCTAAGAGATCATAATTATATCGTTTTAGATATTTACAATTGGTAGCTTGATCTCTTTTTTAATGACATTCTAATGCTTTTGTTTGTTTTCTTGCTAACTTTTGCAAATTCTATGAATTTGTCTTAGTTTATATACAGGGTTATTACTGTATAGCACTTTTAAGAAAAAAGGGGTAAAAGATATACATGAGCAATGCCTATATACAAAAAATTACGGTTCTAAGTACACGGAGTACCGAGAAAATGATTTTTTTTATTGGAGTCCGGCCCTGACTCATTTAGCATACGGTGAACCATCGGTCGTCCCTACACGTTTGAACGTTTGGATTACTTTAGTGTGCACTTGACTATTCGCAGTGGATGCATGCGTTTGCAATGGCACGCGTATAGATTTGAAACACGCTACATAAAGTTAACAATCATACATTAGTTTTATTGCAAACCTAATAAGTTTATTTTAAAACAAATTTAAACTTTAAATGTCACTATTTTAACGTGATACACGGTCATTGCAAAAGCACATCATATAAAAAGAAACACCTGACTGCTTTGTTTGCATTCTAGTGCTTCCGTCTTATCTCAGTTTAAATCTTGTGTAAATAACATCTCCTTTAAATGAATTCACTATGCCTAGCATTTAATTTTTCGATGTTTACTTACAGATTGGTTGAAATTCATTTCCTATCAGATTAATGTGTATACAAATGGTAACACATGTGGGCCGTCTTTAATACATTTGGGCCCTAATATTGGAAAATTAAACATGCAAACTAGAACCGTAATTTTTTGTATATAGGCATTGCTTCATGTACATCTTTTACCCCTTTTTTTTTTAAAAAGTGCTATACCATAATAACCCTGTATAAGCAGATCTTGATGTATTAAACTCATGTAAATATAAAGGATTGCAGAAGTCATTATAAGTACCTACCTATCAAATTAGAATATGTAAACTTAACGCAAATTTGCTTCTGCAATGCAAATTGTAATATTACGGATTAGGATGAGAATGAATTTATCAAAACACCAGCAGCGGTTAAAATAATGAGGAACATTAGTCCAAAGGTTGCGACTTTTGTTACCGTATCGATTAGGTGTCCGTTTAATTTATATATCGGGTAAATTTTGACAATGAATTGCTGCTATTGATTATTTATTTCTATTCCCATCTCTTTAGATGTCTATAAGTTGTGTTTATGTTTACCTTTGGGATGTTTTCTCGTTTTTTTTTGTGCTAGTGTTGTCTTTACCTGTAAGACGCAAAAGTGTAGCCATTATAATCGAGTCTTTATTCGTCTAATGTTTAAACATATTTCGATGATTTTGCCATTTCACAGTGTGTGTAACACGATTTTGAATAGAATTTGTGATGCTGAGGGTATTCTGAGATATATTCTGTGAAGATATTAATGCATATCTTTTAACCCTCCTAACTTTCGCTTTTAGGCAGAGGAAAATCGACACCAATTTCGTGATGGTATGGCCACCAATAAAGTTTTTTTTGTTAACGTTTTGTTAGGTATAATTAAAACATACAGTTATGGGACCAATTTACCTTTTGAACCGTTTATAAAAGCTGCTGAAAACCTCAATGCTTTGGAAGAAGTTACAGAAGTTACATGCCATTGCGTGTGCGCCCCAACATGCTGTACAAGTGGGGTTTCCGTCTAGTATGCCCTTAATGTTAAAGAGTGGCTGGCCCAACATTTTTTAAACAACTGGTTTGGTCGTGGTTATCCAATATCATAGCCCGTCAGTCGATTTTGATTTATTAGATTCCCTTGTTTGAGATTTTATCAGAGAGAATATTACGCCTCCCCTAAATGCCGCCTAAGTGAAACAACGAATAAACGCGTTAGTTTTGCAAAACATGCCAGAAACACTGAAGGGGGCAATGATAAAACTGTACTGCGAGAACTGCAACTATACGTATTGAAACTAACGGGTTTCAATTTCAACATTTAAGGCAATAAAATAATTTTAGTACATGTCAATCTTGAATAATTACAATTCCTGATGTATTGAATTGAAAGGTATGTTTTGCCATTTATTACAGTAAAATAAAATTAATTAAATTACAAAACTTAATACGATATTTTTCTGCACTTTCAATTACCGCGCAGTCAGTACAAAATTTTTGTACAAACAACATGCAATTTTGTTGTATGGTTTTTCTGTTATAACGAACACATGAGGTAATGTACAACATTAGAATATTAAGAGTTTTAGTTAAGAAATCCTTAAAGAATATCGCTATACGTGACCTGGACAGAGAAAAAGAAGAGTTACATCAGTACGGGCTAGTTTACCCTTCAACGCACATATCGATAAACCAAATTCTATTTTTCTTCACTGTCGTAGGGAGTTGCGGAACCGCTCATTAGAAATGGCGTACTTTCTTCTGTTGAAATCAATTCAAATTGAAAACTGATATTTTCGACCGATAGTTAAATATAAAATACCGCGATAATTCTAACTTTACATTTATTTATCGGTTTGCTATATATCTCTAGAAATAAATTATAATAATACATTCATACTCCGTCCATTAATTTATTGGTCTAACAAAAGCATCGTATGATATAAATCGGCACTACATGACAAAAGCGCACTAAAACAAAAGCTTTTTGAAATGTAGTTTAGTCAACGTATATTCTGCAGAATGAACTAGACGCAATTTAAAGCAAAACAATATGTATTACTTAATATTGATTGTAAACCTTTCAAACGAAAACATTTGTATATAAATATATATTTTGAATGCAGAACATTTAAAAAAACTATTTTTCTAGCTTGTATATACAGGTGTGTTTATTAATGTCCCACGGACACGTAAATACACTCCGCCTACATCAAATTTGATTCATTCGGGACAATTGTTTCGGAAACACGTGAGGTTCCTATTATCAACGGAAGACCGAATGAATAAAATCACGGGACAAGAATATTTTACATCTAATACATTGTAAATCAGTATTGAGGCCTTGTTTCACACTGCATTAATTTTGTCATTATCTATTCGAAACTCAAGTAAAATAATCTGTTAATACTGAAAGAAAATATTTTATAATTGCTATTTGGTTATTATAAACAAAAAATGTAAAATTACATCGAAATTGGCAGTTCCTCATTAAATAACCCCGGGCAGTATACTTGAAAACCGCATTATTATGAATCAAGGCTAATGCACTATTGCAGGGCATTACATATCGTAGGTACTATTGCCAATCGCGCATTATTCCATGTTGCACTATACTAATTACAGACACTGTATAAACATTGATATCTGCAAATTTCAAGAAAAGTTCTCGAACAAAAAACAAAAGCTGGCTATTACAATAGAGGAAATTGACCACTCTCCGCACGTGCTTTTGCATATACAACGCGTTAACTAAACAAGGTTCTATGTGACTAATTGAAGAACCATCGAAATACGTATGTATTTATACCGTTTACTATTGTACATAATGAACTACTATGCTTTCAAATGCTTTCCTGGTTAGGGTGGGCTGCTTTTTAAACAAATTCTTTAGTAAGATTGGCGATACGGAGCTTCTTTTAAATTGTGACAAACCAAAATTAGAAAACTATTGCATTCTTGAATTAGAACATATTAAAATTACAACACAAAACATTTATCATCGAAAATTACTTCAGAACTGGTCGAAAATTAGATTGTGGGGAATGGGTTTATTCAAAATGTTTTGTGCATTAGTCAGTGCATGCAGGATTTGCGGCAAACATTTCCTAATCTGGAAGTTACTTACGCACAGCTTTTAAGTCGTGTTTGTATTGCCAAATTTCGTGCAAGTGTGTAACTCGTGTAACTTTGTGTAACTCATAAACCTTGGGTGGTGCGCTTAAAATACGAACCACAAATTGCGTAGATGATATTCAACGTCGAATGGATAACTCACCTAAAAAATCAAATCCAAAGCTTTCTCAAGAAGTTCAGTTGTCAGTGGGAACATGCCATAGCGTTTAAAAAAAAAACGGCTGTGGTACCAACACGATGGTGCACCCGCGCAATACGGAGCTGCTGCAAGAGCGCACCTAGATCGGGTATTTTCTAATAAGTGGATTGGGAGAGAAGGTTCAATAAGCTGGCCACCGCGATCACCAAATCTCACCCCCTGTTGTTTTTTTCTGTGGCCGCCTATCAAAAATATCGTTTATATGACCCCCCCCCCAATGGCAGAACACATGCAGCAACGCATAAGAAATGCTTTTCTTCAAGTTAACGAAGAGAATATGGCAGAAAATGTAAAGCAGTCGATACATAGACGATTGAGAATATGCATAGAGCAGAATGAACACATTTGAACATCTTCTGAACTAAAATTATATTATTATTAAAGAATCTAACAGTGTAAATAATAATTTTGTGTTAGGTGCAGCATTTTTTTGTTGCTTTGAGTGAATAGAGGTAATATGAGTTCGTACCATTTAATATTTGACATTTTGTAGTTTTGTTTGAAAATCATGGCTATCTAACCATATTAGGTGTACCACATGTTGAATATTGCAAACGTATTTTCCTTAAAATTGCAATATCTTCGAAAATACTGGAAATAAATATTACGTTGTTGATACGATTTCGAAAGTAATTATACAGAGAATTTGCTGACAATATCGCAAAATATAGGTTCCATTAAAAAAAAAGCGTTTTAATTTTGATAAATATGACACTACATATTTAACACCCTTCATATATTTTTACGTTGCATCACTTCGAAACATATAAAGTGTTAACTCCTCATTCATGACAAAAGAATAACATATACATAACATTGACAACACAATACATCAGTTTTTGGGATAAAGCTTAAAATCTCAGAAGCTGTAATCGTAAAAATTTTGACAAAATTTGCGATATATCCAAAACTAATTGTCGGAAATGCATATACGCATACATCATTGCAAAGGTGTTATAGGTGGCTATCAAACTATCTACTAAAAAACATAGCTATCCATTTAAAATAAAAAAAGTTTAAGGTGGATGCGCCGACACAATAATGGCACACCCGGTATAGACCTTTTTTTTTAAATAGATCCTAGCTATCCTTTGCGAATTCGTGAGGGTTTTCTTCCGACCACCTTCTCATATTTTGCTTATTTAATAATAAGATGAAATCAACCCTCATCAGAAACCAAGCGTTTATCAAGAATATTTTCATTCATTATGTTCTGTAAAAATCATTGACAGTACGGTGTTCTCATACCAAATTCTACCTGCGTGAGTTCATGAACCACTTGATTATACGGAAATAACTTTAAGGCCTTTTTTTTAAACGCTATGGCATGTTCCCACTGACAACTGAACTTCTTGAGAAAGCTTTCGATTTGATTTTTTAGGTGAGTTATCCATTCGACGTTGAATATCATCTACGGAATTTGTGGTTCGTATTTTAAGTGCACCACCCTAGGTTGATGAGTTACAGTCACACTTGCACGAAATTTGGCAATACAAACACGACCTAAAAAAACTGTGCGTAAGTAACTTCCAGATTAGGAAATTTTTGCCGCAAATCCTGCATGCACTGACTAATGCACAAAACATTTATCATCGAAAATTACTTCAGAACTGGTCGAAAATTAGATTGTGGGGAATGGGTTTATTCATTCTTATAAAGGTGAGACTTTTTTAAAATTCTTCTCTCAAAATGCTCCTTGTAGACACGTGTGAATTTTCCGCAACGGATTGAATGATTGTCACTTTATTATTTTCTGTAGCTATGATTTTTTTTTCCTTTCATGTTTGGCATAATTCACTGACTCCGACCGCAGAAACCTTACCAACAAATTGTCAAAGCTCTTACTATCCTGCTTTCTACGATTAGGATATTCCGCAGCATACAATTCTTGATGCTAGTAGTGGATTTCTGTTGCAAGCGCCAAGAACAAATACCATGTTTATGAGTTCCTCCTTCGAGAAGTTTATTTTTCGCAATTGAACTGGAAAATAACAGGAACAAAATGATATAACTGACAACAGATTAAAGTAATACGTAATAACTAACAACAAATAAATAATCAAAATTGCAAAGAAACTAGCGATAATAAAATTATAACAAATACTAAAACTCGATAATACCAGGGAGAAACTACAAAACGACTTTAGGTGGAAATCTTAAGCAAAGATTTGACGTATCGTTAGATTCTTAAATTTTGTTTGAAAATCATGGCCACCTAGGTAGGTATCCCACATATTGAATATTGCAAACGTAATTTCCTTAAAATTGAAATATCTTCTGAAAATAAATGTTATGTTGTTGGTACCATTTCGGAGATAATTTTACAGGGAATTTGTTGAAAATATCGAAAAATACAGGTTCCATTTAAAAAAATCGAAAAAAAAGAAGTGTTGAGGAAGGGGCGTTCATTAGATTTATTAAGAGTTAGTACATTTTTTTGATAATCGTTTAAATTTTACGTGCCGCTAGATAAAACAAACTTATCATCATTTTCAAATGTATTGCTGTGGAAAATTACAATGTTTTGATATTATTAATATGTAAATTATTTCTAATCAATGATAAAAAGACACCAAGTTTTCGTTTTATTACTTTAAATAGTTAGTGACTCTTTATTGCTGCTTGTTTTATATATATATTTATATATATATAAACATATTTATTTATAATAATTTACATATTATTAATATCAAAACATTGTAATTTTCCACAGCAATACATTTGAAAATGATGATAAGTTTGTTTTATCTAGCGGCACGTAAAATTTAAACGATTATCAATAAAATACAAGAAATAAAGAAAATGTCACTATTACCTATTTAAATAAATAATACAATTATATATTTTTGTTACGGTGTTTAAAACGTATTCAAAATATAAATTATTTTAGTAATTCTTATTTTTCAATGAAAGCCTGAACGAAGATATTTGAATATTTGAGTGCTGCACATATATAAATAAACAGCTACATCTAAGGGCCGTTTTACACCTAGCTATTTATTGGCCAATTTAAAATTTTACGTGTATAACACGTATTTCATCCCTGTTATAATTAAATTGGCCAATAAATTGCGTAATAAATAGCTAGGTGTAAAACGGCTTTAAGACGCCGCCAATGCGTAGAATATTGCGAAAACACAGCTGCTTTGTGGTTCGTGTCGAACAAACGAGTTATGTATATACGCGTCATCACCGTGCATTGAAATGTTCCACGTGATTTACGGGCGCATGTAGTCTTCATACACGGGTGTGTTTTTCTTACTCGGTCAAAACAACTAGAGGATTTATACGGGCAATCGGGTGCTTTTCTATGAACACCCGTAGTGCGTGTTTTCGTTCGGAACGCGAACCACCCTGCTTTAGTAATAACTTGAAATAAACCTAACATTTACATATCGAACGCACAACAAATCAGACACCTTGAATGATAATAGGAATAAACTTTTTGATACTTTTAATTCTTTTACAGTTTTATTTAGCAGGAAACAGGAAATGATACAACTTTATGTTTTTTTAACTAGAATACTGTACTCATGCTCCGTTACAAATAAGTCTGAGCAATAAATCTCTTTTTAGTACAATGTTTAGTCTCAAGGTAATTATCATAGTGTCTGTTCATAATTAAATTCAAAATTACATTCAAAATTTGTTAAATGTTACTGAAATTGCATTTAGTGCATTCATAGATCTCGGTAACTTTAAATTTCTTACCTGCTATTAGTCTTAATAAAACTTTTTTAATTGCATAAAACTACTTGGAAAAATGTTTTTCTCGGAATCAACGATAAATTCGCTTTAATATGCCTTTTTTAAATGTTTTTAAGCAGTGGCTTCTTTAATATTTCGTTTTGCAGTCCTCACAGTGAACATTTAAGATTTATAATTTTCCGCTTCCGTAAACTTTGAAGTTAAGCGCGGTTCGTGCTGACGCACAATATTGCGGATGGAGACTATCTGGTGACATTGCCTTGCATTTAATTAAATGGTATTGAAGATTTATCATGCCGCGCATGTTAATTAAATACCACAAAAGCAAGTTTTGATTACAAATTATATCTTCCCGTTATGATATAGCAATTCTAGTACCTTGTTGTACCTATTTGGTCGATTGTATGCGCATAAATTATTATTTTTATAACTACAGTTAAGATTAAAGAATATATTATTTTAGCATTAACCGTTTTAGTGAGCAATTTTATGCTATTTTCTTTGCCGTTACAAGAATTTACGTTTTTATGATAATGATGCTGTGATACATCAGCTTAATGAACTAATATTTCTATTGTAAAGAATATAGAACCCGAATAAAATTTTCTTAAGGTATATCATCTAGACGTAGTGGTGTAAAATCAATCCTTCGATATTACCTACTCCTCGTGTAACCTTTCTAAATTTTAAACCAAATCAAATAATATAATCAATATCAAATGGTAATCATAACTACCGTATTTATAGAAACCTATATTTCGCAAAATGATTTACCTTTATTTTATTAATTATAAAATATTGCTGAATTAGCAAATAAGAATATAAATACCAGGCGTAATAACTATTGATTCTCAGCTATTGATTTCAGTGACATACCTAACTTTATTGCTTTGATACTGAAACATAACTGGTACTGATCTGATTAACCACGGCATATTTGCAAAATAGGTTTCGATCTTTTCAATCTGCAATTAACTTTAGGTACTGCGAATCAATTTAGTAGTGGGAACATATTGGGAATGAGTTACAGCGCGCGGATTGTGAGCATTTATTTCAGTTCAAATATTTCTGTAAACATCTATTGCCTAGGTTATTGTTTAAAAACTCAAGATTCAATTTTAATAGTTCTAAAAGACACATTTTGAAAATCGGAAGAAAGGTTGGAAAACAATAGTACCCGTATATGTTATGTGCCAAAACTGTTCTTTGTGATTTATTAGTATGTCACACTGAAACATGTAACTGGCAAAATCATCTGTACTAGAATCGGTATGTGATCTTTGCATAATAAAATTCCAGGTATCAAAAATAATGAAAACTGGAATAACACATCAGGAGCTGTAAAAATTCTTTATTGGTATTGTATTTTTAATAAATTCATTAATTTCACCAGAAACACCCATGTCTAGTATTTTTCGCCCAATCAAAGAACGCATCAGATCGCAGGTATTCACTGTTTCCATCGCTCATAAAACCAACTTCAACTAGCAATCGTGCAAGTCATGTGATATTACAAACTCATTGTAAAATTACAAACCTCATGTGAAATTTATAAGATTATTGTTGGTCATGAACGTATAAAATTACGTCAAAAGTTTTTTCTGTGCAAACTGTTTTTTATGTAGCAAATTCGGTAAAATATAAGCTGCTTGAGAGGGTATTCTTCAAATACTATTAAGAATAAGTGTTGTAATAATAAATAAACTCACAGGGCCTTGAAGGGGCCCTTGGCTAGAGTGCCGGAACACACCGAGCCACTGAGAAATGTTGTCCGAATGGTGACCCAACCAACAACCGGTACCGCATATTGCTGCTTGACTTTCAAGATTGGCAATGATGCACCCTTGATGCAAGAACAGTTATACCAAACGCTAATATCAATCGATGTAGAATTTTACGCTGTATTCAAAGCTGTAGTAAAAAATACCACGTTTCATTTGAAAGAAAAATTTTTTGTTAGCTGAAAGGTATCCACATTTACCTTTAAGCTATCTCATGAAATATTTGTTTTTATTTGAAAGAGTGCAAATGTCAAAAAAATCAACGAGAATGAAAATCTCAAAAACGGTCGAGTTTAGGGATAGGGAACCTTTATATAAACTAGTTGCAAATGATCTGGCAAATTCATTAGACCGATAAAAATTATACCATTCCATTTAAAATAAGAAAGTTGATATCAACACCCTGTATACTCAAAGTGCTATAAAGTTGAAAATATTTTCCTAATAGATATTATAATGATCACAGTAGGCCATGACCACACTGCAAGTTTCAAAATCAACAAATTTCTACTAGAAGTTCAAAAGAATCTAATGTCCCAGTTCGATGGACACCCTGCATATTCTAAATACGTTCGCTGGTGAATATTTAATGATGAAAATTCATATTAATCTAACAGCCCGGAGGAGAGCAATGTTGTGTCATAAAATATAAATCTAGTTCAAAATATCCGCCTTTTTGGTTTTATCATCAACCACGGGTATATTTTATTATTTTTACTATTTAAGTATACCAATATACGAATGAATATCTATTCGAACCTGTAAAAATTATTGTAATAATATTACAATGTTTTTTCGTAATGTAAAAAGATCCCCAATTGTAAACTGTAGTTTGTCAATACAGAATTTTATATTCAATGTGGGATAAGTTTAGGTTTTAGGTGTGTGTTTCCAATAAAGGTTACAAAACTCTTAGGTTGTACCGTTTTAGTTGCACTCCACTGTATACATTAATCTTGCGAAACTGAGGCAGTAAGATGTCTAATTTCTCTGTCATATAGGGAGGGTTTCCTTAATTAGAAATACCATTTTCGCTTAAGGCTTACTACATGGATTCGGAATTTGCCTCTGTAATGTAAATATTAATTTTCTGAATTTTCGTCGAATTTGCATAACAACGGTAACTTGAAACAAATACATATTCATTGCTGCGCTGATAAACTTTATTGGACAAATCTACACTCCTATTATTGAATTATTTTGCTGTACAATGACTTATATTATGTAAACCGTCTCATATTGTTCCAGCATTGAAGCAGTAATAGGCTTTGTTCGAGGAACATTTTCAATATGATTAGGTATGTACCACTAATACGGTGCTATTTATCTCTACTTTTACTATACTATTTAATTATATTAACAGTAGTAAATTATATATCGAAGATGCTTATATATTTTGTTTTTTACGATTGATATTATATATAGACTATCATTTCTCTCATTTGTTTATTGGATTTTTATGGAAATTGAAAATACAATACAAATTGGAACCATCATATTAGGTACTCAACCTAAAATAACTTTGGCGTTTTGCTTTTTCCAGGAATTGTTTAAAATCATCCATAAATACGTGGAATGTATTGCACGAGTTCAGAAAGTTACCATAAATTTTCTATATGACAGACACAACCACACACGACTATAATAGTATATTAAAGAACTAGTTTCATAAGTGCAGTTTTATCAGACGGGTCCAAGTCTAAGGAGTCAAAGAACGAGTCTAGAAGGACCTTGTGGAATGACTTCTTTGTTATTTTTTTCTAATTTGCCCATTGATTGCCCTATATTTCAACTTAAGATATTCCAGTAAAAGTCCTTTATAAATCTATTAATGCACTAGTGCGTTTATAACTCATAAACGCAAAATATTTCTTTATTTACCAAATAAAGGCATCATTCTCTGAGAATCACCCCCAGTGTGGGTAGATAACTGATGGCGCGAATTATTAAACCAGCAAAAATTTGATTAATTTTTAACACCTAGAATTTCACATTTACACAAGCCCATAAGGGCGGAGCCGCGGATAACTGCGCTGGTCTTATATTATGGTTAGTTAAATAATATGTTTCGGTCAAATAAACAAATTATTAATAAATATATATGCTTTATTAACTTCAAATACATTCGTTTCTTCCTACAATCCACTATAGTTATTTCAAGTAAAAAAACCTACTGTGGCAGGGTAAAAATACACTTGCATAATTTCACCCCGTATGTAAGTTTACATAGTAATATTATATCAACGGGTGAATATATCAAGGGAGGATTACCTCTGGAGTGCAATTTTTCCACGGAAAAATTCAGTATGTTGTGGAATTTACTGGGGTACCTTTACATATTAAAAATAAGTCTTCTCCTCTTGAAATGTAAAATTAAGAGGTAATAGGTAAGTTTTTCACTACTAGATCAACTCACGCAATGTTGGTATTTTACTGTGTGTATAAAATTGACCTATAAAGAGAAAGATAGAAAAATAATTGCTTTCCATTTTACTAGGAGATACTTAAACACAATGTAGTTTATACGGTTGTTTAAAACAATTATTGGAAATAGGTAACTATATGAGGAATTGAAATTAATATTAGAGTTTACTTGTTTAAGAGATATATATTATACGGAGTGTAATAGCGTCTGTATTTCCGACTTCGTTCCTTTTCTACAAATTTAATTTGTTAAACAGCAGTTTATGGGTTATAAAGCATTGATATTTAGATATCAAAATACGGCAGGTAAGCCGTATTTTGATATCTAAATATCAAAATACGGCTTAATAAACCATCTCGCTAGTGCTCGCTTACTTCCAATAAGTTAGACAAATGCATTACCTTACTTATTGAGGTAAACTCAACCTCCCTGCACTCCTTCCCTATATATCAAGTTCCTGACATACAAAATACCATATGATAAATAATATTTCAAATATTTCTACCCTCTAGTGGATGATGGATTTTTTCTTCTTTATAAACATAGGCGTGTGTGCGGTGCAGATTATGTTATACCGTTGACAGATTAGGTGTTATCGTTTTGACAAATAACTACAGACAAACGTTTCGGTTGAAAAATAACAAGTTTAATAATAAAAAATTTTATCGTTTCCTCTGTCTTGTTGGGTGTTGCATTATCTTGCTGGAAATATCCCTCACGGAGTTCATCATGATGTAATTGGTTTAAAAATTGTTGCAATAAATTATTTCGATATCGTTCTGCATTTATGGTATTATTAAAGAATATTGAACCAATAATTCATCTGCGAGAAACAGTAACCCAAACGGCTTGCTGTTTCTCGTTACTTTGCTATGAAAGCTTACGAATCGATTTCTTAGATGATTCGCTCCTCAACATCTGCTATATTTTCGACTGTCCGTTTTAATGGTTTACCACTACCGGGTTTTCGGGACATAGACCTGTTTCACGAAATTTTGCCACTTATTCCTGTATCAATTGCCGCAAACAGTCATATGCTACTGAAAAATTTGAAAATTCTACCACGAAATGTTTCTATACATGGCTGCAAGGAGTACAACATCCGTATAACTTAATGCAGTACAGCTGTGGTTCGCTTAATCATATGCTCCAGGAAAACGGATTTATAGTTTTTGCTAATCTCTACATAAAATAGGTAATACGTTTTTGCAAAATTTATTATGGCATATTAAATTGTTCAATTCATTTTGTATACGTGATATTATTTAATAACCATAATAACAGTTTATTTATCTAACAGTAACAGATTACTTGTTACAGGATAAAGCTTATATTAAGTTAATTATTTATATTAAGTATATCGAGTGTGTAGGTTTTGCGCATGCTGTTGGGATAAGTCGCATGCGCAGTGAAAGTTACCCTATATTAGAGTAAGTTTTCCCCAAAAAATGAATTCTGTATTTCATTATTATAGTTTTACACAATATTTTGATGCTAATACTCTTTCAGATTTTTTTCCTGTTATATAGTGCAACTCATGTAAGAACAGAAATCATCGGATTACAGAGCCCGTTTAAAGTTCACAAATTATAAGTGCCGAAGCGATTGAAAATCAATCTTGGACTGTGAAGAAATAGTGAATCTGAAGAAAATATGTATAACAAAACCAAAACAAATTTATCTTTTAAATGATATTATTTTCAAAGAATAAATATCAAAAATTACTTTTTAAGCTATAATAAACATTTTAAAGATCTGATACTTTTATTGGTAGTATTAGCAGACACGATACAAACATTGATTAATCTGTATGTATTATATTGCTGTGCTATACCTAAAGTATGTATTTACCACATGTTTTAAAGTTAGCTTATCATGTAGTAAGTTAGCAGAGTTCTGGTTTTAAGGAAAATCAAATTAGCTTCTGTGCTAATTAATTGAACTTAATGTATGCAATCAATAATACTGCAAACAGAATGTAATGGAGCGGATTTAATTTGAATCTAAACTATTCAATCCATGATAGTCTATACCGTTTTGATCCTTTTGTTTATTAAAAGGCAAAAAGTAGGTGGAAATATTACGCCGCATTAAAAGCGTAGAAAAAAGTCTTACGACAAATATAATCAATGTATAAAATACCTGCATAAGCTGCTGTGTTCACGAGAACGAATCTTACCAGCACGTTTAGGTATATATTTCCCTCAGAATCCTAGTGCTCTTTCGAAATGCTATATGCAAAGTGCATTACTCTCTGGCATTTTGTTGCACATGTAGGTACTATTGTATTATTCTGTGCGATGCACTTTGGCCTGGATCAGTTGAATATTTTCCTTTGTGCACTAGGATTGACTGATATAAAATACAATCTTCTGGCTTCACCTATATATTCTAATATTTGAATATGTTGGAATACGAACATAGTACACAGTCCGTTGCAAATTGCAACTGTTGCCTTACCTTTTTTGTTTTAGAAAAGAGGCAATACAATAGAAATCCTAAAAAAAATTCTAAAACAAGCAAACCCCGAATATAAAACTAATATTCGTGGATAGTGGCCTTCGGAAGGCCCTAAGAAGAACTGAAAAAAAAAAAATGGCGCTAACAAAATTTGCTAAGTGTCAGAATTTGCATAAAGAAAATGTTACTTTAAATATTCTAAAAAAAAAAAAAAAACGATTAAATTACTATGTTTAAAGTAGTATACAAAATTCAGGGCAGATTCCTACACCGTAACAAAATTCATTCTGTACGGTATATACAGACCAAATCATGAATGTTTGTAGTTACGTCATATTTGCTTATGACGTATGCAGCGTCTGAAACAAATTCAGGCTCACCAACCATCGTTTGCAATGAACTGTACGAAATGACAATTGTCAAATTAAATGAGGTTAT
The DNA here is from genome assembly GCA_004143645.1 of Protaetia brevitarsis. NCBI lineage: Eukaryota > Metazoa > Arthropoda > Insecta > Coleoptera > Scarabaeidae > Protaetia > Protaetia brevitarsis. The sequence goes on from RXPK01000294.1 coordinate 1,687,262, forward strand.
ACGCAGTTTTAATAGATTCTCTTTTATAACTGAAAGGATTGGTTCAGTTTTTAGTCAACGTTGCGTTTTAAAAACAATCATGAGTAATGTAACTAATAGGATTCTAAATAGTGAATGTGTGTAAATCAAATAGTAAATGCTTTCGTGATCAGGCTAAGCTTATTATTAAATGTGTTCTCAATGAAATAATGTATTACCGCAATAATGTAGTCCTCATATCAAAAACCTATTTGCAAATCAAAATGTAGAAAATATTTACGCAACATAAAAGTATTTAGTTTAATATACGTTACCAATGATTAATTAAACGAAAGATGACGTCTTTATTTTATGTAGCAAACATACAATGGTATATGCAAAACATAATATGCAGTAAATTAAATTAAAATATGTCAATATTGAAAAAAAAATAGTGCAATTAAAAATATATTTAATTTGTGTCTTTGCTCTCATCTTCTGATCCGCAATTAACTGTCAGAACAAAGTCATGTTTGCTTCACGTTCGTACCACTCTTTAGTTATTTTCTCTGTGTGATTTATGCGATTTTGCCAGTTGTCTGGTGTACAGCTGTCCAAGCTTTCTTGCCACATTCCCAATACTTGTTTATCCCCATAACCATCCCGACCAATATGCTTATTATAATATCCTACATACCTACTAACTAACTACAAACATTCATGATTTACTCTATACCTATTTATTCTTCGTTATATTAAATTGGACGTATTGATATATAATACTTACCGCCAACTCTGCAATTAGTTCATCCTGGAAAAACTGGAATCTCTTCATTCTCCAATTGAGAAAAAATTATTCGTAAAAGAAATCTATAACAAGTGTGTATTCTGAAATGTATATAATTAATTATAGTTTTGTCTATTGATTATTCTACGGATGATAAAAGTAACTTTCTCAGAAAACGAGATATTTTTAATCGGTAGTATTTATTTGGTAACCCTTGATTAAAGTTGTCTTCATACAATTCGTGAACTACATTCATATTGCACAGATGGCATGTTTTTGCGTAGATTGATGCCTACTTATTGAAGGTTTTGCCACATCTTAAGCAAGATGATGTGTAGCAATTTGTATTTTCTAATACCTACCAAAACAACGGGTCGTACTACAGTCGTAAAATTATTATTTATGTTATAGTTCAGGACAGAACGATAATATTTCTCTCATAGGAAATTTACAGATATTCTAGTAATTTACTCACTTAGAAGTTTGACGGTTATAGTGCTTCACGTACTTTTAGAATTTATGCAACCATTAAACCAATTAACTAGAACATGCTGCGGTAATATTTTGTGCGTATTTTATAGGACGTTTTATTTATGCTTTAAATCGATGTGCTGTTTCGTAAAGACAAATGTATTTTCTGTTTAGAGGTGTGCTTTCATGTATATTATATTATTTTTTCTTTCATTTCAGGTCAGTATTACGAAATGCCACTTCCGTAAGTATACATCTGTAGCTCTAGTTGCTTGAGTTAAACGTTTTTCTAAGAATAACATAATAATGTTTCAAATAATGAAAAATAGATTTAAGCAATGTTCGCCAGTTAGTTGAAAATATGTTTATAAACGAGAAAATTAAAGCATTTCCGTTTAGGTATGTATATTGTCCACTAAATAAATCACCAGCTATTGAAGTTTTGTAGTTGGTAACAGGTGTTCCAATCCAGGTTTACAACAACCATCAATATTGCGAAAAAAAAATATTTTTCTATTGATTCAGACGTTTGCATATAAAATGTAAAAATATGACTGCTTTATTTTGCATATTCCGTTGGATTACCGTTTACATATTTGAAGTATAAATTACAGTATAGTAAATTGATAATTATAGGAGCATAAAGCTTAATTATTTCACTACCCCAATTAAATGATTAAATTTATTACTTCCTTGTTATTTTCAAAAATTGGGTAAATTCATTTCAACAATTTTTAAAGAATAACAAGTTTATTAAACGAGAAGTTTGATATGTTTTCAGTTCAGGATTAGCCAGTTTAAAAAATAAAACATTTATGTAAATATACGAGGTTTATTGTTTGATGCTAACTATTTTCGAAGTCGGAATATTCATTTTAACAATTTTTAGAGAAAAAACAATGTTGCTACGTCAGAAATTTCATATGTTTTCAGTTTTCTATGAGCGTTAAGAAGAAACATTTGTGTAAATGTACGTATCAGCGTTCTCTTGGACACTACAATAATTGTTATTATTTATGATTGTTTTATAACTGGAGTGCCAAAAGAAAATCTAATGAAATCAATTGCACACTTAAATTGGCTTGAAAAAATATCATGAATAACTATATATAACTTTAATTACTAATTACATCTTTAAAAAATTTAGTTGACTACTTACCATTTCGCTTCAAGATGTTTTCTCATATTGTGGATTATAAGCGTAAAAAAACTAAAACTGCTAATCATGTGTAGACACTACTAGACCGTCCAGATTAGAGAACAGAATATACCGAGTTGATGGGAAGTAGGTTAACGTGTATGGCTATAGTACGATCATTATCGATTGCTGCGATTTTGCGTTACTTGCCACAGGCTCCAATATTTATTTCCCCAATGTTAAATTAACGATTAGAAAATTGAAAAATATTTCTAGTAAATTTTAGGAAGTATAGTGTAATAGATACGATCTATTTGTCTTCTTTGAAACGATCTAAAATGACAATCATATGAACATTATTAATTGGATATTTTATTGGATCTAGCAGTATAATAATTTTAAATTTTTTTTTTTAACGTTGCAATTAAATCGTTGTTTTCAAAATGAATATGAAGCAATTCTCGTTTTCTAAAAAATATCGGACTTTAACCATTCAAGTGAGGAAAAACGGGTTTAATAAGGAGAAAAATTTAAAAAAAAGTGTGCGATGTTCCTGCGGATATTCAGCAACACTTTCACGCACTATGGCAGTGTTCTTGAACGATTGGCCGGTATGTTGACGCACTAGTTGTAATAAAACCAGTTTCCTAGAATTAATTATTATTTGAACATGTCTTAATCATTTTATTTTTGGAGAATAACGACCATTTAGACCCCTCAATAATTTTGATATTTTACACTTTTGTAATAAAGACTAATCCTTAACAATCTACAGAGCTTAGAAATTCTAAAAAAAAAAGAGAAACAAATATTGGACCTGCTTGTATTTTATTTCCATTATTCTTTGAACAGTTAGGTGCATTTCGTCGACCGAAAGTCCCAACAAGCTTTCCAATTTTTCCCACATAACATTTCCCGTATTTGTAGTATGTTTCCAGAAAAATATGCGTTGTTCCTTTGAATACCATTCCATGACATCATAGCAACGACAAACGTGAATATTTCATTACCCATTTCAGTACGTGACAGAAGAAAGTAGGGCGCATTTTAAATCTTCCAATATTATTGGAGCGAACATTATAATGTATGGTTTCATTTATCAAGCTATGTGAATCCCCAAAATTATCGAATATGAGCAACGCAAAAGCCTCTGTTTTACAAAAAAACAAAATCTGAAAATTAGTAAAAATGAAAATCGATGAAATAGACGTGAAATAGCCCAACTTTGTTCTAGCAAACATTGTTACAACTGCTGATCTTAGGAATATACCTATCTCAATATTTGTTCATTAGCTTGATGATCTTGCAGAAAGTTAGCAAGACCTTTCCGTCTGTTCCAAGTAAGTTGTACTTTGACGACGATTTCAAAATGTTTGTGTTGTCCTTATAATTTTTATTTTTTAAAATCAAAAAAAAAAATTATAAAAAATTGTGACTCAAATAAAAATAATAGTTTCAATTGTATAAAGTTAAGAGATAAAAGGCTATGGAATATTAAATAAATTGTAAAATATACCTATGAAAAAAAAAAAAACGGAATTCCGTTAAAACGTCAGGAAATAATGTAATTTGAATTAAGAGGAATTAAAGTATGGCCACTAATCTCAAGAATTTTATTTAAAACTATAACACAATACTGTCAACATTTTTTTTCAGTTATTTTAACCTTATATTTTGTTCAATTTTATTAAAAATATTGTTGAAATAATATCTTTCTAACTAACAAGGGAACACCGGCGGGTGTCCCCCTCCGATTTCGATGAAACTTAACAGATCGAAAGATACCTTAAAATAAGAGACACGACTTTTTTTTTATCGGCGTATCCGCACGATTTTGGGTACAGCCCCCTCCAAGTTTGGACGATTTTCAATTTTGCAAATATTTCCTAAATTATAACAGATATTAAAATTTCTTCTTAACATAATTTGCAGCATATTGCATGGCCTAAAGGTGGCGTCGTCCGTATTCGCAAAAAGTTAATAACGGAGACGGTACCCCGTACCCCCATTTTTTTACATTTTTTCTTTTCTTATCCATCAAAAGAGGCCGATTTTACATAGAATCGATGATGTATAACAAGTTTAGAAAATTAATAATTGTAAAAATAGAATAATAATAAAGCTTCAAAATTAATAAACTTGTCTATTGATATAAATCAAATGAACTATACAGAATAAGTTTTATCCTTAACATAATTTCCAGCATAATACATGGTCTCAAGGTAGATATCTTCATAAAAAGCTAATAACGACGGACGGGGTACCCCAAACCCCCGCATTTTTTTAATAATAAGTTTATGCATTATTCATCAAAAAAAGATCGCTTTTACATAGAAAACAATGTGATAAATTTGGAGGATTAATATAAAATAATTGTAATAATAATAATAATATAGTACATTAACAACAATTATTTGTTATCGTTACTCTGCTGCTCTCCTTACTTAAATATTTCTTAATTTAGAATTCTATCTACTCGACAAGCTATGGTCAAACCTTTCTATGCCTACTAACTTATACTATATACTATACGAAACTTTATCGGTGGTAGCAATATAATCGTTTTATCAACTGCAATTAGTGACTGCGTTTTATATATTTCCTTAATAAAATGTTATTTCATTCTTAGAATACCATAATCCTTTAGTGCGTATATATGAACAAATTTGCTACACAGACGAAGGATTAAATAATACATACATATATATTTTTTAATTTATTTGAAGTTTTTCGTGCAATGTAGGTGTACAATGTAAGTATTCAATGGAGCATAAATATAACTAATGTGTTTGTAACGATTATAACATTTCGGAAACAATAGAACAGAATTAGAAAAACATTATAATGCTTATAAATGTTTAAATACATACTGTAATGCGATTATTGGTATATATGTATTGCAATAGCGAACAAGATTAATATACATACAGTAATTAAGCTATGTTAGTATTACAGTAGTGATAGTTTGTGTAAAAGTGTTAAAACAGATTTTGTTTGCACTATGAACACCGCACAATAGCTGGTTTATTGCAAATACTACACAAGGGTGTAGACTGCGCATCTTTGTTAAAACAAAACTCTGCAGAAATGGCTGGCAAAATTGTGTTGTAGAGTGCAAGGATTACACAATACCTTCAACGGTTTTCTCACCCTTCACAGCTAAAGTACGTCCGGAATGTACTTCTAGATTAAATCCGCTCTCATCAGCGTTGTATACGTTGCTTCTGCCAATGTCAGTGATATAAGGTTTGACTTCATTAATAAAAGTATCGCTTACTAACCTTAGGTTTTCCATATCAGTACGCGTAGAACGAGTAATAAATTTTGTTATCTTACGTGATACTATTTTATGTACCTTCTTGAAGTGCCATATCCACCAATGTCCTGCTTTAAATGATTCGTATCCAATTTCTTCTTTAGCTTCTAAAGCCCACCGTCGAAGATCCATGTCGTGATTTATTTTTCCATCCACAATGCTATTTTCAAATTTTGTAAGAACGTATTCAGTAATAAACCGTAATTTATCCGTGTGGATGCCGCCTCTATTAACACTTTCTTCCCATCTGCGCAACTGTCGTAGCGATTTTACTTTTTTGAATTTTTGGATGACACCTGCCAAAGTACGTGGCTTTGTAATCTAGATCTATAACGCTACCCCCTTCTGCAGGAACACATGCAATATCTTCATAATTGTCTTCTTCGTCTTCTGCTGTTTCTTCCACAAATTGCGCTTCGTGTGGTTCTGCTGATTCTTCAAACTCTTACCTTATATCTTGAAAGAGAACATGGCGTCTTGTTGAGCAGATACAATATATTTTTCAGGGCATCATGCAACTCACTTTCTTGCGTGTCAAAGGAATTGTTGCGATGTTAGTAACTTGAAACGTTGCAAGTAACATGTTCAACGCATTTGCTATATTTACGACGCCATTGTGCGAAACTAATAGGTACTGACCCTACACTGCACGAAAACGACTTCGAATGTTTCATTTGGAATACTCGTCTATATACCTATTTCCTAAATGCAGACGTGACCACTTAACGTTCGTGGTAATTACTATGCATTCGGGATTTATTTTTATCTATATAATAATATGATTTATCACCAGATCCTTATCGCGTTAAATTTATAATGCTAATTACAATTATATCTGAAGTGACTGAATAATTAATTAAACTCACGTATGCGTAGATAAGTGCATATCAAATTCATCACAATAGACAGTACATTATTTATTTTGAGTATTATTATACTTTTATAATTTTTAAATTATATACATCACCGTTTCTATGTAAGGCATCTTTTTGATAATAATGAATAAACTTATTATTAAAAAATGCGGGATGGGGCACCCCGTCCCCGTTATTAGCTTTTATGAAGATATCTACCTTGAGACCACTGTATTATGCTGAATTTATGTAAGGATAAAAACTTATTTCTGTTATAGTTCATTTATTTATATCAATAGACAAGTTTATTAATTTTGAAGCTTTATATATTTTTCTTATTTTTACAATTATAATTTTCTAACTTGTTATACATCATCGTATTCTATGTAAAGGCCTTCTTTTGATGAATAAGAACAAAAAAAATGTATAAAAAATGGGGGTACGGGTACCCGCTCCCCGTTTATTAATTTTTGCGAAATACGAGACGCCACCCTTAGGGCCATGCAATATGCTGCAAATTATGTTAAGTAAAAATTAATATCTGTTATAATTTAGGAAAAAAAAAAATGGAAAAAATTGTCCCAAACTTTGGAGGGGGCTGTACCCAAAATTCGTCCGTACGCCGATAAAAAAAAATACGTGTCTCTTATTTTAAGTACTCTTTTGATCTGTTAAGTTTCATCGAAATCGGAGGGGGACACCCGCCGGTGTTCCCTTGTAAGTCATGTGGTTGACGAATTGTTTCTTTTTACTGCATTTTTAAGTCGCATGATCTGCATGCTAGCACCTAATAAGAATTATCGACTTAAGTTTATTTGTACGCGATCCGATTCCTTATAATGTTTGTGTAATATTTATATAAACAACTAAAAATATGCAAAGATTGCCAGCTTTTTACAGTAAGATATTAACAAATTAATGAAATATGCAAAAATTGCAAGCTTTTTACAGCAAGAAATTTACAAATTAATGAATTTCCCCTTTTAACTGTAATAACTAGGAGGATTCTTTCCAAGAATATTTGCCGTCCTGCCGGCCTTTCATGATCTAATATCGACGTATGTTCGGTTAAAACGCTCGAATTCGCATCCTCTGACTAGCTTAATTGGTAAGGCGCTCGTCCGGCAAACAAGGGGTTCCAGGTTCGAATCCTGCGCGAGGAGAAAAATTCTTGGAAAAATTATTTTTTAATATTACAGTTAAAAGCAGAAATTCATTAATTTGTTAATTAAAAATATGTTTATTAAACTCGATGTACACGCGTCCAAAGGACTTAAATACTACTACATACCTAAGAGACTTAGGCAAATTGTATGCACTGAAAATACGCATGCTATAAATGTAATAAGTAGTAACATTCATAATGCTGTACTGATTATCGATGTTTTTGCCGCCCTTCTGAAACATGCCGCCCGCGTGCGATGCACGCCCGCCTTGTTTAGATGTAAGGTATCAACATCAACGCCAACTAAATATACAGACCTCTGCTATGGGGGCAGTAAATACATGCGTAGAATTATATATTATGCCTATCTGCTATTGCGGCCGGTCTTCCGGGAGTATCACTCACTCAATGTTGTGGGCCTGAATATCTAGACGACAATGAAGGTATCCATTTCATAACAATATATTATAGAAAGAAAAACAAAAGCGTCTGGTTTGATGGAAGTTAAAGCATTAATTGAAATTATACTCGTTACATCTGTAAATGTAAGCAAGCCGATTAAGAGAAATTCTACTGTATTGAAAAGCAAAAAATTTATGAATTTGAACTCAAAGACAATGTTTATTCCTCTCAGGGGAATCATTAGAAAACAGATATACGACATATTTATCGCATTCCCTTTACTTTGCGCCTATGTACAGCTTAGGCTCTGCCCACAGTAGGCGACTGTTTTAAGACTGACAGATTTATACTACCAGTATTTTCTATATTTTTTTTCGCCAATCGATACCGTTAGTGCACAACATAATATTAAATACATATAAAAGCAGCAAAAAAATGTGAATCGTGTGATTTCTCCTTCTTGACAATGATATTATTAACTATTCCGGATTACATAATTTCTTTTATACGTTTATAATTTTTTTTAGCTTCAAATAAGGTTGGCAGACAAGTATTTCTAATTAACTGGGAAAAGCTATCAGAGGAAATCACCGTTCAGGTTTTGGGTATAAAAAACTGTTTTGTTTACTCCCACTTCATAGGCTCTTTGTTCAGGAAGCCGCGCGGGTTATTATTCTGTTCGATGTAAAATAGCAACTTTGTCGGTACGCCATGTACTTCCCCTGCACGTATTCTTCGGTTGAATAAGTGTGTTTATCTGATTCTTATCACTCCAGTCGGCCAATTCCGTTTCTACACGCTTATTTGCGATGTCGTCGGCCATTTCTACGGACTACAACGGTAAGCACACGTAATATATACAAATAGCAAACGAAAACTTTTGCACCGTGGAACTAGGAATTGTATGTGTTGATATACGCTTTTTTATAAGCAGATACTTCTCCCGACCAGGTTTGGACCCCAAAAGCAGGATATTTAGAGTGAAAATGCTATTTTTTATACATACATATTTACAAAAACGCTGAATAATGCTTTTAGTTCTGAAATGTACACTGAGAAAACAGTTTTAATATAAATTTATTGTACCAGTATTATTTTAAGTATAAACATTTTTAATTTTATTTTAAAAATATGTTAATTTTACCAATAAACATTATTTTATTTTAGATATGTTTATATTAAAAATTAATATATATTATATTCAAATCACAACGAATCACAAATTTGATTAAAAAAATTGAAATTAAAAAAAAGTAACAGTTCAAACAGGTGTAACTTAAAATCACCACCTGGGGATCTGAAAATTTGGTAGATTTCAAGGTTAGTACTGAACATACACATATATACCCTAACTTAGTTTGTGTCTCATTTGCATTCAAATAAGTAATCATAAGTAACAAAATTGATTTTTAGTTATTAATAATTTATTCCGTCAATAAAAAGATGGATAGGTTTTTATCTGGCTACCACTGCTAGTTCGTTGTTATTGCTTATTGGCAAACTACCTAATAGTAAACCTACCTATTATTATCTCAATGCACAAATGCATAAATTTTTTCCGAAAATTTTGAAATAACTCGATAAATTATAATTTAATCACAATCAACTTTTCCACCATATTGTGTATTCTTCTGTACTTCTGCTACGTTTTAGTTATACAGTCACAGAAGCCGTGTCACTATCATCTACACTGAGTAACTCATCATTGCATAGTACCATATACAACAACACGAAAGATTTTAGATATTTGAATGACCAGCAACATAATGCTTTAATTAGATCTAAATTGGATAGTGGAATCATTAATTCTGAAAATGTTTTTCCTGGAGTAATCTACAAGCTTTTATTTATAGAATGTAGTGACTTGAAGTTAATGTTTTAGGGTTTTAAAGCACTATTAGATACTACACGTAATGGGAGAGCCACACTACATTCAGTGCAGCAAATACAACAACTCTAGCACCTGGATAAATACGCATTCTTAAGGAAAAAGTATGTAAAAAGATTTTTTAAAGATTGACCCGGTGCATGTAAATGGTACTTTGTATAAAATAAAAGGTATGATACTTGCTTCATCAGCCGCTTTTTCTACATATGGTAAGATATATTTTTTTTTTGTTCTGGGCCTGGATTGTATACTTTGTTCGGTGGAAAATTATATGTGCCTTTAAAACACAGTTATTTCTGAAGAATACCTTTCATATTTTTAATTTCATTGTTATTTTTCATTTTCTCTCTTCTGAAATAAACAGATACATAATTAACATTATTTTATTGTTGTCTAACATGCAATGTTTAATCTAAGAAATATAGCAAATTACTTTTTTATTTATATATTACCAGTAAACATTATGATTTATGCAACCAGAAATTTGTATGTTCACCTATAATTACCTGGAATGAATAAATGATGAGTAATTTTAGTAATTATACCTACCGAATCACCTGACATCAAAAAGTTCCGTACTGAACTTTAATAATATAATTTTTAACATGTCAACGTATTTAATCTGATCTGCTATTTCAGATGTTGAAATACAGTAAATAATATAATTTGAAGTTGTAACTAACAAATTAATATGTACTGTCTTGTCAGTTTACAGTTAAATGATACCATAATTTGTAAGTTAATCTAAGTTTCCATTAAAACTACACAATTCTTATTTTAACAGTAAGCAAAAACTATATTTATACTAAAGATATATAAATATATTTTAAAGGTAAGTATAATGGTTTTTAATGTAAAAAAAATATATTTTCATTTCAAATATAATTTTATTTTATGTGTTACAAACAATATTTTAATAAAAGACATAAATTATGTTAAATTTAATATTTGTTTATATTAAACGATAATATAATTATTTAATGTTTAAAAATAATATATTATTTATTTAAAACGTAAAGTTTATTGAAGCCAAATATAAATTATTTTTATTTGCTTAAAATAATTTTATATTGGATTTAAACACATATTGTTGCTGTCCCATATAATTACATTTAAAATAAATATAATTTTTTTTCAGTGTATAAAAATATTCTATGCATTTGCCCATATTATTTTCAACTGGAATGAATTAATTTCCGGAAAAATGTAATATAGAGATTCCAGCGCACAAACTAGAATTTAATACACTCTTGGTTTATTCTCTAGTCCAAAGTTTTGGGGTACTCTCAAGTACTTCAGTCAAGAATTCCACATGAAAGCGCTGTCGTCTTTACCTCATACCTGCTCGAGCTCATATGTTGACACAAACATCCGCTTCCGTTTCCATACTGATGGCGGATTATTAAATTCGCCAACTTCGCAAAATAAACCCGTAGCTCCTTTTATCGTTTGTTGATTCAAACTTGTTGTTCCTTTATGTGCCGACCGATTGTTCATGGCCAAGTGGTACTAATATATAGCACTGTTCAAAAATTATTATTATAATTGTCAAATACCTTTACTAATTTACCAATACATGTACAAAGAGGTTACATTAAATATCTAATATGATTTGAAATAAGCACTAGTTTTGATGTGCAAATCGATTAATTAAATAATTAATAATTAAAAAAATAGAGGAAAATACATACAAATGTTGCTATTGTCAGATTGCATGTTTCTTTTGTAAGTATACAGATTATGTACATACAGGGTTTTCTACGGAACTGGCTAGCAACTTGAAACAACGCATGGATTTATAGTGGAGAATGAAGTAAATAAAAAACGTCATGGTTGTTGGTGATTTTGATGACGTGGCTGTGATTCTGATCTTATTACATTGTCCCACAATAAAGAAGGCGTAGATGTTATTCATATAGAAGCACAGCTATATGGAAAAGCTATATAGTTTCTGAACGAAATAGAAATGTTACTGATAATGAGGCAAGTGAAATAGTGAAAGAGACGATAAAAATTCTGAAGAAAAATTTGAATTGGAAGTTGATTTATCAGATTTGAAGCAGAATTGAAAAGTGAAAATGAGTCAAATGAAGCGAAATTGGAAAAACATAATGCAGAAACCCTCTTAAACGGAATGGATAAAGCGATAATGAAATTTATAGTGATTTATTGAAACGTAAGGATATAATGGACAAGGCAAGGCAAGAACTATCTACTTAAATTGTTTATAGGAGATACGATTACCTATCGTTTTACAATAACATATCACAGTGGATTACATCAGAAAGAAAGGTTTACCATTCAATATACTAAGCAGGACACTCTAAGACATAAAATCAGTAAACAAGTACAGGGTGATCACGAAAGGAATGTCAGAAAATTATTATTTTGAAGCATCGATGCTACAAGCAGAATTGAATGTCATAAATTAGAAAAAGGTACAGAAATGGATGGTAACGAAATTACTGGAAAAGTTAAGTTTATATTTTAAAGCCATTAATATCATTTTGCATTAATTTACAAATTAAGAAAAAAAAACAAATTTTATTAATTAACATCAAACAGTCGACCTATAGTCGGGGTAACGTATGTCGGAGCAATCAACAAGAGAGAAGTAGGGATGTTGGTGATACCACGGCGCGCAGTTGCATTTTATTGGCGAAATAATGTAATTTATCCCTTCCCAATTAGTTCCTACCTGCGATGCCCTGACTATAGGTCGACTGTTTAATCTGTATACTAGGGATGGTACGACCTGCTCCTTATGCCGGAGCTGGTGCACCTGCTCCGACTCCGGCTTTGAACCTGGTGCAAGAAATCAGGTTCAGGTCTACAGGTCTTCTTAAATTGTAGTATGTTGATATATATAAAAAAAAAAAAAGGTCGTCGTGTTCTGTAAAAAAAGTCTAAAAAAAAAGTCAATTAGCTTTGTCTAAAAAAAAGTCATAGTTTTGTCATTGGCAATCATTGGAGAAGAATTAAAAAAAACGATTTCTATATGAACAGTGTTTTAATTAAGGTTTAGAACGACTGCGGTTGCGGAGCGAGTGCACTGGTGCAAAAACCTGCTTTTTACGGGTGCACCAACTTGGTGCGAAACTCTGCTTTTTACGGGTGGTGCACCAACTTGGTGCGAAACCCGCTCTTTTACGGGTGCACCAACTTGGTGCGAAACCTGCTTTTTTACAGGTGCACCCAACTTGGTGCGAACCCGCTCTTTTACGGGTGCACCAACTTGGTGCACCAACTCCGATCAGCGAACCAGTTCCAAAAGAACAGGTCCGATCCGGAGCAGCCATCCCTACTGTATACATATATATGATATACATCAAGTCAATCCACACGTGCTGGCTGGTGCTGCGTTGGTTTCCCGTCCTCTGTCCTCGTCTTGAGATGAAGAGATTTCCGTCTCCTCTCGGACTGGCGGTGTCGAAGACGTAATGATCCTGCTCTTGATTTTTATTTGTAATAATTTATTATAATATTTGTTGTTGCAACATTTGTTTAATTTTTTTTCTTGTATTGTGCGTGGTTTAAATTTTTGATATGTTTTTATAGGTATAGGGTAGGTTTATATTGTTATAGTTTCTGTCGTAGGTATTTTTTATAATCTGTTGCATAAGTTCCTTTCTGTCCTAATACGTGATTGTCTTCTTGTTGTATAGTTATGTATTTGTCTCGTGCTTGTTAGTTGTATATTTGTTTTTATCAGGTATTTTTGGATATTATATATTAATATTAAGTTTTTTTTTGTTTTATTGTTTGCTGAATATTTAACTCTTGAGCCTTTTTGTAAATTTCTATTGTTGGAGTTCTTTTTTGAAAGCCGTACATCATTCTATTTTGTTGCCTTAGTATCTTCATTAAGTTTTTCTTTGAGGTATCGCTCCAGGCATTTAATAAATAGTTTAAATCCGATGGCGGATATATTGATATATATATATTGATTTTCTCATGTATCCTGGGATGATGGTTCTTATTTTGTTTATTGATGCTATGGCCACTGCATTTATACTGATTAGTGTATTTGCGTGTTTTTCCCATTTCAAGTTATTTTGTATTGTTAATCTTAAGTATTTTATGTAAGTTACTTGTTGTATGTCTTTGTTGTTGAAAGTTATTTTAAAATTATTGACGTGTTTATTTCTTTAAAAGACTATATATTCTGTTTTTTTTTTTTCTGGTTAATTCTTAACAAATTTTCTTGACACCATTCTTCCATTTTTATTACATCAGCATCGATCTGTCGCTGCAATTTTCCTTATCTTTTCCAGAATATGAGGCAAGTGGAATATAATATGGATATAATCAACATATGCATAATATCTCTTCCTTCATATTAATGTTAAATACGTCATTTGTGTAGTTATATATAGGATTGGGGGTAGATTTCCGCCTTGTGGTATGCCGTATTCTGCAATTAATGGTTGGCTCTCAGTATTATTCGCTATTGTTGTTTGAGTTCGGTTTATAAGATGTGAAGTAATTGATAAAATTTATTAAATTTTGATTTTGGAGGAATAGATGCTATAGAATTTTCTAGAAGGAAGCACGGTGCATTTATGTCAGAACAGCATTTTAAAAATGGAAAAAATAAGCACCTTTTTTGACATTTGAGATGCAATAGGTTGCGAGCATTAATTTTGACAATTGAATATACGTTTGTATCGAGTTCAGAGATGTTTATTTTTTCTTGAGCTGTTTTTAAATCAATTTGTCACGAATAATAAGAAACTTATATCCGTGATTTTTTTTTTCATTTTCAAATATAAACTGCATGTTCGTCTAACAATTGGTCCACAGTCACCATGCGTATAAAACAAATTTAACAAATCATTATTGAAATATTTTTCTATATTCTCCATTATAAACTGCACTTGAGAAAGTTAACAAAATCATTAGAACTGTAAATACCTCACGAATCCGTGAACTTAAACTGCTTTCACATAAGATCAACATTATTTCAATTCCTGTCAAAATCAATACTTACTAGATAGGACTTTTAGGGTTTCATTGGCTTTTGATAGAACATATTTAATAAAGAGAAAACCGTTGGAAATAGGTGTAGGGAAAGGTATAGCGAATAAATGCTGTAGTATTTGAAAAAAAAACAACTTTTTCAACTTTGAAAATGATGTATTTGGTCATCAAATGTTTCGAAAATACCATTCTTGTGCTTTCATCTACACTAAAAGCGTTTACTACCAGTGCAAAATGGGTAAAAGGCGCAATATTGAAAATAAGGCTACATATTTCATTTTTCTCAATAATCAAGATATCTCAGAAACAAATGAAAATAGGCATGGAGAAAGCAGATGGAACACATCATGAAATTTTCTCAGGAATCCAAAAATAAGATAATATATTTTTGTCTGTTTGTCTTCCTAACTTGTTTGTTATATATTTATTTATTTATACATTTACATCCGTTTTATTTTTATGTATTGACATTGTATTTATTATTGTACAAATTAATTATGTCGACAATTTCTGTAATGGTTATATTACAAAATAAATGCACTATTACTATTACTATACCCGATATTCCATTTAAAATAAGGAAGTTAATGGCGACTTCCTGTACAGCCGGAAGTAGTACGACCTAAAATGAGAGAGCATCTTGACTAACACTGAAGTCCAAAAAGTTTCTTCTAAGCATAGAAACTTCTAATGAACAGCTACCCTGAAAAACCCTGTAACAGTGTCTCACCGAATTGGCTCAATTAGATTTTTTTGTACATCTAGCAGGAATTCGATTTTGAAACTTTTAAGAGTCATGACCACCATGATCTACTTAAGGAAAATAATTTCAACTTTACAGCATTTCCATTATACAGAGTGCTGATATCAACTTTCTTATTTAATGGAATGGTGTAATTTTTATCGGGCCAACGAATTTACGGAAGCATTTGCAACTACATAGTTCGTATTAGAGTTCTCTTTCCCTAAACTCAACTGTTTTTGAGATACTTGCAATTTTCTGGAATTTTTGACGTTTGCATTCTTTCAAATAGGATAATCTAGCAATCTCTAAAGCAGCAGGCAAATATATTTTGGAAATAATCCCTGATACTTCCATGAAGTTGCTCTATATTGCTCCATTAATAGTTCTACTACGTCTGGCAACTGACGTTGGACAATTAATTGTTATGTACAAAAATCGGTCGCTTTTATTGTTACTATCTTTGTGATTCTATAAAAATTTGATACACGCATTAAAAAAAATCGTATTTGCATCAATAATGGTGTTTTTTTACCTGGCACAAATATGACTGGCGTGTCAAATGATGTCACTACTCATAATTTTAAGAGTTTCTCTTCTTTGTTTTTTTTTCAACCAACATTCACCAACCAATTTTTACACTCATACAAAAATACGTAAACGTATGGGTTGCTTGTAAAATAGGCAATCGGGTTACTGAGGTGGCTTCAAAAAAATTGAAAAGCTATTACAGCAAATACTTAATTTTTCAACTTATTGAGTTATTAAGTTATTGAGAATGTTTTTCATAAACTTACAATAAAGACTCCACCAGGAATATTCCTTATTTTGGGGGTATTTTATATTAGAACGAATAAATTATTCGGTTTTACGTCATCTCATTACTTTCTATAATTCTGAAATGGTTTTATAGATCTAGACTATCTAAAATATGTATGTATGTAAAGTATTTATTGGCTAATTTGTTTAGGTGTTAAAACTTAATTTAATCTAATCTGATAGAATCACAAAACCCTTGCCTCATGGATCGGAAATGAAACTTACATATTAAATGTTTACCTGTTTTTACGTAATGTATATATGAAAAATTTATTTTGGGCTTACTCTGTTCGGCCAATGCCTTCCCGTCGCCGGGGTGGTTGAGAGGGAGTCTATTACATTTGCCTTAACTATACACATAATGTAGATAAACTTTCTTTTTAGTGTTACCACTCAAGGTACGAGAATTTGAATTTTATCTCGTTTGAAAAGCCTTTCAACTTGATATTTTTAAAAACGAATTTTTCTGTTTTGTAATATTCGTAAAGTCCGAAAAGTAAATTTTACACTGAGAAAAAAAAATTGTTTCGCTATTACTTTTGAGTAATTGAATGCACATTTCGCTTTTTACATATAACGTCTGCAATTAACTATGGATAAGATAAACTGAAAGACGTGGCTTATCTATCAGCAGACGCTCTCGCAAGACATGTACGCTTGTAAAAATTGATTTTGTAGCTTGTCTACTAACTAAAATTGAATATAAAATGACATTTAATATTTATGTTGTATAACGCCATCTTACGTACTATGACTTTGCAATTTGTCCTTACGTTCTATTTATTACGTTATAAACTTCCAGAATTCCCTCTCTAGAAAGATTCCGCCCACTGCAGCAAGGCAAACACAACATGCATAACATAACATCCACTGGTTTGCTACTAAATTTTCCAGATGATTGTCTGCTCCAGAGACAGTCTTTTTTAAATATCGGGAGGTAGGACGCATTAAACATGTTTGAAATCATATTTTTTTAACATTGGAAAGGATGATAGTAGGAGGGGGATGATTTTTTTTGATGATATTTTTTTTCCTTCTTTTTTAAAACATCGGGAGATTGGATATATTAGAAATGTTTCAAATCATTTTTTTTAACATTTGAAGGGGTGGGGGCGAGGGGGATGATCTTTTTTCAACACCGGGAGAGAGTACGCCCTAAAAATATTTCAAATCATTTTTTTATTAACTGATGTTAAAAAAAAAGAGAAATCTGTGTATCATATGTTCATATCAACTTCAAACTGGTATTACATATGGCTTCAAAACGTTTACGATTGGAAATAAACGAGTGTCTTGACGGCTTTAGCTAGGATGATTTTATCGTGCTACCGGTTTCATAATTAATGTCTCTCTGATTACAGCAACAATTTTCACAGTGGGATAGTAGGGCGTTGTCAAGGAAACGCTTCAATAATCTGATCATATACGCACATTGAATTAATATCTGTAATTTCACTCATACTACTTGCATAACGACAACGACTCAAGTCAATTTGACAATTAAATCAGCCCAAGATGTCGTGATTCAAATCAAAGTTCAATCCTAGTAAAGAGTAAAGATAGGAAACTATATCTAGTGACTTTAAGGAAACTTGATTATGCGCGCTACCTATAGTTCCCGCTTAATAATAATCAGTAAGTTTCATACCAGACATCTACATTTTTAATTTTTGAATGGGGAATAGAAGCGCGTGATTTGCAGATTTGAAAATTTTACAGATGCTGTCATATCATTATTTCTTAATATTAGGTTATTCCTAGATGACACCAGTTGACGTTTCGTAATTATTTATGTCCTATATGCAAACCATATGTAATGTATGAGTCAATAGATATAAACGAAATAGAATTCTAGAGAAAATAAGAGGTATGTTGCTTGTATGCACTAATTATAATTAACTCTCTAAAAAAATGTGGTGACTTTAATTACACCTACTGCTTCTTTAGAAGACAAGCAGACTTAACAGAGGTTAAAACCAAGGAGAAAAGTTAGCAATTTAAAAAGAGGAAATTAAATTTTATAAACTTATATTTGAAGGTGTGATGAAGTCTGCAATACATCCTACACCTTATCGTTAATAATTTATTTCTAATGCACATAATTGTTAAACGTACAGTTTTTGTAACAACTGACCACATTTTGTTATGTATGCATCACTGTGCATATCTTATATACTTTTTTTATCTTAAATATCTTTATCTTTTAGTTTCTTATTATATACTCTGTGCTTCAAATATATGTATATAGATAAACAAAGGAGCATTTGAAAAAAAAAATGAGTTACTTTACTCAATAAAAGGATTCAGAATCAGTAATACTACTGATACTATATTCGAATTTCCCGCCATGACAGAGTAGGTAATACTAGTTCCATACGGGGTAATAGATGGCGCATTGCAGATCGTATGATGGTGGCAAGTTTTCTCTCTTTACTAGGGCTAATCGTTGATTGAAATACTTGTCCAACTGACACTCGTCTTCATCGCTCTGCAACAAGTATTCGTGAATTTTAGAGAAATTCAATGCTTATTACTACAGAAAACGTTTACAGTTGAACACAACATGCTTATACTTAAAATTATAATCAAACCAATGGTCCGTAAAACTTACAAGACTCTGATTTGTGAAGGTCCACATACAAATCAGAATTTTATTTGTCAACAATATATAGTGTACACTTACTAACTTGCTTGTTATAACTGATACTAAGCGATCATAATTATCTGGTACTATCTTCTCGGTAAAATATTTTCTTTCGGCTAACATATATTGAGATACGAGCTGGGTAATTAATCTTTGAGAACCCTCATCTGTGACAATAGAGTGAGGCAAATTGTCCAGAGCTTTCATTTCGCCTATCAATGAATGAATTCTGGTCGAAACTGTAAACATGGAGTAATAACAATAACGCTTCCAACGCATTTATTGATGACTGAGCAAATCTTGAGGATCCCCCACATCAATTCGAATGTTTCTAAGTGAACACGAATTGTTCGCGGCGAAATATTCGTCGCAATACGGTGGTGTATATAGGAAGAGATAGCTATGAAACACACCGACACCTCAGTTTTACTTGAACGGTGCGAAAATACCGCGTTTAAATTTCTGCTTTAATTCGCTGCTTGGACGATTTTATTGCCCGAAGCCATGGTAAATACAAAGCAAATGGTTAAAATAAAATCACCTAATAATGTACGATTCTTACGATTCTTTTTAGTTGCCACTATAACTAAGCACAAAACTAGTTTCTTCTTCGTCTTAAGAATACATACTCAAAATTATGTGTTCTCCTAAACGCAAATATGAGTTGATGCAACTGGGAGTATTTTGCGTTGGTGCAGTTGTCATGCGAAATTCGCCACGAAACATTCGCAGCTGAAGCGACCTGATACCAAAGCAGAATCGATGATTCGGCGCAGCATTAAACATAACTAAGTAATAAATAGGTACATGTGATACAGTAAAATCAAGCTAATTTTTGAATTCAGGCAATAAACAATCTAGTTCAGAATGGTTCTTTGATTGACGCTTGGGCAATAAAGGTATTCGTGTAACAAAAAAAGTAAATAGTTTTGAGATATTCTATATAGTTCAAAATAGATTTGAAATTCTATATCTAGAGTATTCCGTAAAGTTGTTCTGATTTTGAGGGCACTGATAGAGGACATCATTATGATTGGAAAATCTATATACGCTTTTGATGTTCCCCCTATTTCTTTCAACCACTTTTTCGTTAACAAACATTAATCAAAGAATCGTTTTTATCTAATGTCACGAACTGTCACTTTTGCAAGTACCATTTTACGCAAGTCCGTAATGCAGGAACAGTGCTGGCAATACGATCATATAATTATATAATTCCATTATATTACGTATATAATGGAATATTCCTACCAAGAAAACGTTAAAATTGTATATAGACTTTTTTTTAATTGTAATGACGTCATCTCTTAGCTCCCTCAAAATAAGAATACCTTTATTAACGAATACTCTGTACGATAAATTCTATAAAACTTGTACAAACCATTTTGAAAAAAAAAAAAAGGAATATAGCTACAATCGAGAGGATGTATTTATTTGATAAATGTGGCAAAAACACTTTTAAAGCGATCAAAATGCATTACGCCGCTGCACAGAAAGGAGGTAACGATTTTCTCTTGAAAGTTGAAGTAGCTTCGAGCGTCAGCTCTAGTGTTCATTTGCAAAAGTGGAATTTAAAATAGTACTTATCAACAGCAAGTCCTAGATAGTTTTGAAGTATAGTTAGTTACTTCCTATATTTGCATTAAATTTTAATGATCGTGTTAGAAGCGCAACTTCTAACGACTTCTCAACATTTTGTTGGTGTATTTAAACTTATTTAGATAGAAAACTTCTAAATGTCATCGAATAAAGATCAAAGACTAAATAATCAAGTAGTGAGCGATGGTGTGAGTAGAAGCGAACATACTACAATAAAGACAATTAGTAGTGTATATTATGGGCAACTAGAACTCAGTAAAATAACAAAAGATAATCCTTCCCAATCAATATCGCAATCTTCCAAAATTAGTGAAACCACTTAAACGATCCTTAAAAGAGTTATACGAAATCGTAGAATTGATAACTATCTTAAAGACCTGCATCTGGGTAATTTTCATGGCATTTCTGCAAACAATTAACATTTTTATTGAATACTTTTTTTATCACAATTAAAAATATAAACGGCAGCTTGCCATTAAATTGAAATCGTATAAAGCTAATGTTTTTACGATCTAAAGGCACAAAGCCGTAGTGTCGTAGAGCCGTAAGTGATTTTATAAGGAATTTACTCTGGTACTAAATTAAATTTTGATTGTATATTTAATTTCCCAAATCTACAAATATACTACACTTGTATTATGAGATTTAGTATTGTATTTTATTGTGCCCCAACAACTAAATTTGATCAATTAATAACTCTAATCTATTTATGTAAACAAGTGCATGCCATAATATTGTCGCGCTAACTCAAGTTTTTGAGGTTTGCACTTCTGGATTTTTTCCAAGTGGATGACTCACATTTGTTGCAGACGCATACATTAAACTTTACTGTGATACATCATAAATTGCTGCAGCTCGAAGTGTTAAATTTTTTGTGTGGCCGATATAATTAAAATAGATTAATGATGGGGGTAGTATAAATTAGGTGAACTATATACGAAAATTAACCATGCGATATATCAATATATGCCGTGTCTTTCTGCCAGGGTCTTTTGAACATGCCAAATATTAGAGCATGAAAAATGTTACTTGCAATTTTAATTGGCGTGAAATAGACATCGAAACTACGTTCTGGGCAGTTATTTTCGTAATTTTAGTGGCGTACATTTTTTATTTAACCCAACTATTATGAAATGTAGTGTGTCAACGAATGACACATATTTGACGGCTAATTAACACATAACGGCTTAATTTTTCATCACATTCCTTTCAGTAATGAGTTCCTGCCTGACTTTAACGTTATCTTTAATATATTTTTTGTTTTTATTAGTATGTGCAAAGGTAGCTTTACTGGAAATACTATGAAATAAAAATTAAATCAATGCAATTATTATCAGTGTTTAAAAAATGAAATCATGTAATTATTCAAAGGCGTGGTGGTGAAAGGGAAAATGCACATAGCATTCGAGCGGTACTATATTTCTTAAACATATGCGTTGATAATTAGAGTTCAAGAATCTTGCCAGGTAATCATACATTGAGTAATAGATACTTACAGTCGTGGACTTTGGAATGACCGCCTATACAGCAGCGAGCACCTCGCTAGTCATAGTCTATTCGCTTGCGTTATATCACATAAGTATAAAAACACTCTATTCATTTGTTCGCACCCAGCACATATGTGGTGCAATAGAATAGACTGTGACTAAGGAGGTGTTCGCTGCTGCATAGACGTGGTCATTCCGAAAGTCCACGACTGTGCATAATATATAGGTCAAGTTTTACATATCCATATGTATATAACAGCCACATATAACATATATTAAATTAAACTTGCATATAAAAATTATAATTACACATTTTAAAAGAAACTTATAATAAAGACAGTATCTTGTTCCCGATCTTGTTTTCATATTATATTAATTATCATAACATTGAAATTTATTTTTAAATCACTTTAAACATACAGAGAAGAAGATACATTTTAAAATTTACGACAACGGGAATACTGTATAGTTATTATAGTTACAAGTATGGAAATACAGTAACGAAAGTGCCACATTATTTAGTTTTTGATAAACAGTCGATTATGAAATATACGTGTAATAAAAACAACTGTTGTATTGCTATATTTTTACATTTCAAATTTGAAATAAGTATGAGGAGTAAGGGTTGTTGTCGATAAGCAATAAGTGTGAGGGAAACTGTTGTTGCCATTTTTTAGTTCTACTAAAATAATTAAATCATATATAACAACAATTTAAGCTATACAACTCCCTACCCACAAGACGTTCTTAGACTTTAGTTAGCACAAAGGTCACCGAGCATTATATTGCAATGCATTATAGGTTATATTTGCTGAATGTTGTGGAAATTAGTTATTTATAAAATCTTCCAAATAATCATAATATACTAAAAGTGTCAGTAAAAAATTACACATCTTGAGCAGATATTTCATATCGATTATAAAGGCAATTTCAGAAGTAAATATTTATTATAAATAAATACATTTAATGTTAATGTTTTAATTAGATCCGGATTTGCTATCCGAAACCTCGGATACGGATCCACTATCCGAAACTTCAGATCCAGATCTGTTATCCGAAACCTCGTATCTGTGGTGCAATAATCACTATGATTTGTTAAACACCTATGTAATGCAAAGTGAATGCGTATAGGTACTATCAAAGACAAAAGTCTTGACTCAAATTTGACATAAATCATTGGAGTTTCTTTAATAATGTCTCTCTTTACTTTTGAGTCAAGACTTTTGTCTTCGGTGGTACATATATGTAGTAGTATGTATACTAATATTGAGCTGATTGATAATTTATATCTTTTTCGGACCCGAATCCGAGAGCCGAATAGTAGATCAAGATAGTGGATGCGGATCCTAGGATCCGGATAATTTCGGATCTAGATATCCAGATCTCATTCTCTCGAATACCAACGGCACCAGTTTTAATATTATCATCTATATCTAGTATCCATTCCCTTTAAAAAAAATTAACATTTTCAGTCCACGTATGTAAATAGAAAACAGTAAGCGTTCGTATAAAAATATCTAATAAATTATATTGTGAACAATTAAAGTTGTGGGAGACATACTTATTTAACTTATCCTTTAATATTTGCAAGATATTATTGTTTATGCAATATTTCGTTGTAACATATTTTCAAACATCCATAAAAACTTTTAAATATAGGGTACCTATTTGGGGTTAATAATTTATTTGAGCCGTACCCCTTTTCAGCAGCTAATATAGTATGTTGTTCTTCTCCATTTAAAATTAAACTGCATTCCACAAAGTGACACATAATTTTTAAAATTTTCTTTGTCACATACCCCCCAAACATAAGCATGAATTTGAACAACGCCACTCGAAGTTTCTGTTGAAACAAGAAAAGTATCTTCTTGCTCATTCCGCAAATGTGGCAAAGACTCAATGCCTTTTACAATATTTGTGTGTATCTCTATATATTGTTTTAATGAAGTCAAAGCTCCGTCGTTTTCACTTTCCTCGTAATTACTCCCAGGTGAATTACTTAACAAAAGTTTGTTTGAAAATTTAAATATGATACATATATTTCTGCAACAATTTAAAATAAAAAAAATTGTGAGGTATACGGTATACTAGTCTTGCTATTAATCCATTCTATTGCATAAATTTCTTATTGCCGAATGAGCCATTGCAGGGTAACTTTAATCGTCTTTCATATTTGATATCTGAGTTGGTCCAAACAAATCTTTGCAAAAGAAATAACATATTAATTCTACAAATAATGGAAATTAAATATTTACACACATTCTCGTGCAAAATGTTTTAGAATTATTTATATCACTATTTACCTTTGCTGCTAGGCAATTATACTTACATCCGCTGCTTATAGTAGAATCCGTAGCTTCCTTATTTATGTTTTCATAATACGGAACACAATAAAGCACATGGTTTTGCAATCTAAATACAAACAGATTGCTACACAAGGCAGAGCACTAATGAAAATAAAAAATGCTAAGTGTTTTTACTAGTACCACGTATGCATCCATAAGTTAACAGGTTCTGGTCGAGTGGGGAGTTTTTAAAAGGATTTCAAAAACTTGTTAACAAATTTATTTACTGGTTCACACCACAACCAAACACTACGGTATTACAATCTGAAGCTAAATTAACAATGAACTGCTCTGTTACACGTCAATATTTTTAGACTTAGATTCTATTTGGTGCCTTTTTATACTATTAAACTTACCTAGCTTGCATTTCTCATATTATTACCTATCGTTTTAGAATATACTAATACAGTGGCTGGTACTAAGGGGCAACAAGGGCACGTGCCCACCCAACCACCAAGATAAGCACATAATTAAAATATAACAGTGCGGTATAGCGATTTAGTAAACTAAATGTAAAAGAAATTAAAGTAGTTGCAGAAAACTTTTTAGACAACAAGTGAGCTGACAACTAAGAACTAGTTAAAGATATAATTGACCCTTTTAAGGGATTATTGATATCTTTAAAAATTTATATAGTGCATAATTGACCATATTAATTTCTTCCCTGACAACCTAGAGGAAGTTTCAGACGAATATGGTTTTCCATTGCTCATGATGGAAACTCGTTAGAAAGAATAGAGATGTAAACCGTTTTAATGTTGGAGCTATTTATATCAAAGCTGGCTATTTGATTTTTCTAACAAAAATATGCAATTACAGAAGAGTTTCGGTTTTTCTAAAATATGCTAGAACGATTAACGGATCAATGGCAATTGCTTTACAAATAAATTTTTATACGAATTATGAATTCTTATGCTATCTAACAGGAAAATTACCGCCTCTGCGCTGAATATTCATTTAGCACAATAAAGTAATTTATTTATTATATATATATTATTATTATCGGTTTTTTTCGGGGTCGAATTATGAATTTTTGTCATTTAAAAGGAGAATTACTGTTTATCGCTGTAATATTACCACAGAATAATAATTTTCGCATATACAATATTCCAAATGAATTTTCCACGCATTTTTATCATTGAAACCTATAAACAAAAACTTTATGCCGCTAAGACAGTAAGATTTAAACAATCTCAGATATATTGAAACTTATTGAATGATCTCGACTAGAAAAATCGCAGCACTAACTGTAAAATCTACGTTTGACTTGAGCCGAGAAAATGAAGCAAATCTGTAATCTGTGCCCTAGGTAGCCTTAGAAAAAATACAAGAAGTTGGATACATTTTGTAGTACCGTATTATTTAGACATTGTAAAACGTCTTTTTGAAGTGGAGCAGGGCAACCAGATGGAACACATCATGCAATTTTCTCAGGAATCAAAAAATGAGATACCACATCTGATGTTCCATTTAAGATAAGGAAGTTAATGGCGACTTTCGATACAACTGGAAGTGATTAAAAGTGAAAGAGAATCTTAACTAAGTCTATATACAGTCCAAAAATTCAGAATTCTAAGTTTATATTTACCTTCATTGCTTGAAATCATTGTACTTGTAATTCTTGTTGTTGTCGAATTATTTGTCGGCATTTCTTCCTTCCTAAATTTACATCTGCGCCAATAATTGATGCCGGTTTTTTTCTTTTTCACGGATTTGAGAGGAAAACGTTCTTTTCATTAAAGTTGATCAGATTTAAGGTATCTTGGTGATTTCAAGAAGATCTGGCATTGAGGCCAGAAACTCTTCTACCCTGTAGCTTACTTTATCGTTTGCAAAGCCTTCTAGCTTTCGCCAATGCTCTTACAACGCTAAAAAATTCAAAGCTATTATGCATTTGCTTTATGAAGATTACTCCAAAGACTTCCACTTCCTTAATTGCTGCAGCAGAGCTTGGTCTAAACTCGAGTTTTACATTCCTTAACTTATAGGCAACACGCGGAATTTATTCGTTTGAACCGATAATTTGACTTTTATCGTTGTTAAGAAGAAATACCTATGTTGTCACCAGTTATAAGCTTCATATGTTTCGCTACTAAACTACCACGATGCGTATGCTTCGAACGCTCAAGAACCATTAAAATAATCGTTTGCTGTTACTACTGAAAGTCACGATACTAATACTCACGAGATAAGACATAAATCCAAAGTAACTGCGATATCGTTAAAATGTGAAATGTTTTTTGCTTAACAACACAATTTTAAGGGGTGCCGTAATTAAAAAATCAAAAAAAAGGCGCCTCTCCAACTATGAACCACTTTAACAATAAGTATAACACGTGTGGATGGATGTTGAATTTGCTAAGCTTTTGTTAAAATTCAAATAAGTTGTTGAGAGGCACATACATCTAATGTCTAAGGATGGCAACATTGAGTAATGTCCTTATCTACATATTTGACTAGTTCATATCTAAATTAATTCATAATGGAAGTTACCCTTTTCAACTAAACATCCCAAATAATAATAAGAGCATATGGTAAGCAATAATTAATTAAAAGCACTATTGCGAAAGCAATTCGAATTAGTTCATTAATTATAGTCGAGCCGAATTTTGGGGTAACGTAATGACAAAACTAGGTAGTAATAAATAATGATTTACAATAAAAATAAATATGTAGTGATAAATCAATGAAAATCTTATCATTTATCTGACGCATTTTTATTTTCTTTGATTCAAAATAAATGTAATAGCTTCTATCTAATTTGCTAAAAGAAAACAAAAAAAAACTACTATCGTTACGTCAATTTTCATCCGTACGGCACAACACAGAACAAATGATTGGCGGCTTTGAATATGGTTTTGTATGTGCATTGTATGTAGAAGTGGGTAAAATGGCTAAAAATAGCATTCATTTTTTTTTTTTTTTAGTAAAGGATAGGAACGTTAATACCTACTAATGTATTTGTTCCTTTAATTTAGTTATTGTTGTATACTCTACAGAATGTTTTTAAATTATGTAACAAATTTTAAAAATAGAAAAATATACTAAACTAATGCAATTTTCTCCAAACGGGAAAGCTCCAACTATTAAAGCAAGTTATGCTTAAATATTGTTCAATTATACTCCAGATACTACAGCCGAGCCTGACTAATTTATTAAATACTTATATACTTTCTTTTCCATGATTATTTATATCATTTTTTATCAATTTACGTAATAAAGAGATACTTGTTTAAAAAAAAACTGTATTTGATTATTTAATTAAAAATAATGTAAAAAGTGCATCTAGTACACACTGGTGATGGGTACAAAATACTTATTCGTTAACAAAATATCCGCTACTTCTTAATACTTAGAGTAACGAATAGTGTATGGTTATAGTTATAACAAATAGAATAAATATAGTGCGTGTAGGTACTTTTCAAATTTACTAATTAATATACCTTTACCAAGTTTATTTAATCAATTTAACCCAATTATGATCTCTATTTATATAAAATAGAATAGAAATATTCGAGCATCCTATAAGTGTAATGAATATCTACTAACAATAAGTGAAGAGTATCTAATTACTGTCTGTTCCAAGGGCTGTAGTGCGGACGCTGTCGTTTAAACACGATATGCGGTATGAAATATCACCACACTATATCTTGAAACTGATGATACTTTACTTGCTTTACAATGAATTATACTTGTATATTGTTATGATGAACACTCACGCAGTTGGTCTAAGAAATATTTCGTATCTTTATCAGCATATTCTTTTTGAATTAATTCAAAAAGTATAGGTAACCATGGAATCATAAAAGTATAAGAAAATTAATTTGCCCACTTACATTTGGATACTTCTTTTCCTTTGAAGACGTTATGTCGCTTGTTGTACAGCATTTGATTATCGTTGTAACGTGTCCGCCACCGAAGTTTAGAATATGTGTTATTCCATATCAACCGGAAAGCCTAAATAAATGATGTTTTTGATTCTTTTTATATTTTAAATTTGGAAGTCTTTGCCCAAAATTAGAAGACCCGTATTTTTTCTTAAAGCTCTATACAGTATCTGTTTACAAAGATATTCGCAAAACAAATTTTGCAAAATCAATAAAATAATCGCAGAAGTCATGCATAAATTAGAAGAGTGAAACAAGATACATATAAAACATGGTTTATTCTAAAGTTGAAATTATAGATTTTCATTTAATAGTGCCTAAATTAGATTGTAATTTATTTGTTCTTTATGTTTACTGCGAAATATTTTTTTTGAAAAAGTATCAATATCCTTTAAACTATGTTCTACAAGAATAGAAGTATTTGAAAATGGAGAGCCTACAGCATTCTACGTTACATTATGATATATCGTAATGTAACGTAGAGTACTGTATGAATATATATTTTTTTTTATAGAATAAAAGTCACTTTCATACCAAAAGCAAGGGAAAAGGACCCTGCACACCTTAAATCTCAGAGACCTACTCATATTTTCGACACTATTCTTCTTGAAAACCATTGGAAAAGCTATAGGTAATTACATCAGAACAGATATTTTGGAGCGAATGTATTTGCAGTCAAATCAGCAGGGCTATCGAATCGGAAAATTCACTGAAATCTCGTTAGTGGAACTACGAACATTGACGAATAAAGAAACCGTGTGCACCTTTCTAGGTATAGAAGGCGCTTTAGACAGCACTCCACATGAATCTGTCGAGATAGCATTAACTAATAGGGGGGTAGATGGTGCGACTTCGATGGAAGGTTGCTTTCTACTATATTGGTGGAAACGGAAGCAAAGCATCTTGGTTACTATGACCAGAGGATGCCCACAAAAAAGAGTTACATTTCCACTTATGTATAAGTGTAACTTAACAGTAAATGATCAAAATATTAATATAGCCACCGTGAGGACTAATCCCAGTTGTGAAGATTAGCATGTGTAACTGGGGCTATAGGAACTTAATGCATTACTTAACAATAACTTGTTTATATTGGCTCGGATTTTTTCTTTGCATTTATTTTTTGAGTTAACTTACACGTGAGTATATAAATACAGTATTTCCAAAATGCCTAAAAAGATGCTGTTTGCTAAATTAAAATTCTCTCTTGGAACAAAGTAATATTCTCAGTTTTTTTATTGGCCTTGGTATCACTATTTTTAGATAGATAACGTCATATGTAATGTCTTTATAAATTTATAAAGATGTTATGTACCGCACGAGCCATCCCAATTACAAACAGTTATGTATGTATAGCATTATATGTAACGTACGAAGCGCGCCCATGTGTTTGTTGTAGAAGTGATTTTTGCTGTATGTAATAAAAATAATATCTTTTGTTTACCTTCATTTGGACATACAAGCGATATCTTTCGAAAACTACTTAAATTATTCACTGTTGTATAAATTTGGTTACTCTTGTATACATATCAAGTCATTGAACCAGTAGCGATTTTACGATAAACAAACACAACTTTAGATTTTGATTTTGTTGTGTCAATAAAAGCGTTTTAACTATTTAGGTTATTGTATGTAATAAAATAAACTATATAAATAATTACCAGAAGCTATTCATAATTACAGTTCAGATTTATTGATTTTTCGTAGCATATACATTATATGCCATCGATAACAGTCTGAAACTATTTTTAAACTGTAGCTTCTGAAAAATGTTGAGATTTTTATTTTAAATTCGACGCCGACAAGCATGCATACAAATATGTTATAACTAAATTACTGTTTTGGCATATATTGTCGTATTTATCGTAAACCATGCCACATTTTTGTTAGCGGAAGTAAATTGTTATAGCGAAAAAATGCATCTGACAGGGAACAAATTTTCACATGGACACAAAACCAACACAGATATGCTAAAATTAAAGTGTTGAGCTATTTTTAACTGGAGAGGTTGGATTCGTTTGGGCAGTTATTTTTACTTCAAAATTTCCGTTAATTTTATTGTTTGTTTTATGGTGTGAAACATAAAAACAACTACCGGGCAGGCTTTTTATTATTCTGTAGCATATTCGTTTATGTCACAACTCTATGTTGTTTATGACCTTCTATATGTGTTTAAACATGTAGAAATTAAAAAACATCTAGGTATAATAAAATGTCAAAATGAATCAGATTAGTTCCTGTTTTTTTTTTTATATTAAAAAATAGAATATTTGTGTTTCAATTTTTTTGCAAGGCTAAAGACTAGCATAGTTTACCTGTATTAACATGTATGTACCTATAATGCTATTTTATATTTTTAAATTTTGTTGAAGAATATATGATTGTATGTTACTTACTATTCTGTGATCTGGACAAGTGCATTTATAACCATTTGACCCCATTAACCATTAAATTCTACTTCTTAAGCTCTCGAACTTTTATTTCGCTTCGAAAGCTATAAACTTTCTTCAAGTATTTAGGCAATCGTGTTTGTTAGGTTATTTCGAATCAAATTATTTTGTAACTTGTTCTAGGGTACACGGTTACACTTGGGCTCCATATTCATTAATATTTACTTAAACGATCACCTGGGAGTGGTGGATTGTAAAATTGACGATTTAAGATTTATTATAGACTATATATCGTACCTGATTGCGTTTTACTTGAGAAAAATCTTAACATCGTTAAATCCTTGGTATGATCAGAATAAAATTAATCACAATGTGAGAGAAATCTGTGACCGTGTGTGTACACACTTCTCGTTTACCAATCTACTATTACAAAAAGAAATGCATGATGAAGTAGAATGTATGTTGGAGAAAATAGGTTTATTTAAAAGTAAGCTTGTAATGGGCCAAAAGGCTTCAACCCCTGGTTATATACTGCAATGCTTGTTGCATGAAGGGTACACGTTGCAACGTGAAGGTGATCTTTTATTTCGGTGCTTTTATGATGTTCTTCCCGATTATAGATATATTATTTTTTATTCATAAACACATAAGTTGTGGCTTCCAAAATGTATAAACATGACAGATGAAGAATCCATGAAACAATGGCCTGCAAGAATCAGAAGAAAGAAGGAGAACAGACATATATGAAGTGTCAGTACCTCGTAAAATATAAAGAGATTTTAGAGGAACATAGTACAAGCGTTTCTGCATTACGTTTTCAGATAATTCCGAAAATAATACTAATGTTCAATTTATTCTCAATCGACTTGGATTATTTAGTAATTTACAATCTGAATATAGATTCAAATAAAATTTAATATGATAATGGTCAGTACGGATGATTTGGGACAAATTTAGCACACATATATAAGTAATTAGCAAATGACCTCATTTTCATGCCATTTTCATATTTCCCTATTGTTGGTTACATAAATGAATTTCTCTAATTAACCTGAATATGTCGAAGCATTTGCGTTGATAATTCATAACGTACAAAAGATTTTATAAAAGTCCGAAGATATAAATTAATATCTCTGTTGAAGATTATATTTTTTTGGCCTAGGCTGCTTCTTTGGCACAATTATAAATATATCTACTATAAATATTAAACTAGCTTATTTATTTCTGGTCAAATTTTGTTCTAATAATATTTTTCCTGTTACAGCCCGATAAACTGAATGTCCACAAGAATGATCCAGAAAGTTGGGACTATACAATATCAATAAGTAAGTAATCCTAACCCACATGCCTTAATCAGCGTATTTATAGCACATTACTATACTCTTAACATTAACATCCTGTTACCTGCGTGAATAATTGATTTACCTGCAATTAGCGTTTAAAAATATACGAATGTAGCCCATAAATTACAATTAATGAATATTTTAAATACAAAAAGGGTAATGTACCTGTGGCAGCGCAATTATAAAAGCGAGTTTTACAATTTTACTTTCTAATGAATTGCTTCCTAAGAAGCATCAAATTTATAACGAAATTAATTTCTATTTGTGGTAGTTTTTATACTATATACCGTGTTTACGTAAATAAGCTATTTGTTATTATGTAAAAACATCTTACACAAAATATTTTTTACAATATTCGATGCTTTCAGCTGTACGTTAATATCGTTCATGCTCTTCTGCTTATACACTTATGTAGATACGTAAAATCCAAGATTCTACTTCGTTACAACTACCGCTCGTTAGAGCCACTCAAGTATTTTCCTTTGAAACATTTTTCTTTTATCCTGTTTTGTTGTCCACGTCTCTCGAGCAGCTTATGTATGTTTGTGAAATATTGGAATTTTTGTTGTTTCTCATAATTCAAAAGGTTGCGGACGTATTATGAATTTGTATGTGGAAATACAAGATGTTGATTTTATATTCTAGATTATATCTTTTTGGCTATTCAATTTCTTCAAATTCAAAGTATTATATACTTAGACGGCGCTCAATTGTAATGTGTTCGCTGAGAGTTGTCGTTTAATAATATTAAATATTTAAGAAAATACGTATAGTTGCAACACTTTTTAATCCATCAAAACTTAACTAATAAAACGAGTGATAGCAAATATAAATATTAAAATAAATATATGAGCTTGTATTTTATAGTTAATTGCAATATTCCATATACGACCGAGTGTTCCAGAATGTTTCCGATTCCCTTAAACTTGGGCATTTTTGCACTTTTAGTATACCTAACACTCAATTTTTAATATACTAGCGTCATTAGCGTACAAGGAAAGAGGAAGCATTTAAAATGTTTTATATTCCGTTTAGTCCTTTCTCACCCAAGGGTAAAAAAATACAATTATTCACTTAAAAATAATTTGCCCCTTCGCATTGATTTGTGTTGTTCAAAACCGAACGCAGGAAAATGTTATTATTGTGTTTAGTGTTAAAAAGATTCACTGTATAGATATATAACTTTTATATTCTTTTTCTTTTCCATATAGTTTATACGTTTTAAAAAATACTTGCACATATTGTGTTGTATTATATTCGTGCAAGTTCCAGTGCACTGCAAATAGGATAAAATTTGCTTACTCAGTTTTGCTTATTTACGTCTGTATTATGCATACTGTATAACTTCCGTTGCTTTCGAAAATGGTTTTTTAGTAGTTTTTGGGTTTGGAAAAGATTGTGCATCACTGTTAGCAGATATGCTGGGTATAGCAAGGTTTTGATAGATCTGAGATGATAGGCAGCAACGTAATAGCCATGATTATATAGAAATAAAGACGATTAGTAGAAGTCATAAAAATATTATTACAGTTATCTACTTTCGTCGGCTATATTAAATTACAAAAACTAAATTAAATCGGACAATTATTATTATTTTCTTAAAGGAGGTCTTTAGGAGTCCAATTGGGTAATTAAATAGATTAAGGTTATTCTAGCATAAAATTATCTTTAATGATCAGGTACCTAAAACATAAAATATGTTATATTTCGACTTTGTAATCACAATAGTTCTCTGCATCGTCATATTTGTTTTTGCAGATGAACACAGAGACAAAAATACATGACAAAATTGCTTTGATACCAAGTTTTTTTATATTCTTAATAGGCAATATACGATATTAAGTTGCTTTGTTGTAATTAGAACAGAATTTTTTCCTTCTATTATATTTGAAAGGTGTAGAAATGCCATGCACCATTGCATCTTTACATATATTCACTTCTATTATAATTAGCGATGTATATACAGTGTGTTGCCGGATAGCTGTCACAAGAGAAAAAAGTTTTTTAGTATTGATTTCTCAAAAATGTTTATTCTTCATAAAAGTTTTTGCTTGTTCTAAAATCCATAAATATTGCTAGACTTTGAAAATAAATGTCTTAATAATGAGTAAAATAGATAGAAAATTTTTGTATTTTTATGAGCAGATTTTCTTCTAAGTTCAAAATGTACTAATATCTGTCATTGATCGTAAAGAAGAACGCGCACTGGATCGACTCGACTCAGGCGGCTCGGAAAAGAGCAATTGGCAGTTTTTGCTACACGTGAAGTGCACGCTGCGCACTGGTTCTGCATTTTCCGATGCGATCCGATCCGATCCGAACCAGTGCACGGCCTTTCATTTAACTTCACGTATAGCAAAAACTGCCGATTGATATTTTCGGCACTACCAAATCGCAAATTAAAAAATCCATCAATGAATGGATATATCAGTCCAGAGAGTGGCGGCAAAATCACCGGGACAGAGATAGACAAAAGAGTCCTAAAGGAACAGAGGCTTGAATTTACTAGAGATCTGCCGAATAAAGACGGGAAGACTGTCAAAACGATAGTAGGTCTGCTGACTGGTCACTGTAGACTGAACAGGCATCTGTACAACATAGGCCTGACAGATGACGCAACTTGCAGATTCTGCCAAGAAGAGCAAGAAACACCAGTTCATGTGCTGTCCCAATGTGAAGGTCTGGCGAGGACAAGGTTTCTAGTAATGGGCGTGGAGAACCCCACAGCCAGTAGCTACACAAAGAAGCCGCTCTCAAAGATTATAGGCCTAATTAAGAGGGTAAAATTAGAGAGCGTCCTCTAGGGAAAAGGGGATCACAATAGATATGACAAGGTCGCGGTGAAACAGGTCCATAGGTCACTCCAATCCTAATCTAATCTAACGCGACCGTCACTCACCAGTGAATAGACATTCAAATAAAACATGCTGCACTGTATCTACCCTACCACAATCATAGTGCGAATCATTAACTCTCCCAGTTCTACATAAACATCAATTAAAATTACCGTGATCTGTTACCCCTTCCCTTAATACGTGTAAAGTTTCCGATAAATTTCCTAAGTCCATCTCCCATTTAAAATAACATTCCACCTATACCCTGCCAATCATTATCAAGTTTAATTCGCTCCCTTATCTACTTGCCTTTCTGAATCCGTCCGGCTCTAATCTAATTTCCGTTACTGTAATTAAGCCCTCAAACCTAAATCTACAGGTAATATAGGTACCCGAAACAACGCACGTCGCGTCGGCCGAAATAGATGAATACGTGTACGCGGCTCTTAGCGTTAACAATCTTTGCGCCGATTAATTTTTTTGTTTCTTTGAACGGACGCGTGTAAAATTACCCGCGTCCCTGTAAATAGTGCCCACCATGTTACCGTTTAAACCCCATGTGACTCTAGCCAATGCTCTAATTTGTTTAACTCATTTCTCTACCTTTTGAAATACCGTACTGAATATGCACTTTAACATTCAATATATCATCTAAAATAACCTCGACATATTTGATCCAAGGCGAATTCAATTGAGAACTCCAATTTCGATCATCTTCTTTGCTTATAATTTATGTTGGAAAGAAAATTTATGGCAGATCAACAAAAATATTTATTGGTGGAAATAAGTCCATTAAATTTAATTACTCAGAAATATTTTTGTTGCATTACATAATAGTAACAAAGTGCTTCACATCCAGCACAGAAAAAAATGTTTTTATTTACTTTTGTTTAGTTCTATTCTACGTAATTTCTGCAAAACCCATTAACAAGCAGGGAAATATCTTTGCATCTACGTCATGCGTAGCCTTAAATGCATTACTTTTTTTTTTAAGATTAAAATTAAGTTAAGCTGTAATTTCTGCCAATAATTTACGTATTGCACTTTTGTCTTGACGTAAAAGGAAAAATATACTTAACAAATTGTTAGAATTTACCAATCAATTTGCGATTCTCTTTGTTGATATATAATAAAATTGTTTTAATCAAGAGATTAGTATATGATCTTTATTTCGTAGTATATATCTGGTCTAGTTATTCTATTTGCTTCTTATGAAAAGTAAAACGTTTAATACTTACAGGAACTTATTATATACCCATAATTATATTTCACATTTCGTATTAGATGTTTACAGCATATTAGATAGGAAAGCACGAGCGTTTCAGCAAATATTAAAAGGCCGAAAGTTTAAGTTATTTTAAAATGTAAGAATGAAATCTCGATCACAATAACGAGGTACTTTTCAAAGTAATTATTACAAAAAAGAAGTTAATTACTTTGAAATTACTTTGCGATACAAAAGTTTAAGAGGTTAAGTTAAAAGAATAAGCTTTGCTGATGAACGATAAACGAACCTATATAGAAGTTTTTCGAAACATTAAGTTTCGGTTTCTTTTTTACATAATTTTTCCAGGTATTCCGCATGAAGGAACTTTGGCTATGTACGCCATCGTAATTAGTCCCGCAACAGTTTTAGAAGCAGGTTAAAAAGTCTTAGGTATTGTATATGCTTTTACATTATGATTACTGATAATAAGTTTACTCTAATATTAAAATCAAATTAAGCTCTCCTTGGGAATTGTTAATACAATAAATCACTCAGAACTTGAATGCAAGAATAGTTTAATCGGTTTACCTATGAATTTCTTTTTTATCTTTTACATCAAATGTTTCCATTCAATTTTATTGGGGCTCTAGCTATAGCTATGTGGTGTCGTGTAAATAAAATTTAAATATGTTTGTGAATATTAAAGTTTAACAGCCTTACTAATAAAAATGCAATAAATCGAAGTTTAACCTTTCTCTACTAGGAGTAGATATACTCAGTTTAAAGTCGGCGTAAGGTATTCTACTAATATGTTCCGTATAAATCTAGAATAGTTATCCGGAACTTATGTCAACATCATGTCGTGACAACGTCGCAATTAGTATCGGTAGTGTTGGAAACGTATAATATAACTAGAAGCAACAAAATACATAGCCTAAACGTCATTCGAGACTATAATACGTTTCAACTACATTAATCAGTTTAAAAAGTTTTTTTTAATGGCGAAAAAGCGTGATAGAAGCGTTAATTGGGAGACAGAAGAAAAAGTACGTCTTATATTTAAAACAATGTGTCAATAGCAGCATCATCTTGTATCTAATAATAGTAAGAAATCATAAAATGTCAGTTTACTATACCATGTGTGTATGATAATTTACCTCATTACGTCCCCAATATCGCAATGCTGTTAAGATTTTTAAATAAGGAGGAATTCCACCGCCTTTGCGGTTATCGCTTAAATTTTCTCCGAACGTTTCTATTAAAGATCTAACACCATGTTTGGTAAACCTATATTTCTTTCTAAATTCCGTTTCGTTGTCGATTTGGAGAAAGAAGGATCCTTCTGATTTTGTAAATTTTTCTTTTACGTTGACACAAATTTTCACCTCTATCTACTTCTTCAACTTCTTCGACTTCGTTTATTTCCATCATTATATTTTGCGGAAAAACTCAAACAACATCTTTGACAGAACGCAAATTTTTGAGGTTATTTCACACTTAAACTAGGCTTCCACTCCGTATAACTTATACCGACCGTTTTGTGCATGGTATATCTTTATTCCGTGATTATTAGTAAGCAAATATTTGTTTTTGATTTACGCTTTTGTTATTCATAGAATAAATTTTATTTCTTATTTATTAGTAAGGCTGTAAATGTGTAGATTTAGGTATATCCTACATATCTATCATCCTATTATAGATTAATTTCTCAGACACTAACTAATTAATTATTACTGTATATATTTTTTCTTCATTTTTATACTTTTCTACATATTTTAAACATTAGTACCTTTATTCAAATTCAAGAAAATTGGCTCATGGTGGGTGAGAACGTGAAAAGGCTAAGATCGCCGCAATACTACAAACACATGTAACAGCAGAATTAGGAGAAAAAAAGCACACCAATTTGGGGATTAGTTTTGACATTAAACTCCAGATCGATTCCTCATGCTCATGAAGGCTTTGTAATACGGCCCCCTTACTTCTATATAAACCAACTGTTCTTAAGAGAACTTTACATTTCTTGTATTGCATTTGGAATATGGCCTCCTCATATGGTCCCCATATATTATCTTTCGCACCAGTTACACCTTGCGCATCTTCAACTTACCTTCATTATTAGAAATTATAGTTAATAATTAAACGAGGCTTCGATACATATCTCGAGAAATTGTGGCTATTATATTATATGAGCGAGATCTTAAGAGACCCCAATGACGTATGAGAAATGTATCGAAACCGGAATGAACTAGCTTGCGTTAGACCAACGCCGACTAGATACCAGGCCCGACACATTGAGTAGGGTAATACTCCGAGAACTAGAAGTTGGTGGAGACATATCGCCGGGCACCGTGCAAAACAGCCGATATACCTTAAACATGAGACCCGACATCTACACTTCTATATATTTTGCAAGTGTTTACTTGGGAACTGCGTTTAATAAAAGTTGGTATGATCTCTAATGATCTGAGAAAAAATAAATAAACGACGACTTAGATTTTCTTTCGCCTTTACTAGAAGCTTCTTTACCATTAATAGTATTGATATAATTATTGAAAAATAATGCAGATACGTATGTTTCAATTAAGCGGAGTTAATTGCTATGGCAATTACATGATAAAGAAAAAAACTATAACAATCATTTTGCTCTAATTGTTGGAAAATTTCTTTTAATAAAGATTTTTGGTTCAGGAAAATTATTTAATGCTAAAACGATGAATATAATTATATACAAAAAGAAATTAGAACTCAAGGCCACATAAAATACATCTAAGAATTGAAAAATTAACCAAAAGATCATTAGGCAGAAAATTTGCCATCAAAGTAAATGTAAGAAGAGGTAAGCGCGCCACGACGTTCTCCTAATGACAGACAAATCAGTACTGAACTACAGCTACTTCAATATCACAGAATATCTAACAACCAGTATATCATCTCTTTGTCGGCTCTTTTGATCTCAGTGCGCAAAATTTCGTGACCTTGATGTCACTGTTCGGACGAGAAGTCGGGATGGGCTTTCATAGAATTCGATGGCTGACTGGACCTAACTGAAGTGAATTTCGAGAATATGATACATATCTGCGTTAAAATGAATGTATATCGCTTCTTTTTACAATTTTCTCTTTCTTTTCCATTTTTTCACATTCTATCGACTTGCACTTGATAATACTATTTAAATTAGCAGACGAATGTAAACTTGAAGTTGCCCTTGTTCAAATCAATTAACTTCTGCTTACAATATTTCTTTTTTCCAAATTACTTCGATTGTGCTATGTATGTATTCTGATAATCACGCATATGTATGACTTATTATA
This sequence comes from Protaetia brevitarsis, assembly GCA_004143645.1. Taxonomy (NCBI): domain Eukaryota; kingdom Metazoa; phylum Arthropoda; class Insecta; order Coleoptera; family Scarabaeidae; genus Protaetia; species Protaetia brevitarsis. The sequence goes on from RXPK01000294.1 coordinate 1,726,832, forward strand.
ATAGGCTCCATATTTCTAGTGAAATGTTTGATTGCCCATTGTACTGTAAAATTAATTTAAAATTTAATGCGAGCATAAAATTTCGGCTACCAGTACAAATAAACGCTTATAACATGTAGTGTTTTAACATGAAATTCTGACTTCTATCTATTGTTACTAGATACAGTACTGATTGGGAGAGTGCCAGCACTTTTACAATATTTATTAATAGAACAAAAAAGAGTTTTGTAAAAATCTATGAATACAACCTATAAATTGATCTTTAATCGGGAGGTAAAAGAAAAATACTAAAACCAAACAATTAATTATAGTGTTTTGATTTAAAATTAAAGGAATTATGAAGATATAGTTAGGTAACTCACAAGGAAGTACGGGTAATTGAAAATTCTGATTTAAATAAAACTCTGAGTTTATAAAGTGATTCGGAGTAGTGCATTAGTTTTGACAATTCGAATTCATTCCGCTATTTACAATAATATCGCGATCACTTACATTTCCATTTATGTTGTTACGAGAAAAATGGTCTTTATCTTTCGACTACTACGCTGCTTCACCCTGCTGCTGCTTTTGGCAAGAAAAGTTGGATAAAAATGCGTATTAACTAACTGAATATTGAAACTTTGGGGTATTTGTGTGGACGCGAGATATAAGATTTTTCAATTAAGATTATTAATTATACATACCAAAGCAGGATGACATTTTAAAAAAACTACATAAGCTACCTTCTTACACCATACACACATATTTTGGTAATTATCTTAAAAAGTATCCATTTTAGACGGGTAATGAATATGACTTTTTTTTGTTATTTAATTAATTAGTAGTAGTAGTTAATTTAAATTTATTAAAATCCAGTGTGTTTATGTTGAGAGAGCACTGAATATCTTAACTTTTTGCGTCTTATTTATGAATAAGTAAACACATTCCAATAGCTTGCATGAATGAATTTGCGTGGCTAGTGTTAGTCGTTAGGTCATTGTTTTTCCAACCAATGTAAATATTATCTTTACGGTTATTCTATTTGTTTTTCTCATTATACGGCGGTGTATAACATACCAGATGTGTGTAAGATTAATCTTTAACCTAATATTTATTCCAACGCTATTTATTTGAATGTAAAGATGGATATTTTTATATTTTTAAGCTGTAGCTCCTGTAACTACACCATTTTTTATTTTTTCACTTTACCAAAAACCCTACAAATGAAATTACTTTCTTTAAATTTTAGCTTATATAAATTTTCTTACGCGGATTCTCTTATTCTATAATGTATATATGTATGTATATAAATGGAAGGGCGATGTTACACTGCGACCTAAAAGATCTGTTGTGTCCCCTATTCTTGCTGCTTTATAGCTGGCCTTCCAATCCTATTCTTTTCAGAAAGTGTAGGATATCAGAGGGCCCCAGTCTAGATAAGTTCCCTTTTCGATTTCACATGCTCCCAGGTGCAACGCCCTCGAATTGCACAGCGCTACGCAGATTGAGAGGAGATGGATGAGTGTTTCATCCTGTTCCCCACAAAATCTACATTCAGATTTCTTTTCCAATCCAAGGTTACTCAGAATTTTACTTTGCCTCATTCCCTGGAGATTTTCCGAGTAACTGGATTTCCTCTGCTCCATTTCTATTTTCAGTTTCTTCAGTATTGTACTGCTATTTAACCCGCAAAAGGATTCAGGCCCTATAAAAAGTATTCCAGTCCCTTTTTTGCGAGATTATCCGTTATTTCGTTTCCTTCCACGGCTGTGTGACTCGGAACCCGCAGAAGGGTTACTTTATTCCTTTTGCCTAGCTCATTTAATTTCCCTAGACATTCCCAGACCATCTTGGAACTGATTTCATATGAGCTCAGCGCCTTGATGGTTGCTTGACTATCAGACATGATGATAATCTCCTGCTTTCGATATTTCTATCAATATTATACTGAACAATAGCGTGTATTTCCGCCTGAAATATACTTGGATATTTTCTGAAGCTTTCGAAATATGTGGTTCTAGGCCCATATATTCCTATTCCAGTTCCCTCTGCTGTTTTGGAGCCATCAGTATACCATTTGATGGCATTTCTATTCAAGTTCAAGATGGTGTTATGATCCCACTCGCTCCTGTTACTGAGCTTTATGATGAATTCCTTCACAAAGCTGATTTTTTTTAACATATCATCCCGGGGCATGTCCCAGGTTTGATCACCGTCAGGAGATTGAGGCCTATGCTTAATCATTCCTTCCTTGACCATTCTGAGTGTGGTTCTTTTTGCCACGCCCTCTGCTACAATATGTAAGATCCAATACTACTTCGATAGCTGCTGTTGGACAGGTTCTCATAGCCTCCGTTATGCATACACATGCGAATCTTTGCACCTTCGAGAGGTTAATTCTCGCGGTGGCCAGGTTAGTTCTTTTGCTCCAAGCTACTGATGCATAAGTGATGTTCGGTCTCACTATCGCTGTATACATCCAAAGCAGTATTTTTGGGTTGCATCCCCAATTTTTTCCTGCAAAATGTCTGCACTCCATCAGAGCTCTTTTGGCCTTGTTGGTTACTTCAAGTTCGTGTTTGTTCCATAGAAGTTTATTGTCTAGGGTAACACCTAGATATTTAACCTCCGTTCTCCGCCTTGTTAGCAAAATTTTCGTTTGGGTCGGGGAAACTTAAAACATTTTATCAAGTATTATACTTGCGGAGTGTATCGAGCGAGCTATTATGTAGAATATGTAACTGAAAAATAGAAAACGATGGAAAAAATCTCAATATCAATAATGGTATTTTTCGTTTTTTTCCTCTAAGCTTCTCAATTCTCTGTTCTAGGTCTCTATTGCTAATTTTATTCCTGTTTACAAGAAGAGTGACCAAAATTGTGGTGATCATTACCTCCCTGTCCGTAAAGTTCTATCTTCTCACTATAGTTACCAGCATAGTTACCGCTTGCTTTTGATAATGCCGATCGTCTATCATATAGTGTTAAAATATCAGGAAATTCTAATATTGTTAAATAAATCAATACACATTTTTTTATTAACATAATGTTTAAAGCTCTATTGATAAACCAGATTTTTTTCTTCTAAAAATTCTCCGTATTTAGTTACTGTAGAAACATAACGCATTTATTCATAATGTACCCGCACACTATATTTAGCAGGTGTTGAACACTACGTTTCCTTGCAATTATTTCTAATGATTTCTATTATATGCTCATATTTTCCCACAATTCATATATACTCATACCCGCGTATGGCTTGTATATCTTCAAAATCCAACTCAAGGGATTAGACAACGTGGTATATGGAATCGTGACAAACAGCAATATAAGATCGAAACTATTGAAATTCCAATAACTTCGCACTATACACAGATTCGATATATGATTATATCCAGGATGATCCATCAGGTACTAGGTATACCTAAGTATAGATAAATACATAATACCTATAAACGTAACAATAGAATCCGTTTTTCTCGTTGATATTTTCGTCACTCCTTTGCCCTCCTTTAGAATTTGAATGAAAATGGCGTTGCTTCCACTGACAGCAAATCAATGTTCGTGTAGTATGACGTCCGCCAAAAGCGGCTGAGCAGTCACTTATTGAAAACGTTTTATTAAAATTTTAAATTGAATGCAATTTTTTATTGAATACGAATTCTCACAGGCACACGTTGCCTAAATGTTTTATATTATGGAAACTTCAGCACTTATTGATTGAAGTTTCTTCTTAATATTTGTATAGTACAATTTATTATAAGATATGCAATTTAATACTGAGCGAAATAATAGATCTGTAAAGTATTTGATTCAACTTGAAATTTGATACGGAAAATTTAATTATGATGTATCTATTGCTACTCTTGATATTTATTATATTTATTGTTAATTTTTTATATTTTATGAAATATAAAACATTGATGGCATTATTATGAATGTAAAAAAAATTTAACCATTGAGAAAAGCTATTACTTAAAAGCCGAAACATGTGTGGTATAAATATAAATAAATAAATATCGAGAGTACATCATGTCTTAATTATGCGTATCAAAAATTAAATAAAGTAAAATACAAGCCTATAGGCCTATTATTGTGTCCCCGAGAATGAAATTTCATAGGTACACTATGGCACAAGCCCAGAAAATAATCTATATAAATAATAAATATACAGGGTAAGTTTTTTATCTTGAGACAACGGAATATCTCTAAAACACTGCATCAAATCAAAAAAAAAGATCTTAATAAGATTTGTTATAATATAGGGGGCTCACTGAATGGTGCCGAACTCGATCACCCACCTCACCCCTTCAGAGTGGGAGGGGAGACAACTCTGAAATCGTAAATGGGAACTCCCATTTTGTATTGCAGATTCAGATTCTACGTTAGTTTCTGTTTGAAACTTTTTTTTTCGATTCGTAACAGATTGCGCTGTAATCGCAAAAAGAACATGATTGTGAACGTCTAGAAAAAAATACACAAAAAAGAGAAGCCACTGTTTGTTCAGGAAGATAATCCTAAATACGCGACCTTTGAATTACTATCCACGTGGTTTCAAATTAAAATAAACTAAGTGTGGACAATTACTAGAAATATACAAAAATGAAAACTAAAATGCAAGTTCAATGCTTCTACTCACCCAACCGAGGTGATTGAAAATTAAAAATTGGAGGGAGCAAAATTGAAAAACGGAAAAATCAACTCTTAAAACTATAATCAGAAAACAAAAACTAAAATGTATCTTCCCAAACAAAAATAATAATTGATCTTATATCTATAATGTGCACACTTCAATATATTAACATTTATCACAATAAGAATTCCTTGATGAACTAAATTTTTACAAGATTAAATTTCAATATTAAATGAATTACAAAATGGCAACAAAGATAAACAAAAATACGTCTACTCACGTCAATAATCGAACAAGGAAGTCCTTAACAAAACTCTACAACTGTTTTTTCTTACAAAAATCCCTCTCTCAAAATCGTACAACGCAGTCGTATAAACAATACGCCAACATTCAATAGAATCCGCATTAAAACAGTACACGCAAACAATAGACAAATAAATGAATGGAATCAATTTAAAAAAACTTAACACTTAATTAATTAAATCATACAAAAACTCTTCAAATAAATTTAAACAAAATAAACACAAAATTTGTGAAAAATTCTCGGTAAATTGATTCAGCTCGGAAGAAAGTAAACAAATCAAAATATGCAACTCAAAATACACTCAGGGGAATGTGGATTGCCTACACCACAGCAGTATATATATATATATATATCAAAAACCTTTTTTAGCTGTAGGGAAATAGGCGATATTTCAGAAAAACTGTCCGTGCATAATCATTGCAAGTGGATGTTTCGGTTCTAGGTGGCCATGCTCGAACAATGTAATTGCTACGAAGGAAGATATGTTTAATACAATAAGAAGAACTTTAAATTAATTAAAGAATCAGTTCACCGCGCCACGCAAAAACATTTACTACGGACATTTTTTAGTAACATTTGTAAAAACATGAATGTATGAAGTAGGTATTTTTTTCTTGAATAATTTCTTAATTTCCTGTTAGCCATTTTGTGTAGACATTAAATAAGAGCAAGATGCTGTTGCCATGGTCTATGAGTTTATGGTACCTATTTAGTTATTATAGGTGACAGTTATTGGCATTGTTCAATCATAGCCATCTAGAACCGACATATGTAATTTATGCGCAATTCAGCTGAAACGGTTTTTGACATTTATACGTATTTTTTGATGGACAATCGATTAGCGCAGAGAATGTTAGGAGTATGTTAGATAAATTTGACATAAAATTCAGAGTAGAATCCAAATTTGAAATAAAAATACTACCTTTACATTTGCAATAACAAAGTTGACAACTACTTCCGGTATAAGAGCAAATTACCGAAAGTCAAAAGTATATAAACCTGGCACTTACTTATGTTTCCATGAAGCTCGTCGTAACACACACTAAGTGTATTAAATATAAAATACAACTTTTATCTTAAAAATTAAATCAGGATTACGATGGCGGTGCAAATTAGTGTTGTAAATATTCGGATGATTTCAATAATCGGAATACCCGAATCGGAAGGCCAAGATATTCGGAATAATATTCCGATTCCATATTTCACCAGACTTACTCGTATAAGGTGTACGTATTCGGATGATTTCAATAATCGGAATAATATTCCGATTACATATTCGACCACACATACTCGTATAAGTTGCAGGTATTCGGATGATTTCAAACGGATTTCAATAAGCGCGGAATACGGGGATCATATTTCGTGTTTATTTTATACGTAACTAAATCTCTATTAAAGTTATCTACAACAAATATCTGCTATTTTTTTTTAATAGAAAATTCTGCACATTACTAATACATATATTGAGTGAACGTGGCTATGTCATTTAAGTCTGCGCAATGGATCGGAATCAGCGAATATTTTAATTCGAATATTCACGACACTAGTGCAAATGGTCCTAAATCTCTTTTATTCAACTCTTTTCACATACAGGTTACAGGTTTTCATTAATTCCACTGCGATAAATTTCACGAATGTTGTTTATAGAATTTCCATTAATATGTGTCCTATTTTGTAATCCCATATGCCGAAAAGAGTTAATGAAGAATTTTTTACTCCTTTAAATAGAATGAAGCTATAAAAAGGTAACTTCCCTTAATTTTTCTATAAAGCTTTTTTCCAAGTTAGACAATTGCGTGCAAGCACGAAATTCGCAAATGCACGCAATCGTAATCAATAATGTCATTTTCAATAGACACCCCTATTTTGTAATTGATATTTGAATTTCTTTCCTTTTTTATGTAAACCTGGACTCCTTCTTTGAGACCTCTATAAACCATATAAAATGCACAATGAATGCGAAGGATACATAATAATGTACCTGAACCTGGACATTTTCTCAGATAGCACAGTCACACGTAAGTTTGAAAAAAAAAGTATTCGAACTATGCGAGTCTAAACCAGCGAAAGAGAAGATATTGAGTCCATTCCATTACTAGGAACACGTTCGGATACTTTTTTCCTCAAACTTACATTGTGTACTTAGGCTAATTGACGATTGATATTTTTTTGTGCACTTGCTTGCAATTATTAAATTTGAAATTTAATTAAATAATGAGATATTAGAAAGTATGATTAATATTGGAATAATTGTCATTTTATTAGTTAGTTTTTTGTTATTCAGTTATTTCGTAAGATTTTTGATTTTTTTTTAGTTATGACTATTTTTAACAAATTACGTTATATTTTGTACGATCCTATAAGAAAAAAATAATAATAAATAATTGCTTTCACATCTATTATACATATAGTTCTTCCATTTTAAAACTGTTGAAATACATTTTGTGCATTAGCGGTAGTTAAAAATACCTTATAATGTAATTGACCTCTTTTCCCATGATTAAATTCCAAACTAGGTACTAGCAGATGGTTTGAATTACGCTGAATTTAGACCTAATTATTTATGTATAGTCGTCCTTCTGCGACGGCTAGAATAAGACCAAATTAGATTGTTTTATTTTCGTTCTCGACAGAGATAATTGAAGAACGTTTTCCTTTATTTCGTCTGTGTATGCAACGTGTAAGTTGAAGACACAATTTCATCCAGTGTGCATAATTGAATTGTTGAAACATCATTTTCATTTTAGATCGAGGAAATTTTACTCCTTACTTTTGGAAACACCGGCAAATAGGTACTGAAAATTTTATAGAGTGACGCTAACCTTATTGTATGTGTTTTCATGAGAACGCATATTGACATATTCAGATTGGCCATTAAGATTATAATTATTTAATAAAGAAAACTAAAATAACTTTCACTTTTTGTGGGAAGAAAAAATATCTGTGTATCTGGCTGCATGTTATGTTGTTTTCTATGTTAAACTACTTAACAGCGTGATGAGGTGTGATTTGAGACGGATGTTGCAGCTACTTCCTACCAGGCAGAGATGGGGCATAAGACCATCTTGGTTAGTACGACCAGAGGATGCTGGTAAGGGGAAGTTACATCCCTACTGATGTGGACCCTAATAGTACTTGAACTTTTATGTGGGTTGACTGATCTAGGCATACCTTGCCAGGGGTATGCTGGTGATATTGTCATATACGCAAGAAGCAAGTTTGAGAGTACGCCTTGCGATGTAATCAAAGAGTGTCTCAACTTTACTATAAGATGGTATCAATCAATGGAACTTAATGTTAACCTCATTACGACTACCTTAGCATTCACTGAGAAAGAAGGAAATCCGATCTAGAAGACTATAAAAACGAATGGACAAACATAGATTGGAAAACGAAGGCTAAATACCTAGGTCTTACTCTAGACAATAAACTAGTCTGGGACAAACACGAACGTGTAGTAACTAACAAAGTCAAAAAAAAACCGTATGTGCAGAAACTTTACAAGAAAAAAAAAAAAAAAACTGGGAATGCAACTCAAAAATACTGCGTTTGATATATGCTGCGATAGTGAGACCGATCATCACGTATGGATCAGTAGCTTGGAGCAAAAGAACTAATCTGAGTACCACGCAGAGAAAATTTATTAATGTTATCGGGTGAATCTCCAGGAAATGAGGTAAGAAGCTAACGGCCATCTGGGAACCTATAACTATATATAAGAGATTTACAGAATGCATCTAGCGTGATTTAAAATAATATTTTCATATTAACAGAGATACTTTCAGGCCATTGTAAAGTGAAAGAATATCTGATGGAATAGCAAGAATAGCAAAGGAAGCTGAATATAGATTTTGTGGAGAACAGTATCAAACACTTATCCATATCCTCCCAATGCTTTGCACCTGGGAGCATGTAAAATCGAAGATGGAGATTTACCTAACCTAGAGCTTTCTCCTATCCTGCACTTTCTAAAAGGAATAGGATTGGAAGGCCAGCTATAAAACAACAAGACTAAAGGACACAAGTGATCTTTCAGGTTTCAGTGCACTATCACCCTCCATACATACATGCATAGGTTAAACTAAATTGAAATGGTACCTTTTTATGACTGATCTTTTTATGAAATACATGTAGGGAAGGTCGGGGTTAGTTGTAACAGGAGAAAAAAGGAATAACGCTATAAGAAGAAACGAAAAAGATATAGAAGAGCGAAAGAAAAAGACAGGAGTATATTACATTACTGTCTACCATATTATTGCTGTTAGTTGTATGCAGGTCACATGCGCCAGCAGTAAATTGGGATTATAAACTTATGTTTGCGTTTAAAATAAAACATGGACGGGGCTGGTTGCTCTGCATAAACGGAAGGTTAAATAGGTAAAAATTTAAGAACATTAGGATTTTACTAGTAGGAGGTAAAGAACTTGTAGGTGGGACTGTTTGATATAAGCTTAAATACCTCTCTAGGATCCTCAAACACTGGTAACACTAACTCCCTTATCCTAAACTCCAAGATACTGAGTGGACTGAAAATAGATTTACTTGTTAGTTTCGATGTTGAACTTCAATTTACTTCAAGTTCCTGTTTCTAATAACATCCAATTAATTTGTAAAACTTTAGCTGTCAATTTCTCGGAAACTCGCTTTACCTTTAGTTATTTAGTTTAGTGTATTAGTTTCACGGACGCTACTGTGAACAAGTTTTGCGTGCAGTCATGGGTTCTTCATTTTGAGCACCTAAGCAGCAATTCCAAATCTTCTATCACCCGAGAGAATGTCCGAGAGATAGAAAGATGTACCGAGCCAAGTAAAGGCGTCGCTATCTTCTCTGACAGTCAGTCCACACTTAGAGCGATTAGCTCCACGAGCATGGACTCTAAGCTGATTTGGGACTGTGTAAGCGCCTTGAATGAGATGGGCACCCAAAGGAAACTAACCCTGGCACTCAGACGTGAGAGGAAATGAGGCGGCGGACGAGCTGGCCAGGGGAGGTTCGTCAAGGCCATTCGTTGGGCCGACCCTTCTTTCGGCACTACCAAATCGCAAATTAAAAAATCCATCAATGAATGAATATACAATCAGTCCAGAGGGTGGTGGCAAAAATCACGGGGACAGAGACAGGCAAAAGAGTTCCTAAAGGAGGAGAGGCCTGAATTCACGAGAGGTCTACTGAATAAACACAAGAAGACTGTCAAAATGATTGTAGGTCTGCTGACTGGTCGTTGTACACTGAATAGGCATATGTACAACATAGGCCTGGCAGATGATGCAACCTGCAGATACTGCCAAGAGGAGGAAGAAACACCAGTTCATGTGCTGTGCCAATGTGAAGGCCTGGCGAGGACAACTTTTCTAGTAACGGGGGGAGGAGCACCCCACAGCTACATAAAGAAGCCGCTCTCAAAGATGATAGGCCTACTTAAGAGGGTAAAATTAGAGAGCGTCCTCTAGGAAAAAGGGAATCACAATAAGGTCGCGGTGAAACAGGGCCATAGGCCACCCCAATCCTAATCTAATCTATCGCCGGAAACCGAATTACTAGTTTAAATACATTAAATACACTGCTGTGTACTGATGGTACAAGCATAAATGCAAAGTGAAAATAAAAAAATGACAAAAAATTAAAATTTAAATTTACTAGCTCAGCGGATTCAATTTTAAAAGGGCGCAAGAGACTTAATAACCTCAAGGTTATTTTCAGAATTGAACTATTCATGAAAAATAAAATGTGGGCGTAAGTAATCAAAATTTATTATTTTTTTAAAAAAAAAACATTTATAATTACAATTTACAGGATAAAATAAAAACCTTAGACTGAAAGTCCTGGCCGAAATCAAAACCTGCATGAATTAAACAACTACAAGTGGACAATTCAAATCCCCGAACAAACAAAATGGTAGAGAATCACCCAAGATGTTATCGACGGTATAGGAAAAATCCTGTCCTAGCAATATCAAAACCGTTTTTAAACCCAACGTCAAATTTTAGGATTAGACACGTTTCTTATTAAAGGTCGTGATCCTATCGATACTCCATCGTTTATCGAATTTCATGGCCGTGCGGCAGTGTTTATTGGTGAAACAAAATGTACGAGGTAGACAAAATTCTGGGGTGTACATGGGGTATAAGGCCCCTAAAAAAGTGTTGAAAACAATATCTTTTTTCTGTGCCTATTAGAAATGGTAGAGGTTTGCTGTTTTAGCTATAAATGTACCTTATAGATGTCTACAACATATAAAAAGTGAATGAAATATGTAAATAAGAATTAGTTTTCGAAAAAAAATCTCTTTAAAAATTAAATTAATTCTTTTTCTCCAAAACTATGACTTTTTTAGAGTTGATATTTTGGAGAAATTTAATAGCCATGCAATATGATTTATAGGGCAAACAGAAATGAAATTATGCTCAATGGCATTTCTTACTATGTAATTATTATTTTTATAAACATACAGTTATTTGTTATCTCTATAATGTTGTAACATATAATATTGATTAATAAACCAACTTAAATTTCAAGCCTAAAAGCAAGTTAAGCACATTTTATGGGGATAAGTTGTACAATAAAATAGTGTTACAAGCTGCCCTGTCTGCCCTACATATTTTTGGTAGCAATCTTCATATTTGTTGACGTTAACATTAGCGTAGGCTATAAAATTCAATAATCAGTAAATATTTAATATATACAAGTGCACTATATCGAATCCATTTTGCAACGTTAAATTTTAAAACATGGAATGCGTTTTCTCACATAAAGTTCATATAGGAATAAATAGTTGATCTAAAAAGCTTACCTAGGTTAAATAAAGCCCATCAGTTGTCTGTCCCGCTTGTATAAACCGACATCTCATTTATAAAATAGAATAACGAGGAGCTTAGCATTTGCTCTGCAACGGCTGACGTGACAGAAAGAATAATTTTTACGTTACAGCGACATAAACTACTCGGGATTCGTGGCATTTTCCCCGGATTTCTGTCGGATTTATATTGCATCTATTTGCATGTATGCTGAGCATCAATTAGCCAATTAGTCCTATTAGCATCAGCTTTACATTTGTCCGTTTTATATAAACTGTGTAAACGTAATCTATATATCACAACATGCTTCTACTTTTATGTACCATGTAATGGAACATGAGGTATATTTGTTGGACTACAAATCTAAATGAAATACTAAATGAATATTTATGGTTCTTCAACGAATGAAATGATATAAATAACTTCTTGTAAATGAGATTACCAATTTCTTTTTGAATTTACTTCCGCCTCTCGCGTTTATCTGCTTTCATCATAAATTCGCCTCAAATTGATTTATGAATCACAATTTTCCTTGCAAAGCTTAAGAAATAAAGCTACCACCTAATCAACCATCCGTAATCACTTCAAACACCCTTATTTCTTTAATTAAGTAAAGCTCTATTTTTCATTTTAGAAAATCAAAATGTTTTCCACCAAAGTTTTACTTAAAAATTTATTTTTTATTTTATTTTCGACTATATACATAAAGGGGATCAACGATGTACGCCTTTAGATGAAGAATGCAGAGTATAACGTGTCTGCAATGTAAATGAGCGCGTACAATTTTTCTCCAACTACTAAAAATATGTGCTTATAGATATATAGAAAACATACATTGTACGCCTTAAATCGTACATGTGTGCATTTGGTTCACCCATTTTTCCTTCCAGCATTGATGCGTACAAACTCATCTTGTCATAATACATGAAACTCTGGTGTACATTTACGTTACTGGTACGCATTAATATTACATTATACCTTCGATCATATTGTTGATCTGTTCCTTATAATTTAGTTTATTTATTCTTGATGTATCGGAAAGAATTAAATTAAATAGATGTTTCATCAATATCGTTAGTACAACATTAATAAAAAAATAATATTAAAAAAAGACAAGTTGCAATAGATTCTTGACGGACTTGGATAGATAAAATGTTTAAAATAAAAAGACTGTTTGTCTTTAGTTGCTTATTATATTATGCTTTATAAGTGAGAGTAAAACACCATCAGTGTACGAATACCTGCATACATATAACCGCGTCATTGTGTTCGACAAACGTCTTAAAATGCGAACTCCTATTCGTTGTAATATTTGAGGATTCGGGCGTACTTTGCTCGTGTATGCTGCCTTGGCGTACACTGCTCGCCTGTTCAGAATGAGTACAGATGTAATTCATTTAAAAGAATTTATACCATTGGTGTACGTACATCCAACGTGTATATACCTATCGTGAGCGTACAATGTACGCTGTATATACGGAGTATATGTTTTTTACGTGAAATAACCTGATATAAGCAAAAGCTAGCTGCTGTCAGTAAAAAAAGCTTTAGGTATTTTGGTAACGATAAAGAAATAAATCTAAAACTTGATTACACGCTCGATTTGCTTTCGAAGATATAGACGGATTTAACTTATACAAATTATATTTATAACGGTAATGAACCGGGCCAAGTTTGTCAAATAATTCATAATATTTATGAAAGATTGCATTTCCCAGAGCTGCTATTTATCACCTACAACATTGAGGATATAATGGCTACTACATATGTGTATGTATGCAATAAATAAAAATGTTTTAGTAGATTGATGCTTTGTCAACGTTTGAAATGAAAGTAGTCCACAAATCCCGATTTAATTTCACATCGATCATTTGCGCTTTCTATAAAAATAGTAATACAAAAAGTGCCAATAACGTTACTAAAACAATGGTTTTTAATTTTTTCAATTTTTTTAAACACGTACTAGGAAAATGGCAGAGCCATGTAGCATTGAATTCTTTGATTTAAAAAGACGAGAAGCTATAAATTGGCACTTTCGTGCTGTGAAAATATATATAGTAATGTAACGATATTAAAAGTATATGCGCAAAATAATGTCATTCAGTCCGATTGCGAGTTTGAAACTCTTTTTACAGCGATTATCATTGCTTATAAAATAACGAGCGTACTTGCTTACTTGCTTATTTTAAAAAGTAATCACTGTTCAGTTCAAAAATAAAAATATCAGTTACAATATTGCATTTGTGAGCAAGTGTATGTCTATCATCAAATCTAAATACCGTTTTAAATGCTTTGGGAAAAGTAAAATATCTAAAGAATAACATCTTTTCTGTAAAACGCACATTAACAAAGTACTTCCTGTTTGTAAGTCCATTCGGGGACACCTGTATATAGATATATGTTCTAGCTTCAAGCCGCTTCATCGCAGGATAGGTATATATTACGTGCAACCGATACATGATGTTAATTGATTTTTGAAATCCGTTTCTACAAAATATTTTATTACGAGCGAGCTGAAAAAAATTTAGATGATTCTTGAAGCGAAAAAAAAATGCGTTAATCATGTAATAATTATTTGTATCACTAGGCCAGAAACTACAGTCTTGCGAGTATGAGTACGGTTTGTACGAAGTTACATTTACGAATACTCGCAAAAGAATTTCTGGCCGTGTGATACACAATGTTTTTTGGGCCGACAAATCTTCATTTTCAATCGCAAATAGAAAAGAAATGTTGACACTAGGAAGTTGACAGAAAATTCCGCTTAAATTCCTGTATTCCCGTGACCACACTCATATAACAATAGGTACCTAAAATAATATTTCAAAACAGAGGGAGCCGCCTGGTCTAGTGGATAGAGCGCTCGATTTCATTTCAAGGCAAAGTCTGGAGTTCGAGGTTGCTATCGTTTTATTTATTTATTTTTTTCTTAATAATACATAAATAATTATTAAATTTAATTCTTGCTTTTAAATTTAAATTGTTACGACACATGAATTAAAATTCAATAAAGAACAGAATCATAATCACGGTGCCATAATATGGAAAACTTATTATAAAAATTACGTTTATGCAATATCAAGTATTTTTATCTATTTTCTTCATTAATTCATTTATTGCCATAATTTTTTATAATGTTTGTTTCATATCTTGTCTTATTTTTGAAATTTAATTCATGAGCGATTCACGTGCCGAAATAATTTAAATTTAAATACAAACATTATATTTAATTTTCATTTTAATTATAAATATAATATTTATGTTCATGCTGTCCTACTTATTGTTAGTGAAGTGTCAAATTGTAAATTGTGAAATAATAAAAATAGTATGCTTTTTTTTAGCCATTTTTCACATATAGACCATGAAGATGACTTTGAAAAAAGCCCAAAAATATAGTCATCTAGATATTTGTAATAAATATGATGGAAAAGGACATTCCTTTTTATTATTTCACAATTTCCAATTATTTATGTATTATTAACAAAAAAAAAAAATGAACACGACAGCAATCTCAAACTATACCTATACATATCTTAAGGTGTTTTCAAAATGAGAAATAATTTCAATTTTCCAACACAGTTATAGTGAATACCCATTTTTTTTTGGTTGATTTTGCAAAATAGTTGGTCAGTTCGGTTGGTCAATCACTAGGTCAGTTTTACGAGTGTGGTTACAAAAGTATGAATACTCGCAAAAGAGTTTCTGGCCGTGTGATACACACAATTTTTTGGGCCGACAAACATTAATTTTGAATTGAAAATTAAAAAAAAATTGACGCTAGGGACTTCGCAGTACAAGTTGGTATACATGTTACAGTTCAATTGCGATAGCAGACGAGGTATTGCGTGAATCAGTTTACTATGGCGTTACGACCGTGTTTCAAATTTTCTCTTTGTTAAAACATAAACAAACCGTTAGGTTATTTAATTGTCAAACACCTTTGACAGGTTAATAAACAAGCCCTTTAAAATAACATTTGCGGTCAATATTAGTGATGATTTTTTTTTTTTTGAAAATCAGGATTTAAAGTATGTTGATCATAATAGGAGTGCAAAAGTGACAAAAAGGATAAGTGAGTACAATAAATTTAATCGGTACCATTATCGCTTAAGGTATTCACAGTAACTATTAGTATGCAAGAGTCTTTTCTATCTCTCTGCTTCACTACTTCTGATCTTCGTTTCCAGTTGAACACCAAGTACTACTTCAAATTTCCAGACTAATTTAATTAAATCTGCTTTATACGATTATATTCATACCTCCGATCTGCCATATTTCATCAATCGTTTCATAACAAACTTCCTTTTCTTTGAGAACACGTAATACTTTCCACGACGATGTGTTCCATCCATAGAAAATGTCTTTTTCTTTAAGAGCACCTGTTCAAAGTGTTTAATGTGATATGTTACTCTGAGAAATGTTTGGAAACCAGTTCTGAAAACAATATTTTGTATATACTCACTGTTTTTGTACATGTCAAATTGTGCTATAGCATTAAAAATGAGTAGAATAATCAATTTTTACTTTTAATGCATTTTCGTTTTGCGTTAGTGGATGTTAGGATGTAATTCCTTGTTTGCTCATGGCTGAAATTTTGCTTATGATTGCAACATGAATGTTTAGAGCACTCACTACTCTCTAAAAACGAAATACTATTAAAAATATATAGATTTTATACATACTTTTCGGACGAAAGTTAATGGGAGTAATGGCCCGTACTTCTCGCGTTCTGCATCGAAATACACGATTAATGAAACTGTTAACTCCTTCGACACAATGGTTTCGGCATGGTTTAGTTGTATTATTGCTTGTTATTAAAAGCAAGTCATTAAAAAGTTACTGAAAACGCAGAATATAACCTTTTGACAGTGAACAGCGATAACGAAATTAGTGGGAAGACATTGGGAAGACGTGACAAGCATGCAATTTAAAAAACACTAGGCACCAACGTAGTATCTTTAATTGGACATGAAAGAGTTATATGTTAGTTGCTTATTCTAATAATATGGTATTGCATATCCAGAAATTGCAAGTAATGACTATAGTAAATGAAGCATACATACCTTAGTATTTTGACGTTTCCGAGAATAAGTTTTCTGTAACTTCTTTTCTAGTTTAATATCTATTTATCAATAATAAGTGCAATGGAGATACCAGTTCATCTTTATAAGGTTGCACAGTAGCTTGATAACAATTTATTACACATCTATCATGTCGAATGTAGCGTGCCAACCTTTAGTGACATTTTTGTAGGCAGGAAAACAGTAGTTTCCGGCCTCTTCGTCTTCTGGACGAAAGCGTAAGAAATACCTTTTTGCATTTATGTATGGCGATTGCATGTCTGTATTTTACTATTTAAGTGTATTTTCATTTTAATCACGCAGAAATGTTTCACTAAATAATGTCTAAAACAGTGGTAGAATCTTCGCCTTTTTTGTACTAAATAATTGTTCTGGAGGTATTTCTGTTTGTTCTGCACGGGGTGAGTGCTTTATTATATATAATTTATTACATCCTTGTTAACAAATTGTCAAACACCATGTGTACTATAAAGTTGTGTCTGTACCCCTAATATTTGCTAGATTACTGCATTAGTGAAGAGTCGTAAAACTTATCTCTAAGTTCACGAGCTCTAGGGTGAAAATGGAGAGAAGTAACGTAATAGTATTTCCGTTCTTTATCAGCTCTGTGCATGCTAGGCACGATAAGCGTTCTTACATGATTACTATTTCCCGCTCACTCCTTAGCGTTTCAGCCCTCTATATACGAGTTGGTTATTTTGGAAAATATAACGGTGATGACAGCAATTACATTCGACATTCCGTGGAACCTCCCTCACAATTTTTATCTTGTAATTAATGAAATTTGGATAATCAACATTTATAGCCATTTCGTGTAACCTGTTCGTGTTATTCAAAGTTCTTATTTTCGTTGGAATGTTCGCCTTAATTGTCCATTTATCACTCTTTTATTATCTTTAATAAAACACAAATTGCTTTCAATCATTATAGATCTAATAATGGTAAAATTATTCAGTGCTATCTATTTTTGGTTTTATTTAAAGATACAGATATCATACAGAATTATTTCTTTCTCACGGAAGCATATAAAAGAAGGGGAGAAAAATGCTTAAACAGCGATCAGAACAGGTATATTAGTTGTGAAATTCTGCAGTAATACAGGTGAAAATAAATCAGTGGTACACAACTTGCTATCCAGTTTTTCCATGAAGTATGTATATTACCTAAGCAGTACGGGAAGTGACAAATAACGAACAAGTGGGAAATTTTCTGCACGAGGCGTTAGCTGACTGGAGAAACCCCACGAGTACATTAGGCACTTTGTGAAGAGTTTGTTATTACGTTATTTTTTCCACGACCATAGATTCTTAACAAATTTTTGTTAATATCTATTTGTTTGCAGTATATTATTTCGTGTTATTAAAAATGACGTTTCGATAATCTTTGGCAATGTACCTACCTACGCATATGAAAGACAAATTAGATTTTATTAAAAAGCAATGCGTTAATATAACAAACATATAAGAACGCACGAGTGTACGATATTGTCAAGTTTCGGAGCTACTTGATTGTACTGTTACTATCGTATGTGGTCGGGAAAAAAAATTAACATTTCAATAACTGTCACAACACCTTTTTTCTCAAAATAGACGCGTACATTAGCGAGACGGTGCATTTTAAAAGAAAAAAGGTGACGGAACGCGACAAAACTTGCAAAAAGCCTTTCAGTTCGCAAGAGTTGAATTTATAGGGATCTGAGGTGTGCTCATTTCCGTCGCATTGTGCCCTCCTCATTGAAATAAAATCGGGTTTCTTTAGCTACGGTGTGTTCCAACGGAGGAGCGTCATCATTTATTAGTAGATGACCCACATTTTGAAGATTTAAAATACCAAACTAATATGTCTGCCATTAGATTGTCGTGAAGTTGTGCCCAGGTAAAACTGCAAGTTATCAAATAGACGAATATTCAGATATTTTGTGACTATATCCACCGATTCGGATATCGTAATGCATGATAATGTTGCAGTGGAATGAATTAAGTCTCAAATTATTTGTGAACATGTATGTCTGGAACGCAAAAAGTAGCTTAATTCGAATTTTCAGATCTATTTTCTCATCTTCTTTGCTTTTATCTTAATAGTTATCAGGTGGAGCGATTTTCTGTTCAATTCTTAGTCGACAATCATAATTCAAAAAGATAATACGGTCCTTACACGTGGCCACCAAATCTCAAAAGGTACGGCTGGAATTTAGAGAAATGTTGTTTTGACTACGAAAAATCATTATGGTAAAATTTCAAAGCGGAATTGTGTAAACTGCGTTGACGTAATTTATCGATAAATACCAATGCATTTTTTCACATTTCTCATTGGCATTTTTCTAAATTGAAGTATATAGGCAACGTGGTACAGTAAAGTTGTTTGTTTGAAACCAAAAACCAGTTGTCAATTTTGTTGACAATGACATTTGTTTGTTGAAAGAAGTTAACGTATTGTGCTGTCGTTGCATATTTAATTTTGAGGAATACGCTGATATACAGTGAGTCCCCGGATCGACGCATCAATAGGCAAAAAAGGCCGAAAATTTTTGAATTGAAATTTCATCTTCTGGGGTTTAGTTCTACATGTCTTGGAAATTTACAAAAATGTACTTTTTCTTACTAGTAAAGGGCCTTTTTTTATAGGTGATACGAAAAAAATTTATTAAGAAATTGTTCAAATTAATAAATTTCTTGAATCGCTTTGTGAACGAATTACCATATGAAGCAAGAATTTCTTGTGGCATATTTTGTAGCCGCCCAGATCTCTTGGTCTAACAGTCATGGATTTTTTTTTTTAGAGACGGATAGAACAAATAGTATATTCAAATAGAATTTCAAATAATGTAGAGGTGTCGAAGAATCGTATTAGAGAGGCTGTAAATTCAATTTCCCTTGCGAAGATAAGAGCAGCACTCAACGTATTTCGAAACAAAACTTTCAGATTATGTTAACTGTTATTTTATTTCGAACGAAGTGATTGTTTGAGTTTCATTATCTTTTATTGCATATTTAATACGATTAAGTAAGTCAATCTTGTTCAATTTTTTGCACGCTTACATAGTTTGCCAATCTGAATAAGTTTTCTTAATAACATTTCGTCGTATCTCCCTCAGATGAAGTGGTTTATTAGTGGGAAGAATAACTTTTTTGTAAATTTCAAAAGCAGGGATCTTCTTCAAATTTTGCATATTTGCATAATTTATTAATCTGAACATTTTGTCGTACCTCCTGCAGAAAAAGCCTTTTATTAGTGGGAAGAGTATTTTTTTTTGTAAATTTGCAAAGCATGCTTGATCTTGTTCAAATTTAATATTGGATATGCGATTTCTAGAAACTAGCACGTTTACACCCAATTATCGTAGTAGCGATAGAATAGCGTCGAACAGTTCAATTGAAAATACAGATAATACTTGATGCTGTTTTTGAAGATCCGACGTCAAGCACAAGACAAATAACTCTGGAACTAAATATTCCAGTAAAACATCAGTGCATTCAGAACTTGCTGTCTCAGAATCTCTTGCGTCCATTTCATGCAAAAAAATGCAACCGTTTTACATGAAAGATAGTGTATACACAATAATGTTTTGCAATAATATTTTAGATAGAATTCAAGAAATCAATCAAATTTACACTTCTTTTGAGATGCTCGTGTGACTTAAGGAAAGACCGTACAGCGAAAAATGCTCTAGCGGGCGTTTATCCGCATTTTTCTGTGTATAAAAACACTAATTTATGAGATACATTTCATTATTTCATTGTTCTTGCCAGCATTGAGTCAAAAACTAGTTATTTTCTTAGAAATGCTGAAACACTTCTACAGCATGTTTTGCTTTTTCTTTGAAAATTGTAGTTACAATTCTCTATCTTATTCCAAAATTGTTTTTTTTTTCTTTTTCACGGTAGATAAAGTCTTAGCAATTTGTTGCTTGCAGAACATCTCCGCAGAGCCAAATGTCTCTTCTAAACATCATTACGGTCCCAGAAAAAAAAAGCAGTTATCGTAATTAACCCGAGCGAGATTCGAACTCACGACCTCTCGCACTAAGCAAAACCGCTCAAGGCATTCGGCTACTACAGGAGCTTTAATATTTTAATATTACTTATAATGTGGTAGGAAAAAATCCTTATCGAGGATCTAAGTTGATATTTTGTATATATAGTTTGTATTTATTTAAAAGAAATGCACTATGCTTACTTTATGCAATCGTCAAAAAAGATACCAGACTGCAGACAGCATGAGTAACAATTTTGTTAGTTGCTTTACCATCATTTTCCTTTAAAATTATAATTGTCTCTAATATTTTCGTAATTGTTCGCACGAATAGAATCGCATTTTCACAATTTCTTTTCATCAGAATCAATGTCTGCAGCGTTGAGTTGCCGTTTATCTTCTTTAGTTATGGTAGACTAAACTACGCTAGCCTTTCAAACTAGTATTGGGATGAATATAGTTGCCTCCGCCGCGCCGTATAGCTATGCGTAAATATACTCCGCGTCAACTGAGCCTCACATAATTTATACAATATTTGTACAATTATTTTAGGTATAAGAACAAATATATTATTTTTATATAACGGAAAACCTAGATAACAAGTGCATAGGTACCTATTAGGATGTATATGTCAATTTTGACATGGGGTTATACCAATTTCGTTACTACAAGTGATTAAACCGCAACAATTAATTAGCTTCTCCAATAAAAACTTGGTTTTTAAGTAAGTTATATTAAAATCAGTAATGAGTTGATTTATATTAGTTTTGAAACTCGATGAAATATGATGGGATGCGGTGAAACGGTGAACGCAGAAGAAACAGGGAGAATTAAAGCATTGTGCGATAAAGGTTACTCTAATAGAAACATTGCTGGTAAGGAGTGTTGTCAATAATTTTGTACAAAATATGGAAATCTAGGGAAAAAGTTACAGAAGTGATATTCAAGCTGCGACTACCGAGAGAGAAAGAAGAAATATTCTGCGAGAAGCTTCTAATTCCTGTTGTACTGCCAGAACAATGAGAAAAATGCCAGTTTGAAAACTGTGCAAGAATAATTAAGGAAAGTGCACATCTAAGACGGCGCAGGTTACAGAAAACAAGAAACCGGTTTTAAGACAGACATAAAGAAAATGGACCAAAGGTTGTGAGGAAGCGTATGTAGGCTGAGTTGGCCAATGGCGAACAGTTAAACGATTTTATCTGAGTAGTCCTGATGGATATTTGTATTATTTTCATGATTTGTGAAAAGAAACGTATACTTTTTTGGCAAAAATAATACATGAAGCGATGTTATTTTAAGAAAATAAATTAGTTGAAACCATGTAGTACTCGGTTATAACGGTTAGTGGTAGATAAGTGCGAATTTTTTCAAGATTTCGACGTGTATTGTGGTGTATTGTATCTTTTTTTATACAGAAAGTGTGGAAGACGTGGTCTGCGGAAAAAAATAAACACTCTAATATATGGTGATTCTGAAGTCATTCGACACCCATACAGCTCAACATTGCGATGCTCGGAGCGGCCGGGGTGATTCAATATTTTCCTATTTTCGTGTGATTTTTTTTTATTTGCGTAAAGCTTGTCTCTATCTCTATAATAGAAACCTCCATTTTAAAGTTCCATGTATGAAATACAAGATCCATATCAGTGGATCTCGATCGTAATGATCCGTATCCGCAGATCGAGCTTTTTAGCGATCCGGCACAAGACTAAACAGATCTACATATGTAATCTAAAATTCATAAAAGACTTGTGTATAAAATCACTTAATTTTATTTTTTGAAACACCTATGGGAGGTGCTAAGTTGACAAATAGCCACTAAAACCTCCCACTTTCAATAAAAATAGCGTACAAACTGCCGTAGCTGAAAAGGAGTGGCTCTAGTACATACGTAAAATTAGTATGCCGGTTGAAAAGCGTTCTGCGTCATCATCTATCAAGGGTTCTGGTATTCACAATTGTTCAAGCCGCAAACATAGGTAGTACATACGTAACAAATGTCGACGTCATCGTATATCTTGCTTACATTTATTTTTTATTTTTAATGGCTGGAAGGAAGCGCAAATATATTTCTGCGTGTAAATTTAAGAGCCGCTTTGCGTATGTAAAGGATATAAAAAGATACGAAAACATGCACAAATTCGTTATTTAAATGATTGTTTACCTCGCTCGCAGCTAATAACAACATTAATTAGAAAAAATATTTTGCACTTCATTTATAACTTTTAGTACTTTTCCATTTTTGACTTGACAGTATTTATTACGGTAGTATATATGGTTGAATATTCGTTGCGACTAATATTAACCTATGTTGGTATACTTGTGCCATTAACCGGTAAACTCCAGCGAAGTATTTTTTCGTTGCCATAACGTAATCGTAAATCTTTTTCACAGTGCTCTGTTTAGTATGCCAAATAATCTTTAGATAAAGTAATTATTCCCACATACTTACTCTTTTAATATTGAGGACAGTTATGTTTGATTATTTACATTCTTCTGTGCATTTACTCTGACATTAACTAAATAGATAGATAATGCCGCGTAAATATTTAAGCAAAGATAAGCTCTTTATGGTAGCATGGCGAAATTTTAAAATATTTCATATAATACGGCATTGATTTACAATTGTTTGTTGGTTTTTATACAATCATTATACGGACTTCCTCATTAAATGGGAAACTGCGAATTTACAACTTCGATATACATAATTTTATGTTTACGCAACCATATTGTAATTATATTTATATTGGTGGTTTACACAAAGCTGTCTAATGCAGCCTAAATTATAGGGGAAAAAAAACATAAGTACTAGATATAAAATATTTTATTTACAAGTAGTAATGCAGTTAATTATCTCCGCAATATTTATAGTAGACTATAATGACGGATATATCATCCATAGGTATATATGTATATTAATAATGAAACATCAAATTAATGTATTTCTGCTTTTAACTATAATAATTAGGAATAATTTTTCCCAAGAAAAATTTTTCTCCTCACGCAGGCTTCGAACCTACACACCCTCCGTTTGGCGGACGGGCGCTTTACCAATTAAGCTAGTAGAGGACGAGGTTCGAGCGTTTTAACCGAACATATGTCGATACTAGATCTTAAAAGGCCGACAGAACACAAATATGCAAAGATTCTGCTTTTGAAAAAAGTAATCGAGTAAGGTATTTTCAATACTTATTACACTGAGAAAAAAGATGTCTCAACTCAACGCATATTTGGGTTGTGTATAAATGAAATGTTGAACTAACCCTTTATGTGTTGTATTAACGCAATTTTGCCTTGACTTAACACATCTTTTTTGAACCAACATCATAAGCAAACTGAAAATATCATTGTATTAAGCATAATAGTTGAAACTTACATTTTAAACAATCACTAAATGAAATGGTCACTAAAATCAATCACGTAGTATATCATTATTTTGTTATTTTCTGCCTAGTTGCTCAGAAACGATATAATATTTTTAGGACTTGGTATTAGATACCTATTTTAAGATTCCACAACTAATTTTGTTTTGCGCTGGCGTTAATGAATGTTGAATTATAAATAGAAATTTCCGAAACATTTTTAATAAAATATCCGAATATTGCGTACTGTACTCTACTTTCAAACTAGCACTAAAAAGTAGATATACAAATATAATGCATGCATATGTGTATATTTCTACATTAGTTTCAGTAACTGTGTCATTTCGCATTATTCAAAATATTTCTACATTATACAGTTTTCCACAGAAGTGGCTAGTAACGAAACGAAATTTCTCAGTTTTAAAAATTTGGGGTTCCCTACAACTTGGCACTTACTTTCTTTCTAAAATATTTCCACCTTTTTCGCACTTTCGGTTAACCGGAAGTCGCAATGAACTTTATTATTGTAAATGGAACGCCCTATATATTATATTTTTGAATTCACTATAAAATTCTATGACGATTACTACTAGGGTTTTCTATACCTATCTTCAACTGTTTTTGACATATTACTATTTTGTTAAAATTTTGGCATTTACATGTATTGTATGTAATTTATGAATTCTCAGTTGGTTTAAGTATCAGAAGTCTCCCACCTTAAAATTAACAAGTACTAACATTGTTTTACCAAAAGTAGTAAAAAGAAATCAGTGGAAAAATACAGGGTGTTTAAAAATTAGTGGCATATCAAAGAATTTTGAAAGTTGCAAAATTATTTTTTTTTTAAATAGAACACCCTGTATATTTTTGTATTTTCGGATGTAGAATTAAATTCTACACGGATTTGCTGTAACATTCTTTATACCCATCTGTAGTAGTTTTTAAATTATTCGTTTATTACCGCTTTCCAATCGGCGAATAATTTCTATCTGGTGGGCTATGACTTTGACATCGCAACAATTTATTATTGTTATCACTTGTTACATGTCGTGTGCTCAGATGAATGCATATTATTGGGAAACTTATGAATCAAATGATGAAAAATATTGAAGGAGCTTATTTTAATCTAGATACTTAATTTATTTTATATTCACTGAGAATGTCAAAGAATTGCGGGAAAAACTTATAGAGAATTCAATGTAATTTAAGAAATTTATTTGTCGCTAATACATCTAACGAAATTCAGAAAAAAAATGAAATGATTTCTCTTAATAGCTTGGTTTTAAATTAAAAGAAAACAGCATAAACAATAACAACATAACAAGAATTGTTTCACTAAAACGTAGTACAACCTTCTGTGCTTATCAGACAAATGTCTTAAAGTTTGTGATACATTAAAATATTTTCAAAATTGTAAAAGTTTTAATATGAAGAATATTTGAATACATGCATACTTAACAAATAAAATTTAAAGGCAGCATAAAAATTGAACAATGAAATAGAAAATCAAAAAAGTTACTCAATATGACCTGCGTTTACATCCAAGCTTTTTATTATTCGACGTCTTAATGCGTCACTTACACTTCTTCGCACTTCGACGGGGTCTAATTCATCAAACGCTCTCGTCACACGAATCATTAAATCTTGTTTGGTAGTACCGGAAGTTGTATACAGTATCTAATCTGTGTAATGTATCATTTTAAAGTTTTCTGAATTTTGTTAGATATATTGGCGGCAAATAAATTCCTATAATTACAATGAATTCTTTATAAGATGCACCCATCTGAGCACAGGACGTGTAACAAACAATGATTCTAATATTTACTAATAATAATAAATTGTTATGATGTTAAAATCATGGCCTACCAGATAGAAATTATTCGACCGTTTGATAGCGGTAATAAACAAAACGAGTAACTTAAGGGAAAACTACTGAAGATGGGTATAGGGAATGTTACAGCAAATCGGTGTAGAATAATTCTATATCCAAAAATACAAAAAGATTAAGTTTGGCAACTTTTAAAATTCTTTGATATGTCACTAATTTTTAAACACTCTGTATAATATCATCGAATTTTTTTTACTACGTTTTGTAAAACGATGTTACTACTTGTTAATTTTAAAGTGGAAGACTTCTGACACGTAAACCAAGTATGAATTAATCAACTACATACAGCAATGTAAATGTCAAAATTTTAAGAAAAATCGTATTATCTCTAAAACAGTTTAAGATAGGTATAGGAAACTCTAGTAGTAATCGTCATAGAATTTTATGGTGAATTCAAAAATATAATAATATATAGGGTGTTCTATTTAAAGCAACAAAATTCATGGCGACTTTCGGTTAACCGGAAGTGCAAAAAAGGTGGAAATATTTTAGAAAGACAGTAAGTGCAAAATTGTTGCAAACCCTATGCTAAACCTTCTATAGGTCGTTTAAGTGACGACCTACGCAGAAACAAATATATAACTCGACAGAGAACCATTAAATTTGCTAGATGATGATGAATTGATGATTTTTTTTTTTACTTATGATTGTAAATGGTATTCTAGAAAGAATTACATCTTGTAAATTGTTATGTACCGTTTACTTGACTGACTGTTTCATAGACATAGTACCATTTTATCTTTTTTCCTATTGGTAGGAAAAGTGGATAACGTTTATACCTATTAATCTATATACGCATTTGAAGAATGTGAAATATATTTATATGAGAAATTCATAAACAACATCATGCAATTTTTAAAATGTGTGTTTATTCCAGTAGTTTTTATAATTAAACGCGTAATATATGCAATTAATTACATATCCTAATATGTAGATGTTTTTTCTTAATAAATTAACGCTATTTTCATGTTGTTTTTAATTACTCCGTTATACTTCAATTATTCGCCATTATCCTTACCAATTTTTATGGCAATCGCGGCAAAAATCACAATAGTTACAGAGTTTTGAAAAGTCACTTAAGACGGTCTGAACTCAAATTATCAAACGCAACTACCGCAGGAGCCAACTCATTACTAAGAGACGCATACGTTTCATCATTTAATGATGTATATAATTGTTTGTAGTGGGAATGGCTCGTGCGGTATAAGCATAAATCTGTAGATTTTTCAGATGAATTCATTAATTATATTATTCAATGTAATCTGAGTATGCACGTTTATTATGTATTCATCAGTAAGTAATTCCACGTATAAACATAGGAAATAAGAACTCGTTAGGATGAACTGGAAACAAACACCTCCTAAACAAGTCCTAAATGCACGATCTCAAACCTCCATACAAAAGTCCGTGATCTTAAATTTATAAGTTGCTACTGTTAAGGTGAACTACTTCTAATGAGTTAACATTGAAATTCCTTCATGGGAGCGACTTATATACAAACAAAGAAACTGTGGGTGTTTGTATTAACATGAGAATATTTAAGTTAAGAAGTTATTTAATTATATGAATACTTACAGCTTAAATGACAATAATATTGACAATCTACAGTCTAATTCTAGAAAATATATACCATCATAATGAAAAAGGTAAATAATTTAACCATCATCTGTTTTGCATTTTAAATTCTATACCAGGATTAGCCCAAAAGAGTTTTAAATAATGTCCGACTGCCTAGTATAATGAAAGACAACGGGTGCATGTATAAAGCGTCCACATAATAAACGGCATATCTCAATTATGACATTACACAATCATCCCGCACAGGAAATTGAATTTGGTAAAGGAGTGTAGGTATAGCGAAAAAGAGAAAACGAAATTACCCACAGCACAAATGAAAACGCAAATTGAAACGCAATTTCTGTCGTCTGGTGTAAATAATTAATGTAACGCGATGAGATATCCTAAGAAATTTCCGATTAAATTAAAAACCCGTGCAATTGGAAAGTAAATAAAAAGCTTAATTTAGAAGACTTGCTTTTCAATAATTAAGGTGAAAATTAAACATTTATTCTCTAATTAAGTAAAGTATTGCAATTATTATATTTAATTTATATCGTTTTAATCGGTTTTAAGTGTTTAGTGATCATTTCTGAAAAATGAAATATGTATCAGTTTAGCAGATTAGTCTAGCCATTGGAATATTTCCTTGTATGTAGCTTTAATAGTTCGCAAAATCAGTGAACTGTTCCTGGCATTGGGATTTGATTATTTAGGCCAAAGGATGATTAATTGTATATATAATGCAGTGGACATCCATGAAGCTCCGTTTGAATTAAAGGATTACCCGCGACGACGCAGGCATTCCGTATTTGTTTCGTAAATAATTGCAAAACTTAATGCCACACTGGAAAAAAAAATATGTTTCACATATTTTTTTTCCAGTTTTTTTCCATTTTTGAAGGCCATCTATTTAAATGAAACAGACTTCTTTTTTCTAAATAAATTACTTTAATAACAAAAACAATATTTTTGTAGATATAACATATCAAATATAAGCTGCTCAAAACAATTCTTTCATGTAAGTACGATTACCAACAACCAAATAGTAGTTCTATGATGAAAATTAAATGTTTTGGTTTGGTCTTGGATTCGACCTTAGGTAATTTACCACCATACTGAGTAAGTTTCATGACCTTGAAATCTAATCAGAAATTAAATCTTATTTTCCTTATTTTTTGTTTAGGGCTCGTTTGGAATAATATGTTGTGATGCATTTTTTTCTAATTTTATAGAGGTTGTAAGAGTGCGTGATTACAATGTCTAATTTTATAAAAGATATATTAACAGAGGGGCCTCCCAGAAAATCTCAGGGACAGGAACAGTCATTATTTTATTTTGTTTTTGTGATTAATTTAAAGAATCCATTAAATTCACTTAAACAATAGGTATATATTGCTCAATTAACAAAGTGAGCATTATTCAGAAATTTTGGATTAGGCTGACCAAAATTGCAATTAGAATATTGGAATTACTGTTTCTCTTATGAACTGCTCTAAACATTATTATGGCAAAATTTTCTACCCATGTAGTCGTAAATGCATTAAATATATTATATGAGTACAGAAACTACCGAAAGCGGACAGCATTCCTATTTGACTACAGTAACAATGCCTATTCTACATGGCGAATACGACCATAAACCATTAAACCAAATAGATATATTTTCACGTAAATATCTCACAGGACTTTAATCATCAAAACGGTACTCTCATCGCGCCCTGGCCGGTTTATCCTTCGGAATCAATCCCAATGCGGTAGCAACTGGCGCACGTAATAGCTTTGATTGTATTTAACGTCATAATGTTGTTGAATTAATTAAAATTTGCATAATTTTTAACATTTGTAATTCCACATTCATGAAAACTCATACGTACGGGCTAAGCCAAGGACAAAGGACAACAATTTTTCCAGTATTGTACTGCAACTTATACTATACCTTAAAAGGAGTCGTGCCTTAAGAATGGTGTTTCAATTCCTTTTTTGCGAGAATCTACTATTTTATTTGCTTCCATTCTAGTATATCCCGAAACCCATTAAAGGAGTCCGGGTTTTACTACTATTGCTTTCGCCTAGCTCATTTAATTTTCCTAAACACTCCCAAACCATCTCAAAGTTGATTACATACGAGCTCAACGTGTTGATAGCTATTTGACTACATCAGACATTATAATAATCATCACCATAAAGCGTTTATTGTCCAACAGATCGAAAACTAATTAGGTAGTACACGAAAAATTAAAATTAAATATATGTATTAATTAAAATGATATAATGAATATACATACATACGCCTAAATAATATTAAATAACAATAATAAAAAGAAAAATAAATAACTTTTAACAGAACTAAAAAAATATTAGTTAGTTCTGGAGCAGTTATGGATAATCAATTACTACATGTCTCAACTTTCATATAAAGCGTACACTTTGGACTTCCCGACGAGGTGTTAAAGATTCCATGTTATGGACCTCCAGAAGCGCGCCGTAATCGATTCCTAGTTCAAGATATATTCCAGAAGCCTTGATTCATAAAAAATTCAAGAGATTGATAGAGCTACACCAAGAATCTAAATAAATCTAATCTTTGTAATTTACTTTCTTCAGCAAATCCTTACTATAATAGGAGTGGAATGCAGAAAATCAGATTTGATACAGGAAAAAATATGTTTGAAAAATACCAACAATTAAGTATAATGATAGATCCTACAAATAAGTATAAGATTCCTGACGGCGACAAATTGTTCTGATTGATCGAACATTGTAATAGGACTTACAGTATCTATTTCATTACTCTGATATAATGCACAGCTCTAGTTAAATTTTTGACAACTCATTATACTTCTTAATATTTGTAAGTATTATTCTTAATTATTTTTTATATTAAATTATAATTATTCTGTATTAGCTAACTTCTATTTTAAACATAGGTATTTTGATCTTAAAAATTAAATAATTAATTTAACCTAAATTGTTTTATTTGGACTATATTTTTGTCTCTTTTATTCCTTTTTTTTATTTCTAAATCTAATTTTAATTGGTAATTTAGATATATACAGAGTGGCGCAATTTCCATGGTATTATATGGAAAACTTCTTTATTTCAATAGATACACGAAAACTATGTAAGAGGTTGCGTGCTCCTTTTCGAAAGTGAATTTAGTGGTGATGAGAAAAATCGAAAATTTTTAATCATTTCCGTAATATGACCGAAAGCTCAAAATTCCGAGTGTTCTTTTTTCATTTATAATCTCTTTATCTCTAAAGATACGAAATAATAGTAAAGAATCATTTTTATTAATATTTTATGGAAGATTTCTAAACACATTCTATAATGAGATTATAAGTAAAAAAAAGAAAACCCGGAATTTTGAGTTTCCGGCCATATTCCGGAAATGATTAAAAATGTTTAATTTTTCTCATCACCACTAAATTCACTTCGAGAAAATAGCACGCAACATCTTATATAGTTTTCGTGTATCTACTGAAATAAAGAAGTTGTCCATATAATGCCATGGAAATTACCCCTCCCTGTACTGAACAGCTAGCCTGAAGACGAGATTTATTGAAATTACGAAACTGGTGATTCCCTTTTTTAAATTAGAAATAGAACTTTGTTAGTGAAAAACCTTTTTATTTCTTAAATATTTTAATTTGATAAATATTCACTAAGGGCATAAAAGAGATTGTGAAAAAACAGTTTCATTTTACGTTCGTGTAATTCCAAAATATTTGGAACTTGTACAGCTTCGCGTCTTCAACAGCCCATTGTTTGCTATGTCAGTTTGAACCTGTAATAATTTGTAGTCAATGGGTTTTTGTTTCTTGTTTCATGACACTTTATCACGATTTACTTTTGGTTTGCGTTGTGACAAATTTTACCCATGACACTGTATATATAAATTTAATGATGAGTATACGTTCGGTTAAAAATCTTGCCCGACAGTTTTCTGTATATTTCATCGCCCACGGCCCATAATATCTTAAAAACTATTAGATGATTTTTCGGCTTCGACGGAGAAACTCCACACAGAAGTACCATAAGAAGCAAGGCTGTGATAGTTTACCTAATACATTAATTTTGCCGTACTGTGCTTAGATAGCTGCACAATGAAAACATATTACGCTTATTTGACTAATTTGACATTTTTGTAGGATATACAGATCAAACAGTCGACCTATAGTTGGGGCATCAGAGGTCGGAACTATTGGGGAAAGAAGGTAGCATGAATTACTCTATTTCACCAACAAGATGCAACTGCACGCTGTCGAATGAAGCCCTGTATCACGAGGTATCACCAACGCATCCCTACTTTTCTCTTGCCGAATGGTATCGACATACGTTACCCTGACTATAGGTGGACTGTTTGATCTGTATGTACAAATATTTGCTTTATATATCACTACTGTAATTAAAAAGGTTTAAAAAATAAAACATAACAGCTAGCTTTTTAGCAATGACTAGGTGAATAACTGGTATTTATAATTTAAAATATACAGCTACAGTACTGCTCTAACAATTTCTAATATTTTGTTATATGCAGCATCGATTAATGCAGTTTTTCATACATTTTCACTTCTTACAGAACCGTTACAATAAACAACACATTTTTTTTTATATGTGTGCTCTTTTATTTGTTGAAATACTCCTATGATTTGGATTTGCATTTTCGATTTCTTGTCATTAGGAATTTATATGCGAATTTGACATTTTTACCAAATAATAATATTTTCTATACTGCTTATTTTTAATTTGCCATCTTTTCCTTGCTAGGACATCTATTCAGACAGCTACTTACCAATTTAAGCTTTGCAAAAGACAGAACAATTAACATAGTCAAAGTTGCTACATAAACCGACATTGAGAAATATATGGCCATTCTACATCTTACGATAAAGTGTATCTTCTTTTTTTTAACAACCAATACTACACACTACAGCCAACAAGTTAATAAACCTATATAGTGAAACAATTCTCGATAGTAAAGTCACAACAACTAATGGAGGATGAAAACTAATACAATACGTTTTTCGGAGCGATGTCACACGTTATCTATACTTGTATAGATATTCTTCAATGTATTGATCACCTATGGGAAGCGTTCTGTACAGATCCTTTAGTAAATTCTATAATTTAATGAAGTTTCACACAAATGCCCCAAAAAGAAATGCAGTCGTAGTATTTTTAGATCGTATAGCGTGCAGTTTTAGAACCAACCCCTTTACGCCCAATCACTCCAAATACCAAGTAATAAATTGAAGCATTCGTTGCATGTAAAGCAAATAAAAATTCCTTGCGAATTCTGAATTCTCTGGAATTACTCTCACTATAATTATTTTAAATGTTAAGAACGGCATCTGAAATAAGGATGTCTCTGTACGATTATTGCTTTTTGGCACGAATATAATATCTCACGATCGATGCACCGTTTATTTGCATTTCCCATGATATCCATTAACATTTAAGTGATTTTTCTGCCATATCCTGACTAAACAGCGATCTTATCTAGAAAACCGCGACCTGATCGATAATAGGCTTGTGTAGGTGCTTGAAAATTCCTTGAGCTATAACCTTATAATGTACTGAATCAATAGCTTCTATCTACATAGATGTACAAGAACACTTTAACTTTCATAATAAAAAATAAATTAAGTAACAATGTGTACAAAAAAAAATATATTTATAGGGTAGTTGCATGAAAAGCATATTTAATACATCCGGTCTAAACCATAAACAAAATGCGTTCAAAGAATTTTAACCCTCCTGTAATTGAGCTTGTAGAATAAGAACGAATATTTCCAGCTTACAGTTCTTTAATGAGGAAATGAATAGTAGGTACGTATGAAGTACTGCAAGTGTATTTACTTTAAACATGATGTGATGATTAAATAGACTGATGGGTTGGTTATATTGTTTTTCTAATTTTATGTTACAATTAAGCTATAAACACACGCAACGGAGTGTGTTTATGAGTTATAAACGCACTAGTGGGTTAATAGGCTTATAAAGAACTTTTACTGGAATATTATGAGTTAAAAAAGCGATTGATATGCAAACTAGAAAAAATAATATATACAGAATTCGTAAGGCTTTTCTAGACTCGTTTTTTGAAAAACTCAGCGCAAGCGTCTCGCTTTTCGAATTTGGGCTCGTCTGATAAAACTACATTTATGAAACTAGTTCTTTAATATACTATTTTCCTAACCATCGCAATAATTTTTAAAAGGCTTTTATCTTGCCAAATGCCGGATATTGTACCGCTATCATCTATTTATATAGCGAAAAGATTTTCATATATAAAATAAGTATATTATAATTATGAGGCAAAAAATCTCTGGTAGCAGAATGTAGTAGTAAGTGTAAAACAAATATTAATGAACACTAGTAGATACTATGGATTTCGTTACTTTTATAACCTCTGTTAATCCAGCATTGAAAGCTAATAATAACTTAAATTTAATAATATGTATAAGACATAGAGAGATAGTTATTAAGAAATACCAAGAAACTAATATCTGGGAAAAATAGTTATTATATACAATGCGTTCATGATGAAAAGAGCAAATTCCTTTCAAATTTAGGTGATTATTTTGAAGAAAAACGTTCGAATACACGTTCATACACATCTATTAGTATTTTTAGTTGCGAATTTTTTGACATAATAAAATTGTATGCTGGGTGTCTAAAAAAAACATATACAGCCATCATTTATATCATGCCATTTTTGAATTGTATGGTAAATTCTGAACACTTTTTGTATATCACACCATATCTCTAAAATGAGTGGTTTTTTGGAATAATGACCTTTGAAATGTGATAAATTAAACAATAATTAAATTTTATTAATAAAATAACTAAAGAAATAATAACATTTGCTTTATAAATGTTCAATATGTTTACTTCAATACATTTTTGTAGTCGGTTGTTTCCTCTTAAACGTTTTGAATTACCTGTGGTGGAGTAAGTCATATTTCCAGGCGTATTCTCTCTTTCAGGTCATCAAGATTATTTGATCTATTCACATAAACTTTAGATTTCAAATAACCCCATAAGAAAAGATCTATTGGTGTTAAATCCGGTGACCTTGGTGGTCACTCAATAGGACCTCTGCGTCCAATCCATTTATTAGGAAAAGTTAAGTCAAGAAATTGTCGTACTGCAATTGCAAAACGAGCAGGTGCCCCATCATGTTGGAACCATATATCATTGTCAGGAATATCTGGATCTTCTAGATCACAACAGGTAAAGCGGGGATGAGTTGAAAAAAGTCTAAGTAGCGTCCCCATTTAAAGTTTCTCCAAAAAAAATTTTGACGATGCTGTGTGTGACCGTCTTGTGTCCAACGAAGATTTTCAGTTGCCCAGTACCTGCAGTTTTGTCTGTTTAGGTGCCCATTAAAGTAAAAGTAGCCTCATCAGAAAAAAATAATCTTTTTGATGAAATCTAAGTTTTGATTACACTACGTTACAAATTAAAAAAAAAATTAAGTACCCACTTTAATTTTTCCTGTTTATTTATTTATACAAATCGCTTTAATAAGAACACCTATGTACTTTTTTTCTATCACGTACTGTTTTTTGGGTACAGTAACTAATAATTATTGGTAAAAAACTTAAAAAATATACACATTGCTTTATTTAATTATCAATAATTTGATTAAATTAACGACAAAAAATTAAAACTAACGACAAAACTTGTTTTGTTTTGTTAATTAGTCCCAAGCCTGGTGAAATGCGAGGGGAAGGTGGCCGGCGCTTCGCAATACGTATCTATCATGAAAAACTGAAAAATCGCGAATATCTCCAAAACCTTTAGAGATAGACACAATGACATTCGTATAAAATCGAAAGAAAATCAAATTTCACATCCATTTATGTAAAAATTACTATACCTTTCAATTTAAAAAAAATCAAGTTATCCAGATTTTAGAGTTCGAAAATTACAGAGCCATATTAATATATTCTGTAATGTAAACGCAACAATTTTAAAATAAAAGACGTGTGCTGTTTTCATAATTAAGCGAAAACTGAAAACCGCATTTTTCTACTTTGATATTTCCGGAGATATTTGCGAACACCGCAGACATTACAAATGTAATTTTTTTTCGAAAAAACGTCATGTAATTGAAACGGTATATCTTAGCTTATTTAAATTTAACAAGGAATCCAAAAGTGCAATAATATACAGGTGTTCCATTTAAAATAATAAAGTATCTACTTCCAGTACAACGGAAGTCCGCTATTAAACTAAAAATTAATTTTAAAATGTGTAGAATATGATCCGAGCCAACATTTATTTGAAACATTTTTCCCAAAAAAAGCAATAATAAATCGGCTATGGACCGTTGCATTCTAAGGTAGAATATTTCAATCTGTCGTTACGAGCACGAAGTGACATGTAAATATGCATATTGTATCCATGAGGGATAAAATGTGAACTCTACCACCATGAAATCCAAGATTTTGTGCCAGAATCAGCAAGCCTATCTAATGCCATCAGTGTATACTTCAAAAACAAGACGTGATAGAAACAAAAAACATCCACTGCTTACATATCGTAACTAATTGAAAACCATAATAGTAATCAGTTTTTCAGGTACGAAAATCGTGTCACGCAGTGTTATTAATCTCAATTAATTACAAAACTGCGTTCTTCGATCGAAATTGTCTTCTACTAATTCATATACTAATTGAACCTTATAAGGATATTTATTTTTTTGCAATATTTTTGAAACAGACCCTTTTGACATATTATAATTCCTGGAGATTGTCCTAACGGTTACATAGGGATTATTTACAGTTCGTACTAAAACGTCTACTTAAGAGTCTTCTGATATTTTTGCTGGTCTTCTTGTAGGTAAATCTCTAACGTGACCGTGCTCGGAAGATTTCAATTCGATTTTACTGACTGATCTAATAATTGGAGATCGATCAGGATGAATTGCATTAAATTAATTACACACTTCTTGTTGAGTACGCGTTCTGTCTCCAAAACTTATCATAATAAGCACTTCCGAATACGTTCTTTTTCAGATAAATGCATTTCTAAATTGGCACGTAAAACTGACAAAACCACACTGATAAACTAAAAGCCGATGATAGTTTGATTTTTATTGTCACAAAATACCACATTAAAATGGTCTAATTGTCTAGTGATCAAGAAATGAAAATAGATTAATTCGAAGAGTTTTTTGTTGAAGATAAAATTTAGCATACCAGGTTGTTTTTCTTCAAATTAAACATTCTATTTTATCACTTGTGTGTATTTTAATTTATCACATTTCAAACGTCATTATTCCGAAAACCGCTCACTTTAGAGATATGGTTTGATATACAAAAACTATTCAGAATAAAATTTAAAAAAAAATGACACTATGCAACTGCAAAATAATTATCTAAATTTTAACCGAATTTGTTCCTTTCATCATGAACACACTGTATACCTAATTAAACTAAATAATAGTAAAGAATCAAGTAGTAATGGTGTCAGAATAATTAGGAATTTCTAGAAATATTACTAAAGATTGGATTACTTGGATTCTGGAACAGAACTCCACAACTGCAAATGATGCACGCTGGTATTAAAACTCAAATCTTACTACTCGCGGTTTTAACGAATAATTGATTTACTTTTCTCTTTCTTATTCCAAAACTTGACTGTGTTAGTATTCTGATATTATAATTATTATTTTTTTAACCTTTCTCATATGATCTGTTTTTTTTTATTAAAAAGCTGAACACAATGTTTTAACGGTAACCACTATATCTAAAAAGTTAATGCGCTCTTTGTACATTTATATATAAATATAACAAAATAGTGGATATATATTGAAGAACCAATTTCAATGGTAATTTTTGAAAGGACGAATTTAGAAAGGCCTTCTGAAACGAGTTATTTTTTCTAACTCGCACATTAAAGGGGTTACTACATATCTTCATCCATATGGGAACACCGCCATTACGTATGTCCCTTTTTCTCAGAAACGCCGTATCTGATCTCATTGATTTTTTTTACGCACGTTATCTAGTATTGTTCCAACAGTTTAAGTGAAAAATTTTACGGTTTTTTTTTTTTGAGTTTTCCAAAATCGATATTTTCTTCGCTTGTGCTTTTTTACATACTTGTCCCGTTTTCTCGCAACCTGTTCAAAGTATCGCGATATATTTTTTTCTAAATCTAGAATTAGATAGAGAATATACTGAATGAAGCGTTTTTTAAAATAAACTTCTGCTCTTTAAACAAAAAAAATCGAAAATTTTAAAAAATGAGCGAAGAAAACATCGATTTTGTAAAACTCAGAAATTTTATGAAATCTTTCACTTAAACTGTTGGAACAATACTAGATAACGTGTATAAAAAAAATTCAATGAGATCAAGCACAGCGTTTCTGAGAAAAAGGGACATACATAATGGTGATTTTCCCATATGGATAAAGATATGCAGTAACCCCCTAATCGCCTCTTTGAACTTAAAATATTCCGGTAAAAATCCTTCATAAACCTATTAACGTTCACATTGCGTTCATATCTCATAAATGCACTACGTCGAGTGTATTTATAGCTTTATTGTAACAGCAAATTAGAAAAAATATTGATTTATTTGTTTTTATTATTAAAAACGAATTGGCAGAGAAGGAAAAAATAGTAATAATCAAGATAAAGAATATAACAAATACATTGCTATACCTTAATTGATTGATCTAGTCACTGAGTAAGAATCGGGTCTTTTCATTGTGTTCTTATCACCGCAGCCTGAGGGCTATTGTATTAATCCATACTTGATGTATCTCTTTACATAAACAGGTTAGTCCCTTTTACTAGCTTTACCGGCAGATTAGTTATCGGGTTGATTACTTCCAACAATGGTAGTCTCTGCCGTTCCAATGCAGCGCATTCAAAAACAATGTGATGGGCTGTCCCATCCATTTCGTTGCATACCTACATGAAGGTTCATGTTTAAAGATGTCTATTTCGTATGAGTACTTCCTTAGACAGCCGTGTCCTATCAGCAAACTCTTCACTGTTCTAAGCTACACTCGATTGAGAACCAGCATATACCAGCTATTTGCCTCATCATCCGTTTACTGTGTAGCTGTCTTTTAATACCGTTTCAGTGGAACTGGTGTTTTTCTACGATCTACTTAGCAGCTGCACTACGTATCGTAGCTTTAGTTATTCCCAAGCCCGGTTCAGGTCAAGTGGATATTATTTCAAAGCCGTTTCTTGCAAGGTTGTTTTTATAATAACAACCTCATGCTAGCAGTACACTCTCGCCTAGAAAAGACGAGACTAGGCAAGCGCGAGAATGTATGTACTTGCAGTTCTCGGCAAGTTTCTGGTTGCCCCACATCGCCTCGTGGCCGCTCCGTCTATTGTTTGGTATTGGTTTTTTGATCGCGAGTCAAAGAGGTGGGAAAAACGATAACGAAAGTAAACAAGCGCACGTCCACGATAAAATAGATCTGACGATATTGCTGGAATTTTTAAATTGCAATAATTTATATTTAATAATAAAATGAAATATACTGTATTTAGAGATATCTGACATAATTCTGAACAAAATATCCTGGGACGTCCTAAATTTATTAACTCTATTTTTATTCATAGGCATTTTTCTAAAATAAATTCATTTTAGCTACCTATCCTGTATAATTACGGTAGGCATCATAAAACAAATGTCTCATTAAATATTTATTCTACTGTAACTTATTTCCTACTGAATCTAGTCGTTAGCCTGATGACATATTTATAATATGAAACCGATTGTTCAAGTTACCAAAGGCACTGTGACATTTTTTACTCTTCATTATTTTATTTACTAATCTTTCTGAAACACCTTGTATATTTAATAATTTGCAATTTAAAAACAAATGAATTAAAAAACCTCTTTATGAATACATAATTATAACATGCAATGTTCACATATACTTTCAACATGTACAATCATCCCATTTGGATTATTAAATTATAATTCCCTGAGTCGCCGAGGAAAGTCAGTAGTGTACTTGGTATCACTCGTGCTTCCTCGCCTAGTCATGTCTCGTAGGAACTTTCGCCGAGAGACCTTGGCCGCGAAAGTGCATTATGTCGAACACTTATCAGAAAATATACAGAAATTACTTAAACAATATAAAACAAAAGTAATGCACAAACCAAACAATTATTTACAAAAACCAACGACTCTGGGAAACTGAACTGAAACAAACTAATATAGTACACAAAATAAAATGTTAGGACTGTAGGGGGTTTATATTGGTTAATCTAAATAATATATTTAATATATGCGTACAAATACAGTATTACCCCAAACAAATATAATGCCACAGCGTTAGTCAAACATGCAATCATAAATTAACCACAAAAACAAAAAAGTTTAAAGATAAAAAAAATGACCAAATCAATATTTTTTTTTAAGTGGAAATAAAGATATTATAGCATTACATATTAATTTGTTACATTGCAAATTTAGGAAATGTATTGCATACACATAATCGCTGGTCTTGCGAAAAAGGATGACAACACAAAGAAACTAAAAAATAGCATAAAAAAATTGAGAACAAGGTACTTGTTTGTTATGTTAATATTTAAAATATATAGGTAAAGACAATTTGTAAAACGCAATAGCACAAACCACCTTTGGTGTATAAGTTTCAATTACTAAGCAAGATATTACGGTACCAAAAGGTAATCCTATATAAAATTAAATGTATAAATTAACAATATATACGATGTAAATTGATTTATAAACAGAGTACCTTAACGACGTATGAAAAAACATTACACAAAAATTCGAAACGTAAAAATGTTTTTGTAAAAAATTTTTAGCATGATTCTCTAAACTTTTAAATAAAAGTTATCAAGGCCAAAAGAATTAATTTTAACAACCTTCTTTATTGTTTTAACATAAATTAGTTGTGCAAATTATTCATACACCTAAATATCTAATTTTGTTTACATAACTAATATTATTTTTATATGTATGTTGGTTTTATCTGTTGGACTTATATATACATATTTTGTTAACTGTTATTTCCAAGAATTTGCATCACATTGCGCTACGTTTCTGCTCGCTGAGAAATATCATACATCCTAGGCAAGGTAATGCTTATTTGCTAAAAGCTGCATATTTTAACAAAACTTCAACGCTTTCTTACTAATATACGTTACACATTCTTACTGATACAAATTATACACGATCAAATAAACACAAACTCGAATACATTCCTGTTCATTATTCCTCTAAGTAATACAACTATTCTAACAAACCATCTCTCTAGTTCACACAAAGGCGCTCATAGTACACTTGAAGGTATATACTAGTAAATATAAACTCCCCCACAGAAACAACACTGACAAATGCTATGTTCGCCTACTGCGCGACCTGCATACAGACAAACAACATGCACATCACCTACAAAAGACTTAACAAGAGTTCACCAGATTCAAGAGGCTCACGTGTGGTTGTTTTGTCTGTGTGTAGGTCACCGCAGAGGATAGTTCAACATCTTCCGAACCAGTGATGGTGTCTTGTCTGTAAGGGACCACATCCCACTAAATCCGGAATTCCTCCTTTCTTGGATCAGGCTGTTTTAAAGGTTAGGAATATAGGGTGAGTTCTCCTTTTGTTTATGTTTACATGTTTTGTGTGATCATTTATTGTGAACTAAACAATTCACATCTTGCACTTAGGAGTATTATCCACACTAGCAGAAATGAAAATGCCATTTCAACGATATTTACAGTTTTAAATATTTATGCATTGTTATATATAACCATTAAATCGTAAACTGAATGCAGTACGCGTGATTAAAATAAGCAGTGACATTTTGTAGTATTTAAAACAACAAGATTGAGGTTTTAACAATAATTCTAAAATATATTTTGTTAATGTAACAATATATAATGTTATTTTTATGCTTGAATGTTATTTGATGTATGCGTATTGCAGGGCGTTCGTTATCTGCTGCTATGATGTATAACCTAAAAAGAGCAATAAATGTTCAATTATCACTTTAATAGTTACAGTAATCATAAGAAAGTAGCCTCACGAAAATAAACAAAGAATAAATAGTTCAAAATTGCATTAAATATTTTTATGTAGTGAATCAGCAGTAAAATGTTAACAATTTTTGTAATATTAACTTAAAGTTTGGATCACATTGCTTGTATTTAAAACGGAAACAGTGTTAAATTAACTGAGAAACAAACTATTTTTTTTCTGTAAGTGCAGTGATCTCAGAAGCAAACCATATTGAGGCACTATTGAAATATTAAATATGAGAACAAATATGCTTGCTTGCATAACCAAGTATTGTGGCGTGTAGCGCTATATAGCATGTTGTAGAAAACCTAACAAGGAAACATTTCGAGGTGATTTTTTGAAATTTCGACGACGCGACGTTTAGTTTTTTTTTTTCAATATATGTTAAAAAAAATAGAAATCAACCTACCTGTACATTAACGTATACTTCCACCACGTATTGCTAAATGCTATGAAAACTATTACATACCTAATACAGCGCACCCGCGATGCAACGATTTAGCAACTTCTTACGCGTAAAGCTGGGTTAACACCATCCTGAATCGTCTACATCCATATCAGCGAATTTATATTTTATATATCGATCGAATTACCTCAATCTCCCCCTTAATAAACTGTATTTATACAACTTCGTATAGATACTCTTAGGCGAATATTTGCTACCCAACTTATTAAAGATTGAATTTGGAATTTATTATTTGGAAATTTGGAGTTTGGATGCGGCCATTTCAAGATCAGTATTTCCTCAGTTTTATGTATGTATGTATGAAATTTATTTTAAAGAGCTACTTACTGCTATACACAATTATTTCTTGTGCAGCACTGAATAAATAACAAACGTTTCATGACACGAAATCGACATTGACTTAAGACGCTCTAACAAAGCGTCTTAGACCCATAAATTATTTATTATTAAATTACTTTCACATCGTTTCGAAAACTGAATATATTACCGGAGACCATCAATGTTTTTTATCCGTAAACTTCCTTCATTTTAAATAAAAAGATATGTTTTAGAATCGAAATGTAAAATATATTATCTATTAAACGAAGCTACTTGCTCCTGCCTTTCACGAAATATATCCGCTCACGTCGCTAAAGCAACCTTGAGCATTCGTTTCATTCATTCTCCGACTTCGCACTGCAGTATTCACTCAGGCTACACAGGCCAATGAAACTACGTTATATATAATAATGTAATCCTTACGTTATTGTATTGAAACTGTTTTTAAGAATTGTAGTAGCAGATTAGTAACAATTCTATATGCAATTTTTAGGTTGTAGAAAGTAGTGTTAATATATAATGAAACCAAAGATAATATATATAAATTTAACACTTTTTCTTAAACGAAAATACTGTTTTTAGGTACCTACTTCAATATCTGATACCATAAACTAGCGATCGTATTCTTAGCAAGGAAACTTTGTTTTCTCTGTTTAACACTTCACTTTTCGTTGAAATAGCGTTTATACATGTAGTGTAAGTAAACTTATGTCGAAACGCCTCCGTATACGATCCCTAGTACGTGACCTGTAGTAATGTGGAACATGAAATTATGCGGGACGAATCCCCGCACACATGTGGAAATTCGTTTCAGAAGTTCTAGAAAAATTGCAGTACACACGAAATGACATAAGCAATTTGCCATTTCCAATTCGTATTCGTTTCGACTTTCACATGTTACAATAATATAAAACATCTAGAACATACAAAGACATAAACTGATAAAAAGGTTTCTTTAAAGTTCTTAGGTTCTAATCATTGTAACAAGAAATAAAAGAATAGAATGTGTTTAAAATTATTACCAAGTGATA
Organism: Protaetia brevitarsis; assembly: GCA_004143645.1. NCBI lineage: Eukaryota > Metazoa > Arthropoda > Insecta > Coleoptera > Scarabaeidae > Protaetia > Protaetia brevitarsis. The sequence continues at coordinate 1,770,261 of RXPK01000294.1, forward strand.
TCGATATGGTAGCTATAAATTACTAGCTAAATTGCATTTAATTATATAGTTAATTTATAGCGGAATGAAGGCTTATTTTTACTATTTCAACATTACTCCAATTGCGAAGTAATCTATATGCTTAAGTATATTAGAAATTACATTAGATTTTATTTGGATTATAATAAATGAAAACAGATAAAAAAGTTTTCACAGTTCACATATTCTTTATGAAACATATACAGGGTGTTTCAGACCACTCCTCCACTATCTTTTTCTCGCGATCTATTGCGACTAGACTAATGCGACAAAAAAATTGATAACAAAACCCCACCTGAAGAATCATGCGAAAATATTTTTAACTTCCGGAAACAACGCTCCACTACACCGGAAGTGGATAGCAATTTTCTTATTTTAAATGGAATCATATGTTTTTTCTTACCTTAATGGATTCTGCAGATTATTTGCATACAATTTTCACTAAAGTTCTCTATCCCTAAATTCAACCGTTTTTGAGATATTTACGATTTTATCAACATTTTAACGTTTTCATCTCTTTCGAAAACGTACCATATTTTGCAAACCATTGAAGATAACGTTGTCATTTTACTAGTACCCAAGAAAAATAGTTGTCCGTACCAAATTATGTCCAAAGAACCACTGAATTGTATACAGAGTGTTCATAAATCGATTGTCAATTCGGATACATTTAACCTTAGAAAATTAATTTTTTTCGAATGTAACATTATATTCCTAATTATACCATTCAATGCAGAAATAAATTCTCCGTCGATAGGTATAAAGGATGTATATACCTCTTCCTAGTCGTTTTCAAGATATAAACCATTATTTACTCGGCTATGAACATTTTAGTACATTTCTTGCAGTGGATTTGACAGTTTCAAGCATCGTTGTCAAAGTTCAAATAGCAGTGTCAACTGTCATTTGCTAGATCTCTATTATAGTCGAATTTTCATTATTAGTGGTTTCTTTGTTGTTGTTTGCTTTATTGTTACGCGTTATTTTGTTATTTTTTGTTGTTCAAGTTTTATGAATTATTTTTTTAATATGGCATTCTCAAATGCAGAAGCATTCCACACGTTGATGATTATGGATAAATGTCAAAAAAATATGGCGATGGCAGCAGCGTGTATATGCCGAAAGGTATCCAGAGCGACGACAGTTTACACGTAAGGTATTCTCTCGTTTAGCTCTCTGTATGCAACAAACACAAAATGTGCGCAAAAACCACAACAAGGGCAGGCAAATTGTTCGGCATGTTAGAAAGGAGAGAATAGCAGATGTTTTGGAAGCAGTTGTATAGTTAATCATCAAACAACACACATTCACAATTGAATTAAATATAGTAACTTAAGATTTATGTTAGTGCTTTCTTTGAAGCGATCAAAATATTAGATGCTATAGATTCCGACCTTAGTTAAGTTACCACCATATGTATATGTATACTGCATAAATCTCATAGCGTTGAAATAAGCAATCGGAAATGAAATCTTATTTCCATTATTTTTTTTCTTGGGGGTCGTTTGAAATAACATGTGGTGATACAATTTTTAAAATTTATATGCAGATTGTGAGCGTGCGTGATTACAATGACTAATTTTTAAAGATATGTTAATTGCGTGTAGATTCCCGAAAGAAATTGGGAGGCAAGAAAAATGTACTGATGCCAGACATATCAGACGGCGTCATAACGTGAAAATCTAACCGCATAACACCGCCTAAAAATTTTAAACGCAGCCTCTGTTGCCGTAAAATGCTGGATTGACAATATTTTAAGATTTTCTAATTATCGTTTGTTTTGTCCTGTCGCCAAAATAATCAATTATTCTAAGGTTATTAAAACACATGCAGAATAAATAAATAAATTCCGTAACTAAAACATATCTCATTCTTAATATGAAACAATACAGAAGTAGGATGCCAAAAACAAAACTAGCATATGGCACTTGCACAGTTGCTATAAAGTTTATTGTCTCGTCAGTTCAAAAAATTCTCTCCTGTCTATACTCTTTTTTATTCAACTATTTCTTTTTTAAGCTGTATCATTCTTTTATCGACAGCTATTTTTCTCTTTCACTTTAATTTTTGTAACTTATTCAACATCCACTTTTTCCATATCTACTTGTACATTAAGTGCCATAGCATGCTAGAGCAGCATTACTTAGAGTGATTGCAATAATTGTGGAATTACTATCCACTAATATTTCGGGAAAGCATATCTTTTATTTTTAAATATGTCGTGCAATTCTCCACAAATTAGAAATTAAGAAACATTACGATATGAATAAACTTACTCGTGAGATAAACAGGTTTTTCGCTTTTCTGTTTCATTTCCTTGTGGTTGCGTAGTGGTAAGCACAGATAATCTAATCTTTCCTACAATTTATTGTATATGGCAATTTCTTTACTCTTGCCTACTTTTGGAGTTCCTTGTATGTCACAATTTCGCATACTGATTGACCACTCCATTTGGCGGGACATTTTCTTATCTAAAAACAGAAAAGAAATTATACATCTCGTTTATTAAAAAAATATTTCTTTATTTACGTTTTCCAACCCATATCTCCATATTCATTTCTATATAAAATTTTCGATCCATCAAAGCACACACACAAAATATGTAAACAAATAATGCACACCTACCAACACTGACCATACGAATATCCCCATATCCCACTTCTCTTTTACGGCAAGAAATTACCCCATAGCCAAATGCAATATTCCCAACTCTGCGTAACAACTTGTAGCAAATTGTATATTCCTGAATCCAAATCGAACAGTCACGCAGCGCCATAAAAGTAACGGCAAGTCAAAATCGAACTGAAGGGCATACAGCTGCGTTTCGCTACGTGACGCTAGTGCCGACACGAACATACCTATTATTTTGTTACATCTTCTTTTTTTTTAATTTAGCAAGCCCAATAAGTTTACTTAAGCAATGTATGTTATTCAACTAACATAATAATAATAATATACGTATATTTGCAATAACACCATTACAGAAAAAGTCAATAAATAAATTGTTTGTAGAAGTTTCTACAAATGTCAAAAAAATGTATATAAATATAAATAACACGAAGATATAAATAAAATAAAAATTATTCAATTAACAGTGAGCACTATTAAGAACGTGTATGCCTAAACATTACTATAGCAAAGTTTCCTATCCCATTGTTTGTTTGTTGCTTTTGACGTATTGTACCATCCTTACTGAAATTTTGCCTAACCTGGAGGGGTTCCAATCTCTATCCAATCTATCAGAGGACTTATAAAAGCAAGCGGACCTATATTGCAACAGACTGCCAGGCGATACTGAGGGCATTAGTGAACTCCAAAATACAATCAAGACTGGTTTGGGAATGTATTCAAGAACCTAACGCAGCGCAATAAAGTCACTTTGCTGTGGGTTCACAGACATTCGGCAATCGAAGGAAACGAAAAAACCGATGAGTTAGCAAGAAAGGGATCATCGACTTCATATACAGGCCCAGAACCTGTTCTAGGAGTGTCTAAAAACACAGCACCAGAACAGGTAAGAAGTTGGGTAAAAGAAAAACACAAAAAACACATTATGTTCTCTGTATGTTACATATTTAAGGCCGTTTTACACCTAGCTATTTATTGAGCAATTTATTGGCTTATTTAAAATTGTTACGTGTATACTACGTATTAAATCGTGTTACACACGTCACAATTTTAAATTGGCCAATAAATTGCGCAATAAATAGGTAGGTGTAAAACGGCCTTTAGGAATAGGTAAACGTCATTTTCGAAACTACATTAAGTTATATATTTATCCATTAGCAAATACATATAAATATTATTGGATTTACAAGATATAAAGAACTCACTTGCCGCTCCGTCCGTGTGTTCGTTATAATCCTTGAATTATGACGTCACAACTCCTAAAAATGGAAATATAATGGTTCTACACAGTTCACAAACTTTTATGTTATTTCTTTGTCCGAACCATTCTGGCCTCCGATTCTTTTTTTGAATGATCGCTAAAACGAAATTAACATTTTTTAATTTAAAAACCGGCACATAATTCACTTACGATTTTTGGAGTATTAAAATCATCGCTTAAAAGTAACTCGAAATTATTCAAACTTTGTTGAGAATTGAGGGGTAGTAGTTGTTCTATTTCCTCAGTATCGTCGTCCGCAGCTGAACCTTCTTCTATCTTGAGATGTTTTAGTGAAATAAAAACTATACCTTTAAAATAAAAGGCGGAGAATAATTCCTGAACAAATAAATGTGAGGTTAGAACAGCCATTTTCACATTAATAACATAGAATCAAAAACCTTAGTTTGTAAAGTAAAAATATACTTACGTTTAATACCGGTTGGCACCCCGTTGTTAAATGCGTTCCAGTGCTTCAAATGTATTATAGTTAAAGTTAAACCAGTACACAAACCGACACTGTGTAAATGGCGTGTGTTACGCCATTTGCACAGTGGTCGCTCAGAAATTTCAAACTGCGGAAAACACAAAGAAATGTCACGAATAGTTCTTGAACAGCACCAGATCAAGGATATGTGATGTATTATTAGGTACATCTCAGATACATCACTATAATGTATCTAGCGCCACGTATCGCAGTTCAGTTCAGATAGCATTTAGGATACATACTGCTGTGAACTGAATGTCCAAGCATATAAGTTTAAAGAAATTAAAAATGACAAAATTAATTTAACTAGCTCAGCAAAAATGAATTTAAAAGAGCGCCAGAGATTCTTAAATCTCAGAGTAAATTTTATTTTTAAAATTAATAGTGGGCGTGCAAAATTACTTTCTTTAAAATCCCCAAAAATTGAAATGGCTGATTCAAAAATAAAAGAACTATTTAAGATGATATTTAAAATCATTAACTTTTATTGTAAAAAGAAAAAAAAAACATTTAATACAAATTACAGGGAAAATGAAAACCTTGAATATAAGATTCTGGCAAAAAACAAACCTGCATATGACTCTACAATTTAAAAAGGACAATGCAAATCCTTTAGCAAACAAAATGGTGAATTCGTTCTAGAAGGAATTTCTTAACCACAAAAAAAATAATCCACGTGGTTTCAAAAATTCAAAGCAAACTAAAATTTAATTCAAATAACGTGGAGAAACAAGCAAAATCAAAAATGAAATTTAAAACAAGCTCACAGCTTCACTTCACCTACCCCGAGGTGATAAAATAAAATTAAATTATAACTAATAAAAAAAAACGGAAAATTTAAACTCTAAACGCGATTACTTCTAAAACGAAAATTATTAAAAAGCCTTACATGTATGTGCACACCTATCTAATATAAATTAACAAAAGAATTACAAGATAGACGATTTTAAATTCAACCAACGAACTACATCTTAAACTGAAAAGGGATTACCAGAAACGGTAACCGAAAACAACAAAACACGACTATACACGGGCTCGTCTATCTGATAACTCCTTGGGCCTCTAAGGTAAACATTCTCATATATATGAAATTTACAATCTGCGTGCGATGACCGCAACGCATCGCAAAGAGAAAACTAGCAAATAAACTATATACAGGAGTATGCAAAATATACAAATAAATGGAATTAACTATACACAACTGACCAAATAAAATGATACTAACAATTAAAAGAATTGTGGAAACTCTATCATTGTTTTGACAAGACTGATTTGGAATAAATAAAAATACACATTTAAATTTCCGAAACCCGGGGTGCCAGTCCACAGCAATACGTTTATGTAGCATTTACGTATCTAAGCTACATAGCACTGTTCCTTAAACTATACTTAGGAGAGATGTAACAGACACATGTGTGTTTACTGGGTATTAAGCGACTATCGAAGGAGAATACTGAAGAGCTTAGTAGGAATCATCTTCGTACAGTAACAGGCTTTCTTACAAGATACTGCGCATTGAAAGGGCACCTACAGAAAACTGGGATCAACACTGGATATACCAGCTGCAGTCTGTGCAATGAGATAACAGAGGTCGATTACTATTTCCGGTGTGAATGCCAGGCTCTATGGACGCAAAAAGGACCGAAACCTAAAGTAAGTTATCTAGCTTCTAGAAGCTAACTTTCTTTAGGCTTTGGTTGCTCATTTTAAAAGTGTATAGAAATAATTCGTATCTATGCATAAATACAAATTAATTTGACAAAGATATGTGACATTACATTAGTAAAAATCGTAGTAAATAAAGTAACATTACTATAGTAACTAAATTATTTTACTGCAATAATTTACTGCAGTAGTTTCATGAAACAGGCCCCAGGTCGTGGTCTCACTAACAATGGTCTACACCGTTCGATGTCATGCATGTTACAGGTAATGATAGTCATACTGCATTGTCCAAATTGTCTGCTGTTTCCTTTGGTGGCCCTGTTATCAGCTGTCTAAATTGTCAAATAGCGTCACTTTTGTGTCTACACGTATTGATGCAAATACTATTATAGCGCAGTATAGAAAGTATCAGTAGGGTTACCCCCATTACCGTTTTCTGGACGCCATTATTTTGGATAGAAGCATATGATTAGTTGACAGACTTGTCATTTACGAATACAAATTTAAAACTTGTGTATAAATTATTCCAAAAATTCCATTTTGTGTGTTTTTTTTAGTCCGTTTAATATATTTGTATACTATTTTGATATTTTATTGATTAAGTAAGTTAGCGTTTTCTTGGTTAATTTTGCTATCTTTGACCATGTCTGGTACTGGTTGCTCCGTCAAAAATTATAAAAAATGGTTATTATGAATTTACTGATTTACATTGTTTTAGATATCCAATTTCGCAGATAGGTGAGAATTTCACTCACATACAACCTTCTTAGAAGCTATAATAAATATTTTTCAACAATCCAGAGTTAGGTACATAATAAGCCGCACTGACATACATAAATAAGCAGAATCACAAAATATTTTCAGTGTTCATTTCCAAGATTGTATGTTTACAAATGACTTGTGAGATCATCTTTTGCCATCTTCAATATCTATGATCATTCAGGAGAATGAATATTCTACCATAACAGCTTTAAATATGATTATTATCTTATAATAATTCTGTCTAATATGTAGACAGAATGAACGACCATTCGGCTTGAAACCTAATGTAATGCACAAGAGCGGTATTAGAAGGATCCCAGTTTGAAAACGAGTTTTACCAAGGGCAACTCCAGAAAGATCTTTAAAAACGAATTTCTTGAGTTATTTTTTTTTAATTTGCATTTTAATCGCCCTTTTTGACTTGAGATATTCCGATACAAGTCGTTTATAAATCTTATAACCCACTAGCCTCTCTATAACCCATAAACGCACTCCGTCCAGTGTTTTTATAGCTTTATGGTAACATTAAATTATAAAACATAGATATTTACTTGTACTGCTAATGCCGCTACATGATTATTTCGCGCCCAATTATTTAGAAAGAAATATTCTGCTTTCAAACACTTCATTTCCACATCATTCTATAAGTAAATACACCGGTAGTTTATGAAACTTCTGTATATCACGAAATACAGATAATTTGAATTTTCCGCCAAAAGGAAATCTAAAGTCATCAGTTCGAAGTTTCAAAAACCAATATATAAGTACCAAAGTGACGCTACTGATACTATACTTATACTGCGCTAGTAGTGTTTCAATGTGACAGCATCTGCCAAAAGTATATCAACACCCGTTTTTTTGTTCAATTTTTGTGAAATAATGTTACATAAAAAAAAATAGTATAAATGGAGAATTATTACTTTATTTCACCATTATTTATTATTTAATTTGTTCACTTTAGTCATTCTCACATTTTTTAAGCAATATTTTTGTTATGTCCAGGAATAATCGAGCCGTAGTTTTTTTGTTAGACATTATCTTTCTACCTATTTATCTATTTAATAATCTATTTATGTAATGCTAAGGCATTGCTTATTTTACTTTTTCTTTCTCCCTCTAGTCGTTGGTTCTTTTTTATAATTGTTCCTAAGATATTTTTTTTTTTTATTTATTTGAATAATAGTGATTTAATTAAATTAATAGTATTGAATCTGTTCTATTTTGTCAATAGCGATCGTTTCATTAAAATAGCACACGAATATTAATCAGTGTAGTATCTAATACCAATTTAATTTAATACCTGCTCATGGGTTCAGTTTCCCAGAAATATGCACAATTTCCTGTACATAGTGGGTAATATAGATATACCATCAGATGATAACCACGTAAAGCGTCCCTGCTCACGCATTTTCTCTGACAGAAATATTGTGAACATGCGGCGGCGCTCCACGCGTTAAATATAGACTCTGTAAACATAAAGTAAATTATTTCGTCTTTTCATCGGGAAATAATCTCGAGCTGAAACACATTACAATATATCTCTTCACACTTAATAGCAAGAGAAAATAAATTTATATGTATTGTAATGGATGCAGATGCAGCCGCTAGAAATTCACTCTATCGATAGCAAATAATTGTTGTGAAAGGAAAGTGCAATTAAAGTAGTATATTGATTTATCTTTCTTTTAAGAAGAATTACGTTTACTTTGTTTTACTACCGTGCCTATTCGTAAAGTTTATCGAATAATTCCGATACTGTTATTTTAAAATATTCCATTGTTTCATATAACAGCATTTCTATCAAACATATTTCAGCTAAAGTATCAATAAACGCGATAATTATTGAAAACGCGTAAGCTTTGTCGGAGAAGTTAAAAGCAGAATTATTAATCAATAACTAGATTGACGTATTTAACCGAAAGTTCAAATATTTTCCTGAGAGAACGTTCGAAAAGAAAACGCTATTTGAATTTTAATGGCCTATTTGAATTGTTATTTGAACTTCTTAGTAGGCTGGCAACGCATTCAAAACCATGATACGCTCTATAAGCGTAGGCATCTGCCTCTTCTTTTTACGTACTGTATTGACTGTCTATTTTAAAGATTTATTGCAAATACTCTCTGTAAACTGACAATGTCAAGGTGGCAGGGGTTATGTATTTATGATCTAAACGATTATTACAGCTGCAATTATATATAAACAAAAGAATCATAGCAGATTTATGTATTTGTCTTTATATAGCAGTACGACTACTCTAAAAAGTTTTAGTATAAAATTACACTAAAAATTAAAATCTTACTGCAGGATGTCTTGCCATAACAAGTAGCAAACTTACAATCGCAGATTTTAAGTAGGTATACAAAGTTCCCCACAGAACTAGCTCGTTAGAAGTTTTCCGGCTTAAGGGTACTCTAGCTTTAAAAATTTTAAGGTTTGTAATAATTGGGTAATTACTTTTTTTCTGAAATATTTTTAAGTTTTTTACACCTCCGGAAGTCGTCATGAACCGTTTTAAATGGAATCCTCTGTATATTAGGGGTTTACGAACATTGGATCATAAGATATCTACCGAATCCCTATCGGTAAACAGCTGATTCAGATGGTAGATGGAACTGGTACATGTATTTCCGAATGTTTTAAATACATCTCTTTTTCAGTAATTATATACCCTAAAAATATTCTGTTTTGCCTTTTACGTGCGCTTCATATTTTATTTCCTGAATAAAAGAATGGATCAGAAAGCAAAGTTAAAAGTAATTGCTTTAATATCCGAAATAATAAATAGCAGCGACGATGAAAAACATAATTATCTTCTATCTTCTATCTAGAAATAAAAAGAAACGAAAATGCATTTCAAAGTATGTCGAAAAGGTGGCTTTAACGTATAATTCTGATGGTAAGTAGTAGTTTTATATGTAGCAAACTTATAAGTGTAGTCAAATTAATATTATACTTCAAGGTGTTGCCTGAAAAGCAATTATTAATTGCTTTAACGTTGCTGTGCAACCAAGAAGTATTTAGGTACAGATTCAAATTTATTATGTTTTTTAAGAATTTATTAACATATATTTTTGTAGAATTATATCTGAAAAATTCGATATTTCGAAATCGACTGCCCATGATTATCTCTTTGCTATTTGTGATTAACTTGTCAAGTTAGCAGATTGTTATATTAAATGGCCAACAACAAAACCAGAAATTTTGCAAGCTACACAAGCAAACGCCATGGCTTTATGAATGTTATAGGTCCTACAGATGGAAGCCACATTCCAATTGCAGCTCCCAAATCAAATGAAACTGCTTATTATAATAGAGAGAGATACCATTCTGTCATTCTACAGGGTGTGTGTAATGCAGACTATATGTTTATAGATATTTGCGCAGGTAATTTAAAGAATATGTATTTATTTTTTGAAAATAATCTCTAGGATATCCTGGCTGTATGCATGATGCCCGTGTTTTTAGAAAATCCAGACAAAGTGATGGCAGAACATCCAGAGAGACTATTTCCATATGATAGCCACATTTTAGGTGACACTGCATTCCCAAACACGAATTACATTTTAACACCATACAGAGATAATGATCATCTGACTACAGCTCAAAAAACTTACAATTTTAAGCATTCAGGTACTCGCGTGTACATTGAACAAGCATTTGGTATTCTGACAACTAGATTCAGGATATTAAAATATGTAAATATCTACAAAACAGAATTAATAGCTCCGCTAATAGTGGCTTGCTGTGTATTACACAACATATGCATTACTAGAGGAGATACTATTGAACCAGATCTTGAAGATGAAGATAATATAGACATCAATATGGAAGAATTTACAAAAAAATATCCCAGTCTAAAAGAAATTCTGTAGCACAGACTTGTTATATGAGAAACAACAAATAGTGTATGTATTTATTAAGTGCATTTATTGTGTCACAAGTTCTTTGTTTTTTTTTTTTTTATTTAAATAAATAACTTAGTTTTAAGAAAAAAATAATTGTACATTATTTTAAACAATAAATATTTCTAAAATGGCATTTGTAAGTTAAATGGTACGAACATAAAAAAAATCTACTTATATAACATAAAAAACGCTTAAAAAAATAATTACTATCTTTTCACTTCAGCTTATTACTGCATAGATGACACTGTTCTATGTGGTATTCGTTAGCGCTCGTAGAAGTGAGTGGTGTGCGTATTTGTGCAAGGTTTATTGTTAGTGTAACCTGGGATTAGGTGTTAAACAGGTTACATATCACACAGGTGTAAACTATCATGGGAGAAAAACGTAGAAATCAAGATAGAGCAGTAAGAACCCTTTTCGAATGAACAGCTTATTTTTTGTCAAAATGTATAACCAGCTATCTTTTTTTTTTACTACATGGCAGCATGTAACGAAACGATAGGGTTTAAGGGGCTATTAATGTCTCCCCACCATTGGGCACCCACCCTTAATATATGTGTGGATTGTTTTTTTCATGTACATTGTTCGTTTCACCCCAAAATATGCACATTTTGCTTATTTTCGGCCTTATTTCCTCTCCTAACTGGTTGAAACGTTTCATATTTGGGGTTTATTTGTTATTTGCCATTACCATGGGTTTGTAGCTAATTCCTATGCCGACATTTTTTCAAGGTGTAAGTGAAGCTCATTTCCCCACGCGTCTTATTCACTTCTTAAAAAAAACCAATAATGTCATTTTAACATTATGTAAACACTATAAAGCAACCCGAGATTTTATACATTTTTACTTGTGAATGAATAACTTTTCACTATTATAAAGTTATTGTAATGCAATGCTTAACGAAAAGATTTTAATTTAATTTATTTTTAATTTATTCTTAGTGCCTACTTTATTTAAGGAATTTGTAGATAAAGGTATAAAATTTTATAATAATATAATTAAATATTTCGGTGTACTATATACGCAGCTCCCGTAATCTGTAAATCGTATCTTTATTTAAATAAAAAATGTGAAATATGTTGGTTTTTGGGCAAATTATTCAATTATCTTAACGTATCACGTAAGAATGAGGCGTTCTTAAACTACACTATCAAATAACCCAATATTGAGCATTTAATTGTCTATTAAATAGGAGAAGTATAGTATTTTATTAATAGCTGCGGTTCTATTTGTGTGGAAAATTCTTTGATGGCTGCCTTTGTAGTTTAATATCTTTTTGTAACCCAGTACTGAACACTAGAGGTATTTTCCTATAAGAAATTCTTATCGCGATAAAGGCGCTAGCGAGCTACATTCATGGAATGAACTATTCACTTTAACGTGTGCCAGCAACGACGACGACCATTCACCCCCGTTTCGGTGATATCGGTTAACAGATAAGTAGTCGTAAAAAATGATGGATGTTCCTTGCTTTGGATATGCATTTCATTCAATTTAAAAATAGCTTTCGTTTCTTTCTTCCACTACAGCGACTATAAATAGGTATATTGGAATAAAATAAACACTGAGTAAAAACATTATTAACAAAATTTAACTTTCAGATTACAAATTTATCGGCTAGCTTACGATATAAAGGTCTCACCTTAAAAGCATCGAAATAGTAACCAACATTACTATTAATCAATGACCAAACTTTACCGATCGGTAAAAGAATTCCATCAGACCTAAAAACGGCGTTGAAAGTTAAATTGGATGGTAAGTGCAGGTTTGGTGTGTATAAACTGAAAGGGGACTCTTTCTTTCCCAATATAAATTGAGTATTAAGGGAAGCGGTTGAGCGGAAAACTAGTCTGTGTTGCCATTTGTCCCTGACTGAGACCTTCTTTGAAGGTACTTACTCACAGCCAGCAAATCGTTAGCAACAGAAATTAGGCAATTGATAGAAGAATTTAGGACACCCCAGAAGTCGTTAATGTCTCCATTGAAATATTTAAATGATCCTGAAGTATTTTTAGGCACTGTTTATTCGTGACAAATGGTGAATAAGTAGTTTTCCATGAAATGTAAAATACAAACGGGTTTTAAAACTTTTTCCGCTAGATCTACGGAGACCGCAAATGCATATTAAATGGAAAGAAGATATATACAGTTGTTTCAACATTTTATTATTTTTATTGTTTCAATGCAACATTCAACAATATAGATACATATTAAAACATAAACTTAAAAATGCATGCACCGGTACTAGGCGATCATTGACACGGTTGTTATTAATACTACAACTCCTGTTAAATTAGCAAAGATGCATTGTTTTATATTCATTAAGAGACAAAAAATTAATACCGAAATTTAAGCTTCTGTAATTTTTTATTGTACAATGTGTGTCAAAAGGTACGCATCATATGGGATTTTGTTTTATTGTGCACTTTTATAAAATTATAATAATGCAGAGTTTGAGCCATCCATTGAATCCAGTCAGCGCAATTATTCTTCTGCCGTATACAGAGTAGGTATTTAAAATTGAAAGAAGCTCAAGAGTAAACTACCTTTTTTTTTCCAAAGACAGGAAAACCTTATACAAAAAGGTCACATTGCCATTGACTTATGTGGTAACGTAGCGGGTCATGACATTGAACCACTACGACCATAACTCCATCTGTTTGGAAAATCTTCGTTCAACTTCTTCTATCACATTGAACTATTCAGCAACATCTAGACTATCTAGGGTCTATTAGCGGTTCGAAAGGTAAATTGGTCCAGTAACTGTGCGGTTTATTATGCCTAACCAAAATTTAACAAAAAAACCTTCTTTGGTGACCATACTCACGACATTGGAGTGGATTTTCCTTCGCCTAATAATGAAAGTTATAAGTGTTAAAGACTCCATCTCTGTTAAATATGTATTAATGGCTACAAAGGATATGTCTTGCAAAACCTTCATTATCACGAATTATATTTAATATCGTGTTGTAGGAATTTAGTCAAAGAAAGTATCGCTTGAACTTTAACAACATGACGTATAAAACTGAACGATATTAGGGCTTTGAATGTTCGTTACATCAATAACTAACTGTTTAGTGCTAATTAAGAAATCCCTGTTTACTAAATCTAAACATTCCAATTAATAAAGAACGAATTTATTACTATTTAACACAACAGAAAAACACGCACAATATAAATTGCAATGATGACACAAGCAAATTTGACAATTCGAATTAATTCATTTGCAGTAATCAGTTTTACTGATGACAGTCATAGTCAATACTGACAGATAGTTTCCGTATACTAAAATAGTTGTTCATTATGAGCGAACTAACAGAACGTAAAAGAATTAGTTTGCTAATGATGGTTGGTTTTGGAGATAGGCAGAGGCTATTTAAGATGCATGCAATATTCCCTGATGAAAGTAATTTATAAGCAAAAGTTTCAAGGGTGTTACAAAAATTTAATGAAGTTGAAAGTGTTGCTAGAAATAAAGATAATTCTTTGGATGTTCTTATTAATTTTCAAGAAGAACCAAAAACGTCACTAACAAAACTGTCCTTATATTACTTTATTGATCCTTTCAACAAATTCCATCCATAAAAAGTGCATTTAAAAAAGAATAAAATGAAGATGATCCTTATACAATTAATGCAATTTTGTCAGGAAATGGTGGATAAGATTGATCGTAATGGAACTAAAGATGTTAATAGAAAAGATACAGGTGATCCATTTCAAAAAAGTACGTCATATTTCGAAAGGATATGGTAGTTGTTGAAAATCAAAGTGTTACAGACTAGAATAAAAATACAATAAAAACTTTTCTTAAGGTTATTTTTTTAATAGAACTCATAATTATCCAAAAATCAGGTGTATATTTTTATCCAGTTTTTGAACAAAAGGGCTAAGTTTTTATAAGGTTGAGATTGTTTTGAAAAGATAATTTTTAGCTTATATTTCTTTGAACAATTGATACACAGTAGGCTGTGGGGCTATAACTGAGCATTGCTAAACAATACCAATCTTTACTCGGGTGACTATTTTAGTCTGTGTTGTCGTGTTTATGGCACTAGTAAAGTAGGAAAATTATTTTGATAGTTTTAGAAACAGACGCAGCTTAAATTTGTTCCTCACTTATTTATAAGCTGTAAGTATGTATTACTGTTATATATTATTTCTGTCTGATTTTTATAAAATATAGTTTGAATTAGTATTTTATTAACAGCAGGTGATTAAGAACAATAAAATTATAACTGTAAATGCAGATAAAACAACAACAAACAAACTGAACTCAGAATAAATTTACAGTACATATATTTTTGTTAGCACCTATTTTATATATTATAGTATATTTTTACATACAGTTTTATTTGTTTAGGAACCATGTTGTCAAATGCTTATGGTGCGTTGAAGTTTTCTGTTTAAATTAGAAAAATATTATGATGCAAACTTCTCCTAGACCCCTCACCACAAACTGCACTAAACTGGACGTACGTTTCGATAGCAAAGCTATCACCATCAGCAGATACGCTGAACTGAATAACTACACTACCCTAATTTATACCTAAAAAAGGTCATGGTAGAATGATCACGGTCATGGCTGACATACTTTAGTATCGAAACGTACGTCCAGTTTAGTGCAGTTTGTAGTGAGGGGTCTAGGAGAAGTTTGCAGCATTACCGGTACCACAGTTTGGAGTATTTTTGTCAAATATTATGATGATATACTTCAAAATCAATTATTACAACAATCTGCAGCCGCATACAAAACAATTGGCAAATTTAGGCTGCAGAACGTTGTCCATTGTTGTCAAAAAAACCACAATTCAAACTGTAATTTTACAGCAGCTTTGTTCTTTTTAGCGATACACATAGTTATTGTTCTATTTGGTTCGAGCAATAGTGCTTCATGAAGCAAGCAGCTGTTTGTATATCTTTAAATTCTTAAACCATCAGTGGAGGTGATTTTTTGCTGAAGACACATATAGGTTAATCATGAATACAATAAGAGCCGTAACGTATATTATTTATATGTTTTTTAAACTCATCACTTTTGTGTTAGGACGTAAAAAACTTTGTTTTACAAAACATTGCGTTTCCTCATAAATTTTTGGCGTTACATCATAAACTTTTACGTTTCGCGTTGTAAGACCAAGGAACCAAAGAACAAAACCAATACTCAAGAAAATGATATTAAGGTTTAAGTGAAATTGATTAACATTAAAGAAGTAGATTACATTTGCTCGAACACTGAACACATATAAACGTGATTTAGTTGTCATGAAATATTTTGATTTTATATCAGAAAATCCCAATAATTTCTGAATTATAGGTATTTACCTACATGTATGATGTGTTCGATATGTTGTTTTAATATGGTCGATAAAAGGAGTGATAAAATTGAAACCAAAGAATTAGTAGCAACTTGAATTTCTTTTATAGGGTGGCGTAAGTAAGAATGTGCGTTATAAAACCAGTAGCGAACGCTAACTTACAAATCCAATTTCAGTGATTTTATTATTTGGAAACACAAAAAACAGCCAGCAAGCGTCAGTATAGTAAATTCTTTTATTGTGCTGTAAAACGGAGATTTAAGAAGGTTTATAACTTTCGCCGTATACATATGATGTGATGAAGAATATTTTATTGAAATACACCCCCATAAACAGGGACTTTTTATTAAAGATCGCAAGCTACTATACCGAATTTATGATCACATTTACGTTTGTGTATTGTTGTTTAAGAAAACATAAGTGAATGAATATAAATTGTATTTCCACCGTTTACACTTTATATTTAGTACGTATTTGCGAATTTTGTAGAAAAGTCCAATATACGAATTTCATACCCATCTTGCTTTAAGTTTTAATAATCGAAACACCCGAAGTTCTCGAATACTTACAGCATAGCGTTTTTTCGGCTGATGTGCTGTTAATCTGAAACTTTTAATTAAAATTGCAAAGCCATATTGCGAAACTTCTAACCGTTTCAGTTTTTATGCGCTAATGAATATTGTTCTAGATTTTTAGCGTTCTTGTACAGTCATCGGATGTTCATTTCGTAGTGTTAATTGCAAATTAAATTGTGTGTATTTCTTTTTTATTTAAGCTCTTTGAATAAAATGCATTGCATATGAAGTTTGAATTGATATTTAATTTTATTGTGGAATAATGGGGATATCAGTAAATTAATTTAAGAGACTTATATGGAGAGTAGGTAATCAAACCCACGGAGGAGAAAAAAACATTTGAAATGAAGGAAAGGTGATAAACAACAATGGAGAAAGGCTAACAGAATTCTGCTAAGCAAAAGAGTTGGTTAATAATAAATGCAATAAGTTTAAATAGAAAGACATACATAAATACAAATAGAAAAAATAATAACTGTATAACTTCCCAAGAAGAAATTCAAGCTTGTAAAAAATGTTAAGACAGAAAAGCGAAATCAGATATGCTGAAAAAAGAGAAATATACGCAATTAAAAAAGACAAACAGAATAAAAAAAGATTACAAGCAACAGAGAAGATAAAAAGTCATAAACTGAGAGAGCGAAATAAGAAAAAACTACCAAGAAATAGTAGAACAGAAAAGATAAAGAACTGAAACTCGAAATGAGATAAAATAAATGTAAAGGAAATAATAATTAAAGCAATAGAGTAAAGCTATGAAACTAGAAAAAAATACAAATGTTGGCAATAAAGGAACTCAATGGTGGAATGGAAATACAAAGCAAAAAGTGAAGGAGAAGAAGGACATATGGAAAAATTGTTTAAAAACTAAAGACACAGAAGATTATGACAATATAAACAAAAAATGAAAGTAGCTAAAGAAGCTAAATATGAATTCTAGGAAAAATTTGGAGAAGTAATTCAAAAGAACTTCAAAGAAAAGCGAAAACTATTTTCCCTTACATTAAAACGACTAGGAAAGAAGAACGAACTATACGATGTTTAATATTAAAGACAAGAAGTGGAACAGCAAAAAGAAACAAAAGGAACTAAGATAATAATAAAAAGATGGAGGAAATATTTTCAAGAAATAACCAAAACTGACTGCCAACCGGAAGAGACGACCGAAGCATAATATATGTAGGAAATACATATGCGATTCAATTAGTCACAGAACAAGAATCATCAAAAGCAATAAAGATAGGAAAAGCACCTGGAATAAATGATACACCGACGGAAACAATGAAACACATGAAAAAAGAAGGGACAGAAGAGTTAATAAATATGAATGCAGTGTTGGAGAGATAGTGTTGCTAATATACAGAACAGTATCCAAATTAAAGTGAAAAAATTAGAAAGGATTATAAGATTAAGTATAAAGGAAGAAGTATACGCAAGATTCTATATTTCCAATTAAACAAATTAGTGAGGAAGCAATAAGTAAAAGCAAAAAGTTACATATGTGCTTTATAGATCAAGAGCTAAAAAAAAAACGTTTGACATCAAAAGAGAGAAGAGTATGCGATATATTCGAGTGCTAAATAATAATGTCGGTGACTGTGCAAAGTGAATCTAAATTTAATAAGAATAAACAACGAAGAACAAAGCAAGGATGTAGGCTAAGTCCACTGCTATTTATACTACTGATTGTTGAAGCAATCAAAGAAGGTAAAAAAGATGAAAAAATTAAGTATAGAGTTATTATTGGAGAATGGAAATAAATAAGAGTGGTGTTCGCCGACGATATAGTTATATCTGTACAGACTCCGAAAAAAAATTATTTAATTTAAACACCTTTAACAAGCAATTACAGAAACTTAATATGAAGATCAGTATAAATAAACCAAAAAATATGATAATAGAAAGAGATGGGGAGGGGCAAGTAATAGCATTAAATGCGAAAAAGATTGAACAGGTAAATAGACATTAATATGTAGGAGCAATAATAGAAGAAAGAAGAAAAATGGACGGAGAAATAGACGAAAGAATTCGAAATTCAGGCAAAATTGTCAGTACTATCAAAAATACGTTTCCAGGAAGGAAGGAAATTACCTACAAAAATAAAAAAACTATATTAATTAAATAAATAGTATGAAATAGTGAGACCAATAGTAACGTATAGTAGCGAAACGTACTGCTGTGAACTGATTGTCCAAGCATACAAGTTTAAAGAAATTAAAAAATGACAAAATTAATTTAGCTAGCTCAGCAAAAATGAATTTAAAAGGGCGCCAGAGATTCTTACAACTCAGAGTAACTATCTTAAAAAGTAATAGTGGGCGTTTGCAAAATTGACTTTCTTTAAAATCCCCAAAAATTGAAATGGCTGATTCAAAAATAAAAGAACTATTTAAGATGATATTTACAATCATTAGATTTATTGTATTAAAAAGAAAAAAAAACATTTGATACAAATTACAGGAAAAATTAAAACCATGAATATAAGATTCTGGCAAAAAACAAACCTGCATACGACTCTACAATTAAAAAGGACAATGCAAATCCTTTAGCAAACAAAATGGTGAATTCGTTCTAGAAGGAATTTCTTATACCACAAAAAATCCACGTGGTTTCAAAAATTCAAAGCAAACTAAAATTTAATTCAAATAACGTAGAGAAACAACCAAAATTAAAAATGAAATTTAAATCAAGCTCACAGCTTCTCTTCACCTACCCCGAGGTGATTAAAATAACATTAAATTTGAAAACTACAAAAAAAAACGGAAAATTTAAACTCTAAACGCGATCGCTTCTAAAACGAAAATTATTAAAAAGCCTTACATGTAAATTGTGCACAACGATCTAACACTAATTAATAAACGGATTACTAGATGGACGATTTTAAAAATTTCAAAGCAACGAACTACATCTTAAACTTAAAACGAATTACCAGAAACGGTAACCAAAAACAACAAAACAAGACCATACACGCGCTCGTCTATCTGGTAACTCCTCGGGCCTCTAAGGTAACATTCGCATATATATAAATTTACATCTGTGAACGATGACGGCGCAACGCATCGCAAAGAAAAAACTAGCATATAAACTATACAATACAGGAGTACGCAAAATGTACAAATAAATGAAATTAACTATACACAACTGAACAAATAAAATGATACTAACAATTAAATCAAAATTCTTAGCAAAATAAACAAATATAAGAATTGTGGAAACTCTATCATTGTTTTGACAAGGCTGATTTGGAAAAAATAAAAATACACATTTAAATTTCCGAAACCCAGGGTGCCAGTCCACAGCAGTACTTATCAAAAGTAAACGCAATGAAGGTGAGATTTTTATGAAAAATACAGGGTAAGGCAAAGAGAAATGAAATAGGAAATGAATTATTAAGACAGCAGCAAGCATATGTAAGTAACATACAAGAATAAAATAACAGGGATAGTTGTGATGGCTAGGACTTATCAACCGTATGAGCAATGACTGACTCAGCAAAAGAATATGAGGTACGGCTGCTAGGAAGGAATACACGGGCAAGACATTAAGTGAGACTGTAAACGAAGTAACAGAAAAAAAAGAGGAATAGAATGAATAAAATAAAAATAAAACATAGATAGAAATGAATTGAGAAA
This sequence comes from Protaetia brevitarsis, assembly GCA_004143645.1. NCBI lineage: Eukaryota > Metazoa > Arthropoda > Insecta > Coleoptera > Scarabaeidae > Protaetia > Protaetia brevitarsis. The sequence continues at coordinate 1,790,508 of RXPK01000294.1, forward strand.
ACTATACAAGAAATGCAGTAAATGTGGTTTTCAACATTATACCTAACAGTATAGAGGCTTCAGATTAAGAAGAAGAATTTAACAAACAGTTCAGCTTTAAAAACCAAAATATAAAAAAACCCATAAAACACGCCAGAAAAAACAAATATTTGTCGAAATAATTTATTGTGCTTTAAACTTGTATTTCTCTGGTTAAATTTTAAAGTAAAATTTACTTTATACCTATTGTTAATTTAACAATCGCCGCAAAGGTCATTTTATTTCAAAATAATGTGAATAAAGCAAAAATATATTTCAGCCTCATTATATTCTATACTGCAAAACTTAATATCGTGGATTATTACAAAATCATTTTGGGGATTTGGCGATAGCGATTTAGGAACGCTCGAATATGCTTAGGAGATGCTGCCGCGACTGGCTTCTAGGAATACGTTCTAATATTCAGGCTACGAAATTGCACGTACATAATGTAATATCTGTTAGAATGCGGGAGGACGAACTTAGGAATAATAGCATGGCTAGATTACTTGGTTTGTTTGAATTCCGTGAACGATGAAACCGAAATTGAAATTAAATTATAAATATTATCCCTTAAATAAAGGGATTCTTCTGCACATTGATTATTCTTGTTTATTTGTCTTATTCCTTTTGATGTGACGAAACTCACAATACAATGAATTAGTTTATAAATTAAAAATGTAAGCAAGCTTGCAAATACTTCTACATAGCACCGATAAATACGTACTGCTATTATTATATTTGGAATTTTAAGTTGTGGTTGTGCAAACAAGCGTTATTTACATGACTCAGATAAATTATCCACGACGGTCTGGCTCATTAGATACACATAATTAAATTCATTTTGCTACGGGTAATATAGGCCGCGTCGTTGCTTCTACATCATTTTGATATAACAAACCAATTGCACACGTCAAAAACCAGGCGCATCACAATATCTTTGTTATTTTGAAACCACCGTCTTCTGAGCACCTAAATTTATTGTTAGCGCTACGTATGTAGAAGCTCTTTTTGAAATGATTAACTGAAAGGGGTTCTCTTACATGTGCGATACTGGATACAAAGATGTTGGAAGCAAGCTAAGAATGAATATTTTTAACATTCATTTTGCTCTAATTTCGCAGGAAGATCTGGTGATAAATAAAGTCCTTGTATATTTGCATCCATATTAACAAAATATCTTAATGTATAAAGCTAAATGAAATATCTGATTTTATTCGATATAGTTTAAACGTCAAAAGTTCAACAAAATCGCAAACATCCTAAAAATTGTTGAGTTTACCCACTATAGTGGAACTACTATATAAAATTGAAAATATTTTCCTTGAATAAATCTTAATCGGGTATAACTGACTACTCTGTGCGTTTTTGAAATTCTATTGTCTCTGTTTGAGACATCTGTGTAATGGACAAAAGAGTATCCAAAAAAAGGAAAATATTTTTATTGGGCAAAATTTTGTGAAAGATACTTGTAATCAGAACTGAGTCAAGTACAGAGAACAAAATCTCAGAACTTTTTGGGTACAAGCACACCGACAAAATATTTCAAATAGATTTTATTTAAGTACCTCGGTTACTGAGTACTCGTAGGTTTCGGGTATTTGTGTTCTCGTAAATTACAGGGATACCGATTACTTACCTAATCTTAGAAATGCTACAAATAAGAATTCATAGTCCTGATGTGCTAGGTAAATACGTAATTTGACAATACTTTATCAAAATTTAAAAACAAATTTCAGTAGTTTTGAGTCTGACAAAAAAATAATAAAATTGCGGTTATTTCAGAAATATTTTATTATTAGTACTTACACTGAAAACCCATTTGGTTGACTCGACCAAATTTTAGTTGTATTGACTAAAATCTTTGTTTAAATATAGGCACACAAATAATTTTGTTAATAAAATTTGTTTGTTTTAACAATATCTTTAATAAAATTAAACAAATAAAATATTTTGCTTAAATAAAGAGTTTTGTTGGGTCAAATGTATGTAATACTTAAAATAACTAATTATATCATTGAAATAATGAGATACATATGTTTATTTCAAATGAAATTTTGTAAAATTGATCAAATGGAATATTTACTTCAAACAATAAATTTTATTGACTCAAATAGAAATAACACACAGAAGAACAAAACACTTTGTTGAAACAATTACATTTATTTGTTTATTTGAAATATATATCTTTATAGTAACAATATTTTTGTTTTTAAGTAAAATATATATTGTGCTTCACTTTACTAAATATTTAATTGAGGTTACTGCGTTCTCCTTTTTTATTTTAAGCAATAATTTTTTCCGAATTACTTACCTTATCTGTTACGGCAGCTCTTTTATTCCTTAAGCAAATTTAATATCAAATCTTACCACAAAATTTCATTATTTTACTATTCACTATAGTGTTTATAGTGTATTACGATACTAACATAACCTACCTATAAAAGGAGCATAAATTGCATATTGCTTAGCGCAAATGCAATAGTGCATTTTCAGAAGAGTTTTGCGTACAGTTAAAGCTGGACTATTGGGTCAAGGAATAAAGGGTCCTTAATTTGAGAAGTTTTGATCTCATTAATTTATTTTGTTCTATATGTGGTGTTTTGCTAATTCTCCTTTGCCGGTATATAATGTTTTTCCTGTAAATGCACCAAATCAACTTTTTATAATTGTGTTTGAGTGATATAGGAGAGGCGCCATTTTTACAACAATGGCTGTAACACATATACGTATGGAACGTAACTATATGGGTAGAGAACTTCGCCATAATAATAATGCTTAGATCACAGAGCCTGTTTACAAAAGTGTGGGCTAGGTTTGGAAAAAAATTAATTTGAACAATTACATTAAATTAACTACAATCCTTATTTCTTAATAATATTCACTTTGTTAATTGAAGTGTACTTATTGTTTAGGTGAAATTAATGGATTTATTAAATTAATAAAGTAGAAATAACAAAATAATGTGATTCCTTTTTATACCAATTATTTTCTTAATTTTTGCAATATCTCTAAAATAAACGAGATTTTATTTGTTTGAGGATTTGTTTGTTGATTTCATTAATGACAATAGGTAAATCTCGAGGGATGTTGGCAGTTGGTGGATATAATTATTACTACTCTGTAGTAATAATTATATCCACAGGCCGATGCCCGTCTTAACATTAGCTTTTTTGCTTCAGAAACAGCAATTCGTAAATTTCGCAGTATATCCAAGATCTTGGCAGACCGACGTCTTTCTTAAATATCGTTGATTTATTGCTCGAATCTATATACTCTTCTCTAGCTTAATTGGTAGAGCGTTCGTCCGGTAAACGAGAGTATGTAGGTTCGAATCCCTGCGTGAGAGAAAATTTTTCTTGGAAAAAAATTCCTCTTAATTATTAGAGTTATTAGTAGAAATACATTAATTTGTTATTTTTTTTTATTGCAAAAAGCTTGCGATCTTTGCAAATTTGTTTGAGTAAACAAAGTACCGATATTGTCCCAACAATATAAAAGTAATTGAACCAATTAAACATTTTTACAAAGTTGAACTATATTATTGTGTTAAAACCATACTGACCTAAATAATTTGTTTGAATATATTAAACTTTCTAACCAAATATTTTGTTTTGGTCAATCGTATAGGTAAATTTTTTGCATATATTTAAACAACAAAGGGCACGCTTGTTTCAAAGAAAATATGCTTAACAAAATATATTTGATTGGTTTAAATATATCGGTTTTTCAGTGTATATAGTCTATTATTATTTGCATTAATGTGTGTTGTGTTAATATTTGATGATTTTTGTATCAAAAATGTAATCACACATTAGTAATAGATAGAGTACGTGCGAGAAGGATATAGTGATTCACATCGTATGGTTGTGTAGTTGTAATTTAAACAGTCGGAATCTGTACATTTTGTACCGAATCATTTAATTTTGAAGCTTTAAAACACAATGAGATTCTATCACAATACGCCGTAAAATCCTTAATACGAGCACATATACTCAGGTTTTGTCCGGCTCTGCATGTGATGGTGTACATCTACACAATTGGAAGAATCTTTTTCATTATCATAATTAGAAAGTACATATTAGCTTAATATCGATTTGTTTTATCTTGTTAAAGCAAAAGCATACCTATTAGTTAGGTAACTCTGGTTACTCTTTGAAAAAAAAATATATTTTTTTGAAAATAATGGTTAATTGTGAAAATTTCTTAGCTTAATGTTGAAATTTAGAAACATCGTTTAAGTAGTAACCCAAAAAATATTACAAATACTCAAAACTACAGAACTGAAAATATTATATTACCCATCTTAAAACTACTCACGAATTTTACTGTGTTGGACATACATCAATAGCTAAGCTGTTTAAAGCATTCAAAAAAATGGGTAAATTTATTAATAAATTCTATTTAAATATTATGAAAAAACACAAATAACTAAGGTGCCAAAACCTGCAGAAAAGACGACGCGACGTCAGCTAGACCGCAGAAAATAGTTTGCTTAGAAACCACAGGTGCAGTGTATATCTGCCCAATTTCAAATTTGGATATGATATTAGATGATACTCCTCTTCCTCAACTAGAGAGAATCACTGCTCGCAGTTTTTATAGATTAAGCTTATCGTGCAATTTTAAAGCTGGCGACCTAATAAGTCATCTAACTATCTATTAAATTACCTAAGAACAGAGGTATAAAGACATTGAATGTTAACAGACGCAAAGGACCCCATACACTTCGGTTTTTTCCATCGTGTTTGGAGAAAAGAGAAACCTCCGTCAGAAATGGATGAGGGGCGTTATTATATAATCTAGTCACGCTGAAAGCTGAAATAGCTTTGAGTTTAAGCTGTTAATGTAATTGCCTAAAATGCCAAACACCTTTGTAAGTATCTACTTTTTTTTTTTTACAAGGAAAAGTTCTTTTTTTTATTGCATGATCTTACTAGTTATTTTTTTCTATTCGTTACCCCTTAAAAATTTGATTTATAGACTCATGTTTCACTAATTTTCAGCTTTTAAATCAGTGCCTTCGTTTAAAAAATATGTCTACCTCCGTATGTCTTTTATAAATATTACTTTTGATAGGAAATATTTACTTCCTCCGTTGCTCTATCTGTATTGTAGTTTATTGAGTCAGATTCTTGTGTTATCGGATTGTTATAGTTGCATCAATGCACGGTATATGTACATATTTATGTATTATATTCAGTATGCGTACATCAAACATGTGTGCGTAGGTCGTTTGTAGTACAATATGCGTTCACAACTGCTAAATTTGATGCTAAATATAGCACGCAATTACTGCCTGAAATGTGAGAAATAATAGCGATGTATGCAAATGTTCATCACTCCATTCATAACATTTTGACATGCTATTTCAAACACATTTCCGCACATTCACCTATTAATTATTTTGAAGACCAAGGCAGATGCGTTTCACTTTAACATGGATTTAGTGGCATCGAATAAACTATTAGGATGTTGCCTACATAGTTACACAGATTTTATACAATTGACATAAGCTTCTAGTAATAATATTTTGATTTTCCAATATGTTAGGGAAATAATATTTCATCGTCTTGAAAGATTTTTCTTTTTAAATATTCATTTATTTTACTAACACCGTCTACAACGTCTACATTCTTTACGTTACTCTTGAATAATGAATCTAAAAGGAGGTAAAGTTAGGTTTGTGACGCTATGCGCAAGTCCTCTGAAGTTCGGAAACAATAATAAAAGAAGTAAAATATCTTTATATTTTATTTCTTTTATTATATACTATCAAAATTAGCAGGTACAACAACTGGCTGGTATTGGTGAAACCATGAAACGAAATGCTAGTGTTAAGACAATCTTCGTTAGCATGCAATAAAAAAAAAAGCAAATAACAAATAGCAAGAAACAAAATACAATGTAATTCTGAGGACATATTAGTTCAGTAGAGTGGTGGGCACTATCGATAGTCATAATTAGTGATAGTTATCGATAGTCAACTATCGCTAGTTACCGATAATCAACTATGGATAGTTATCGATAGTCGAGTATTGACAGTAAATATTTTCGATAGTACTATCGATAGTACCCATCTTCACACTTGTCTCCTTTGAAACGTAAAAATTTAGTTGCATCAACTCCCGCTATATTCTCCCCCAATATGGATAATTTAATGCCACCATCATTGTTATTATGAATATTTCTAAAATGGATATAATTAGTTCTGCAACTGTTCAAATACAAACCATTACTGGAAAGCCAAGTTGCAGCATCATCAAAAAAAAATTGCAAGCAACTTCCGATACCGAATTTGAAAATCATTTTTAAAGATTTGACAAAAAAGTTAATAAATACTATAAACAACATAAATCCGATAATGGATCGCTGTAGAACACCAACAGCCACTGGAAGCTTTGCTGATCTATACAAACAGCGACCTATCAGTCAAATACGACGCGAACCAGTCAGCTGCAACACCTCTTACATCATAGCTATACAATCTATCCATAAGTACGCGATGTTGCACGTAATCAAACGCGCGGCTAAGTTCGCAGAATATACCAATAGTGTGCTTTCAGTTTTCAACGTGATTTATTAATTTCTCGTAAAAAACATTCAAAGCGGTAATGGTACAGCGATTCTTTCCAAAACCATGTTTAGAATCTTTTAAGGTATTATTACTATTTAAAAAAAAAAACACTAAGCCGGTCGAACATCGCATACTCAAAAACTTTAGAAAAAGATGAAGCCACAACAATAGGCCTATAATTTGAGACGTCCAACTTAACATAGCTTAACACACGTAGTTTTTAAAATTGCGGGAAATTTTTCTTCTGTTATAGACACCTTTATTGAGTATGTCAAAGGAGCAGCCAGACCATCCGCACACTTTCGAATGATTGTCGAAGGCACATCAGTTGAGCCACTAGGCCATACTTATTCTGTAATCTTAAAATGATCGATCTTACCTCACACTCTGAGACTGGTTTAATGAACAATGTAAATCATAAACGAAATGAGCAAATGGTAATAAGGTGATAATTCAACTGGCCGGTACTTGAAAAGCACGCCGGTTAAATACGTGAACCCCAAACACGGGCGGTCATTCAATGATTTCGACCGACGCCGACGGTCCGATACGATGACCAGAAATTTATCTATCTATGTTTTTATATGTGCGAGTTTGTATTTATATGTTTTATTGTATTGTTTGTTTTATATTTACATTATTTAGTCAAATGCTGTACAACCTGTTGTAAATAAATTGAATTGTTATCATGACGATATTTTCCAAACGAAGACTATGCTTAAAAAAATTATTATCCAGCAATAAATATTCCAGGGGACCGTTATGTTGAGTAATAAATAACACTAAGCTGCTTCAGAACATATAAAAATATCAAGCCACATTTTTCCGCGTTTGGTTTTACTTTTCGTTCAAGGCACTTTTAGTTGTATAAATTTTTTATCAATTTTTTTTTGTGTTGCACAAACAAAAACCTAGCGATAGCACTTTTACATCAGGTAATATAAAATAGGCGGCATCGTGTTTTATTGCATAGTAGCGCATTCGTTTCGGATTCTCGTTCCTAGCTTTCTTTTTGTGTTTATTATTCATGAATTCCGTGGTATTTCGCGAATTTAAGCCCCGTAAAATGTACAAGCAGTTCTACCATAAAGCACGCATTTAAATGCATAATTACAAGCGCTCTAGACAGTATTCAAAAAAAAGCATCAGAAAAAGTACTTCGACCATCGTTACTTACACTTGACACGGAAAGAATTAATGAGACTGCTACTGAGAACGATATTTGATTGCCTGGTTGCAGCAAGATGCCTACGTATACGTATGTACGTTCTTAGAATTCATTAAAACTTGGTATGTTTTGTAGTTACTTTGTAGACGTATGAATTTTTAATTCGCACATAATAACTATTGCTTTTTTTTTAATAACAGTTGCGATAGTAGTAATTTAACTGAGAAGAACACAGTTCAGGTAGTATTGTATTATCATAGATTATGGAGATTTCCTTAGTCAAATCTCATTTTTTTGGAACCTATGCGTGGTAGACAAGGTAGTCACCATTCTTGAGATTCTATTCGTAGTTTGTAAGTAATATGCCTTCGTTATTGTTATTACTTGCTTGTTTATTATGTTAGATTTTCTGTACATATTTAACGTTTTGATAAAGGTTTCGCTGTTGATTTACTTTAGCAGTTTGCTAAAATGGGATATTATTGCGTTCGCAATTTGCGGTTACAGGTATCAATACGTGCACAATACAGGAATAAACATCTAATCTGTCAATATGCGTGGTAGTCTGCGCAAAGTGTGTCAACCACGAACATCAAAGGTGTTACGAAATATCTGTTTAATCTGTGGTGATGTCAAAACATTTTTGTACGCGGTATAAACAAAATTTCAATTAGAAAATTTTAATTATTCTCTGTATTTGTTTGTTGTGCGTGTGGTGAAGAGTAAAATTAAAAATTCTTCAATTGCATGATGATACTCATACATTTTAATCCAAATTTACAATAATAATCCTAACCTATCGCCTATGCTACCAACTGCTGCATTTAATTGTGGTTAACAAATATACGCAAATAAGTTGATTTGTTATAAATATATATTTCATTATATTGAGATTAATACATAACAAAGGTTATAATTCTTATATTAAATCGTATAATCACATTTACTGTATTTATTGTGGTGGTTTAGTGAATTTATATTACTGCTTTGTAGCGTTTCTAGCTCTGCTTTTACTTATTTTATAAAATAAAAGGATATAAAATGTCACAATAAACAGCCAGACGATCTCCGGGTGGTCTATTTGCACTTAACACCCAAGTGCTTCAACGGCATTTTCCTTCAAAATTTTTCCTTCAGGAAGTAAAGATGATCAGTAGAAAGACACGTACACATCGAAATCAAATGTTAGAATGTGAATATTAAATATTTATAAAGAATTTGTCAGTTGGTCTTAACACTATCAGAGCCATTCCATCTAAAATCATCAAATTTTTGGAACTTGAACGTTCCATGGATTAGATACAAGACATTGTTTCCGGAGAACTTCTGCCACCCTGTTATCAAGTAAAGCCGCAGGGCTACCTAATTCAAAAAGCATGGTAGCTGGAGGTCCTATGTTGTGGCAAAGGATTATGTAGAGCAATCGTTGAAGAGAAAGATTGACTTAGCCAAGGTCCCTCCACATCCAAAAAATGTCACTGCATCACTGCAGCAGCTGCAAGAATAGATGTGAACCTACCCCAATCTAATACAATTCCATCAACTACAGTCAGTAGTAGCACAGAAACACCTGAACCATTTCCTAAAGTAGAACGCTGCAACGTTGCGATGACCGTCTGCAATATAGCTGTAGCTTGAATAAATAAAATGATGTTTTTGATCTCGTGAACTGCAATAACTGCTTACTATTTGCATATACATATTTAGGTTAGATCCGTTAGATCTAGATGTGTGTCTAGAACAAAGTTGTTGCTAATACCTATTTGTATTAAAGGAAAACTCTTTATTATTTCAACATATTGCTGTGTACTGAAGGTACAAAAGAAAATGCAAAATGAAAATAAAAAAATGAAAAAATAAATTAACCAGCTCAGCGGATAAAAAAAAGGCGCAAAAGAACAATTAAACTCAGAGTTACCCTCGCAATTAAAACTTGAATTTAATCATGAAAAGTAAACTGTGGGTGAAAGAAAACTGACTTTGTTTAATTACTCCAAAAATTGAAAAGGTTGAATCAAAAATAAAAGAACAGAAATTTTGAATGACGTTAATAACAATTATAAAATTTATTATATAGAAAAAAGAAAAAAAAACATCTGTTACAAATTGCAGAAAAATTAAACCTTGGACTTAAGGCCCTGGGCGAAATCAAAAACTGCAAGAATCTACATTTAAAATGGACAATGCAAAATCCTTTAACAAACAAAAAACAAATTTGTTCAAGAAGATAATTCTTTTTTCACAAAAATCCACATGGTTTCAACTGCGATCGCAACGCACAAATCGCAAAGAGAAAAACTTCTAGAATATACATTGAACAACATCTATACTAGTGAACGCAATATGTACAACTGAATTAAATTAATTTAAACAACTGAACAATTAAAAGAATAAATAAGATCAATTCAATTAACAAAATCTTATATAAAATAAACATTAATTTCTGAGGGAACTTTCCCGGAACATTGACAAAGACAACTCTCAATAAATAAAATATCACTGAATTTACGAACCCCGGGGTGCCAAACCACAGCAATATATTCACATATACCTTCATCATGTTTAAGTTAATAGAATAAGTAGTTTTTTTCTGTTCTTCTTAACAGGAGTGTTGATGGTTTTTGTTTCAAGCCGGAAGGCTGGATTATATTCAAACAATGTATAGGATGTAATAAAAAATTGTTTGAAATTTACTATAACATTTTAATTACGAAGTACGAATGTACCTTGCTTTGTTTCACCATTGTCAATTGCCAAACTTAACCCGAAACTTCAGATTATTAAAGCGAGGATGTCAACCTATCGACATAATTTTTTTGTTAATAACAAAAAACTGTGAGATGAGAAAAAATGAGGTACGCTTTACCACACTAGGTAAATTTCCGAGAAAGTTTACTACAATATTTGTAATATTTTAGAAAATTTGGTAGTGATATAATTTGCAGGAATAAATAATACTGTATGATGAGAGTTTTTATTACTATTTTATACTTTATTATTATCGTATCATACAACAACAGAAGAAAAAAACATTATACTCATTAATTCTGTGGAAATTACAGACTTAGGTATATAATAAAATTTCCTCCTGTACAGCTTTTCCACCCGAAAGTAAATCTTAATTTCCATGTTGACTGATTGAGCTAATAAAATGATACCTACATATACCGTGTGCGAGATACGAGCATGACAATCCGATGACATCTAAACCCAACACACTAAAATACGACACAGGCAATGGTGGGGACGTAAATAGCAGTTAATAGGTGCATACACTACCTGCCTTTGAAGTTAGGACAATTAGTATAATTTTAAAAAAATCATTTTTTTTTTTTTCAATATTTAATACTTTTAATATTATTGTAAAATTTCCTACAATAAAGAAAGTATAACAAGAAAGTATTTAAGACGGAAATCATCACTAGAATAAGCCTATTAAAGAGAAAAATTAATTTAACCTAATAGCAGGTAATAAAACCATTACAAATGATATTTAAAGAAACGCGGAAAAGCATGTTTACACTAAAGGGGTAGGTCGACAAGGTTGTAAAATTACACGTTAGTGTCTCCTAAAGGCCTTCCACTATAGCAGGGAATAATTGACATCGTACTTGTTGTGAATTATTCTATTATTAAACCAGTTACCATACGGTTGTTTAATTGCAGTGTTTGTGAAGATAGTATTTAAAAAAATGCCAAAAGTAAAGCCGATAAGCGTAGAAAAGAGATCGGCTATTGTCACATTACACGAGGAAGGACATTCTGTGCGTGTGATAGCAGAAAAATTGGGAGTGTCAAAATCTACAGTCCATTACACTATTTGTCGCTATTGAGAGACCAGAACATTCGAAGACCGGAATCGCCCAGGACCATCACGGGTAACAACCCTCGCGGAAGATCGACGGCATAAAGTGTTGAGTATGAGAAATCAGCTATTGACGGCACCCGAAATCGCAACGGAAATGAATAGGGAACGCGAACGAACGATATCTTTAACAACTAAACGCCGCTTAAAGAAAGCCGGTTTATTCGGTCGCGGTGCGGTAAAAAAAAAAACCGTCCTGGGAACCGCCAAAAACGATTACAGTGGACCGAAATTGGACCAGAAAAAAAAACAGAAACGTTCTTTGGACTAACAGTCCAAGTTTGCAGTGTTTGGGGAGAAGGGCAGGGTTTTTATAAGACGCACGAAGGGCGAGCAAATGTTGCGCGATTGTATCATTCCCACACTAAAACACGGTGGTGGTTCAATTATGGTTTGGGGTTGTTTTAACAGTGCGGGGACCGGAGATCTTGTAAAAATTGACGACATTATAAGCAAAGAAAATTATAAACGTATATTGGAAGAAAATGCTGTAGCATCAGAATTGCGGCTGATTAGGGAGAACTTTGTGTTTGCGCATGATAACGACCCCAAACACACGGCACGGATCTGCAAAGATTACCTCGCGTCTCAAGTAGAGGAAAATGTTTAATCGGGAAATCATGCCCTGGCCTTCACGAAGGCCAGATTTGAAACTGTGGGATGAGCTGGACAGGCAAGTAAGGAAAGTCTGCTCAACTTCGAAAGAGTACCCGTGGCGACTTCTCCAGGCCGAATGGAACAATATTTCACAGGAAACTCAAAAAATTAACAGAGCGCATGCCACGAATGGTCCGGGCCGTATTGAAAGCTAAAGGATGATTCTTCGACGAGAAAAAGTATAGTTATAGTAAAATATTTTAATGAGAATGTTTTGTTTTATTTTTTATTTCTTCGTGTTATTTGCTTATATTTCTGTTCCTCTTAATACATTTTTATTTTCGTTCGAATTGTTGTTGTTTTTATTAGTTAGCAGTAACTTACTAGTTGTTCTAACTTCAATGACCGGTAGTGTATATAGAACGTTTGTAGTTTTCAGTTCAAAAAAAAAGAACAACCACGAACGTATAAACATATGTTTGAATATACTCAAAACTATTATCTGTTATCTGAGCCTAATCTGCAGGACTAATTTATAAATCATACGCGTTCTTATTAATTCTTATGCTACCGCGAATACCCATTCGTGTTCTAACAAATATATATGGCAAATAAAGTGACGAAGGTGTCGTAAAAATAGCTTTCCTCCAGCGTAGGTTTATAAGACGTAATTTTGTATTCATGGCGGGTACGTGATACCACGTCGTTTGAGCTTATATTTTGATACGGGTGTACACGTGCGAAAACTACTTGCTGGATTTACGGCAATGAAAGCGAATGAGGATTTTGTGGTTAGACCGTGACGATGATTCGCTTGAAGAAAATAATTACGCATTTTCCCTATAGAGAACAGCCTCTGCGCACAAGCGTAGGTATTTTAAATTAATTATCGTATATTTAAGCTGTCACGCTTTCAAATAAACATATAGAGCCCACAATCTGCCTGGGCGAATACCGTTTATCAACGAGCGACTTAAATTTTAACGAAATTCTGAGTACATTTATAGCTTAGTGCATGGAAGAGAAGATTTTATATTTTGTTGGACAAATATATATTATTATTATTTGATTTTGAAACGGGCTAGTCAAACCTTTACGTTAAATCAAGCTTATTTATTCCTTTCGTTTTTACAAAGATACATAGTTAACCACATTAATAATTTTGGAACTACCCGCGTTCGCTGCCGTATCATCAGATATTCTTGTCGCAATTCGCAATTCTTCGACGTATTTCTGAGATGGCAGAACCGATATAATGCATGCATAAGTGTATAGACGTAAAGTTTAGATTTATTGCGCGCAGCTATGCATGAAATGCACTTGTACTGCCATTCCATTTATCTGTCTCGCATACTCAGATATTTTGTGACTCGGCCAAATCGGTTTCGGTTACCTAGTTTGAAATTCAAAACTTGCAAATTTGTGTACATATATTACATTACTGTAAAGTCATAATATATTGAACAGAACACCAGTACTGCCATCGAAAGCAACTTTAATGATACCTGTACCGTGCGAAATGAATATGTTACTTTAACATCTTGTTACATTGTGAAATATTTAAGCATAGATATGAATGATTGAATGAAAACTAATAGATGCTAAATTAAAAATATCTTAGATAATATTTTAAGTATAAATTTAACGTTATTGTTCGTATTTGAAAAGAAACATCCATTTAGATAATCGGTAAATGCTCCGGACCATTTATTACTTCTCCCAAAGGTAGCTATAAAAACAATTTCAATTTTATTTTCCGTCAATACAACATAGCTTCAATTCGTCAATGCAGACCACTTTACATTTAGTAACAACCGAAAATGATAAGAAAGGAAGGATATTCCAAACATAATTATCAAAGAAGTTAATAAATTTACTTCAAGTAAAATGAAAAGATCGCTAAAACAATTGGTTATAATGCTTTCGCTTCTCACCATTCAAGATTTTGAATTAGTTTAACCCTAAAATGGTTCATTGCATTTTACGTTAATGTATGCCAAAGAAAGTACCTATTCTATCAAATGTTCCTAAAAGTAAGTTAACTTTCTGATTATTAATGACTATCTAAAACTGAACTAATTCAGACTACATGGGTTTTCTCTACCAAGCTATTTGCGTCACTTTCGTGTATATTTCAGTAACCAGTTGAATAATGAAGCAGGTAGGTATGCAATATCATCCTTACTGGAAAATTAACGAGACCAGAGGGTGGAACATAAACACAACCTGAACTTATTCTGCACAACCAGTAGTAGCTGTTCTATTTTTTTTTTAATGAATTCGTGTTGATTACCATTACTGCTTCTTAAAATAATGCAATAAATTACAAAACAATTAACCTACTAATTGAAAAGCAACTAACACGCTAGTCGATTTAATGTGCATTTCACTGCGAAATAGTAAATAATAACATACACACTCGACTATAAATTATTCATCTTTATAGATAGAGCGAGTTTTCAATTTAGTGTGATTTTGTTGCTGGGTGAAATTTTCGATTGTGGAATACACCTTCACACTTCTAGGTAATAAGATGTATTGATTATGCATTGCACCATTTCCACTAAAAATTGGGCAAATCAGAAGGTGTTGCAACCTGCGCTCCCGTAGGAATTTTTACGTCCCAAACATCGTATTGACATGAAACCTATCCTATACCTGCTATCCGCAATGAAGACATACTCTGATTTTTGACCGTAATTCTTGTCCGAGATATGAACCCACACATTCAGATGCGAAGGTCAAACATGCTTACCATTCAAAAACCGATTCAGTTTTCTGTTTGTTGATAATATAATGATGTTTGGAAATACACTTTTACAATACTAATAATTTTGGCTTCACGATATATTTAGATATAGTATATACCGCAGGAGCCATCCAAACTCCAAACAGCTAGATACGTCGTCATATGCATGAGGCGCACGCTTCTGTTCGTAGTTGATGTGGCTTCTGCGGTATATACCACTGCTGATATCATTCGCATTGTATTGATATTTTCTTTAGCCCATTGTTGATTTTGATGTAGACTTCAATTCTGCCTCAAAACATAAAATATTGTCACGGAAGACTGGTTCTTTTGTTGAGCCAAACTCGTGTTCATGGATTGTCAAACCGTAGTTGTGGCAGCTATTGATACTTGCCTGCGTGTGGGCACAAGCACCCGCATAGGTTAATATGCTTGATTTAATTTAAACACGGTAGTAGTTGTTATATAGCTTATCTGCAACCAGCATGAACTCTACGCGTAAATAATATTTTCCGTGGTTTCCCTTGCTCCTCGGGAAGGCTGGAAGATAAAGAAGTCGCGCAAACACAGTAACAACTAATAGATATATTATATACTTACTTTGACATATATTAACATTGACGTAGCTTTGTGATTTTATTGACGTTTTTATACACCTGAAGATGGCATTACGCCGAAACCGATCGTAAATGATAATGATATTTTATTTGGGCCAAAAAAAGTACAATGTAATGATTTTTTTCGCGATAAAATTATTATCACTCTTAACAACGAAAACGTTCCTTTAAAAACCAGTGTAAAAAAGTTTGAGAGTTTTGTTTAATTCAGATTTGAAATTTCATGACCATGTTAATAACCTTGTTCGGCGTGCATATGCATCACTAAAACTCATTTATACAAACAGGAGTATGCTAGATTTCAAAATAAAAAAACTATTGTGTAAGACTTTTGGTTCTTTTACTAACATTTACGTTCCAAGGATGTTGATGTTCAACTTGGCGCAACCAATGGGGATTTTCGATACTCCAGTAATGCATGTTGTGCCGATTTACCGTACCGTGATTTGTTAATGAGCAAAAAAATTGGAATTATCTGGTAGCCGTTGAAGCGCCTATTGACAAAATCGCACTCGATTTTGAAAATCATCGCCGTGAAGTTCTTGATGCATGGAAACTCTAAATGGATGATATTTCCTACGCTTCAATATTTGGCAGATAGTGGACTGAGAAATTCCTGATCCGCGAGCTATTTCTCGAATACTAATGTGCGGATTATTAGCTACTGCAGCTAATACCGCGATTTCATTATTTTCTCCAGCAATTGTTTTTCGACGAAATTTATTGCAACCGTAGCAACGTATATGCATACATTCTTGGGCTCTATAATATTAATTAAATTCTACATGGTTATCTTAGATATAAAACTCTGTGTTGTGTACAATCAATTGTGATTAGTGTATGGAAATGTTTTGCTGATTATCTTGAAACGTTTTTACTTTGGTAAGCAGCTATATTGTTGTTTTTCGTTAGTCGAAGTATCCACGTGGTTTTCTTAACCTATTATTTTGTTATATGTCTTGCTTTATATTCCCAAAAAGAAACGTAAGAATAATACTGTTTAACTTGTTACCTTTTCACTTAAAGATATTTAAATCAATTCTGTAGTTACTGTATTGATATTTCCTACTGTTACCACCTCTCCTACCCCGCGGCCCTCTTGTTTGTCTTAAAGTCAACGACTATCGGCCCGGTCGTTGTGAAGAGTGTCCACGTGTTTTCCTTTTAATATCAATACACAATATGGATCATGTCGTGCATTAAGTGCAATACTGTAATAGATGAGAAATCAGATTCGTTTATAAAATGTGACGGATGTAACAGGTACATTCACGTGGTATGTTCAGAATTGTCGGAAGCTGAAATAAAATGCTTTGCATTGCGACCTAGCTCTAGGCGTCGAATAAAATATATATGTATTGAGTGTGAGCAGGGTGTTCATCAAATCCCAAAATTAATAACTTTAATAAATGACTTGAAGGATGAAATACGTAATATGAAGGAGAAATATGAACAACTGGGTAAAGATACTTATGTTACAAACTTTACCGATGCGCTCGCTAGTGAAGAAATCATAAGCGAGATATATGAAAGGAGTAAGCGCGCTCAAAACATTATTATTTACGGTAATCCTGAAAATGTAACATCTAAACAAGAGCAAATTCAAAATGATACTGTGACAGTCCAGAATTTATTGAGTCGAACAGGTGTAAATGTTGAGCAAATAAAACCAATTAGACTCGGAAAATATGATGTCACCAAACAACTACGAGCTCGACCAATTCGAGTGCGCCTCTCCACAAGTGAGGATTCCCAATTCGCTCATTTGTCTATGTCATCTGACCGCACCCCCAAACAAATTGCATTATTTAAGGCAGTTAAATCTGAACTTGACGCTCGAACAGCTAAAGGTGAACCTAACTTAAGAATCAAATACCGGAATGGTATTCCAACTATCATTAGTGTTAATCCGGAAAACTAAATGTACCCAACAGGCTAATCATTCCATTTGAGATTTACTATCAAAATGTTAGAGGTTTAAATACTAAAACGCACACTCTCTATACTAACTTGACTAACTGTTCTGCTGATATTATTTTGATAACAGAAACGTGGTTAAACGATTCAGTATACGACATTGAACTTTTTCCGAACAATTATACTGTTGTACGAAAAGACAGAAGTTTTGTTGCGGTCAATCGAAGTAGAGGGGGCGGTATATTAGCTGCTTTTGAACGGCATATTGTTTTCCATACCATAGATACAAGTTACATTAATACCTTGGTCCCTCTAATTGATTTAATAGTTTGTAAATGTTCTGTGGCTGATGTATCGTTTCACGTGGCACTTGTTTACATTCCTCCCAATGTATCATCCGAAAATCTAGAAATATTCACTACAGCGCTTGAAGCTTTACTTCTTAATCAACCATTTATTCTAGTGGGTGATTTTAACCTTCCTAATTTATCTTCACCAATTCAGCAGTACTGTAACAAAGCTATTGTATTTCAAAATCTCATAAATGTACTTGATGCAAAGCAATATAGTAACGTTGTAAATGCTGATGGGAAAAAAATTGATTTATTTTTCTCTAATATTGATTTTAACTTTAATATAACCCATTCTGATTGTGTTCTCTTACCTGAGGATCCTTATCACTCTGGTCTGCCATTACATAGGATATATGGCATTCTTTACATACGCAGCGCTTTCCATCTGCTAACAACTATAGATATAACTTCAATAGGGTCGATTACTCATCCCTATATAATCATTTATTTAATTGCGACTGGACCTTCCTGTTGGATTATACTGATGTGAATGATGCACTTGATGCTTTCTACAGTACTATTTACTCAATTTTGAATCTTTAAGTATCTTACAAACCTAGGCGTAGCACCGATTTTCGGCCTTGGTTTTCACCTGAAATAATCGCCAACGTAAAAATCAAAGATTACTATCGCCGCAAATGGAAGAGCACTAGAAATGTATTTTTTCTTAATGAATTCAAAAGAATGCGGAATATTACTAAAAGACAAATGCATGATGGTTATATGGGCTACCTGAATAATATTGAGGGCTCTATCAAGACGTATCCATATCAGCTGTGGAGCTTCCTTCGCGCCAAACAACGTTCAACCAGAATACCTTGTAAACTACATGATAATGATAGTAATAGTTTTGAGGATCCCAAAGATATAGTGAACGCATTTGCAGGCATGTTTTCGAACTTACCTGTGCATTCTTTAGCCTTTCCGCTTATTGATTCTGGACATGAATCTCTTTCACACATTATATCACCTGTAACAGAAGATAAGTTACTTGAATTAATGGCTATGTTACCTAATAAACTGACAGCGGGTGATGACTTATTACCAAGTTTTCTTGTCCGAGACTGTAGGTACGTGAATATAATTATCAACCTTTCTATTGCAACCAATACGTTTCCTAATAAATGGAAAATTGTGAGAATTGTACCAGTTCATAAAAAGTGCGATAGTACATCTCTGTCTAACTATAGACCGATATCTATTGTAAGTAATTTTGCCAAGATATGTGAGAAAGTTTTTTATACTAGTATTTATAACAGTACTCATGCACTTCTTTCAACCAATTAGCATGGCTTTATCTCAGGTCGGTCAACAGTTACTAATTTGGCCGTAATATCGCAACAGATCAGTGAAATACTGGATCGGCGTGGGCAGATGGATGTAATTTATACAGATCTCTCCAAGGCATTTGATCTGATTAAGCATGAAATTTTGATCCGCAAATTTGATGCGTTTGGTTTTGTCCCATCTGCTTTAGAACTTATACGATCTTATCTAAATGAGCGGAAATGCTACGTGATTTACAATGGGTATCGCTCTGATGAGTATACCTTGGCATCTGGTGTCCCACAGGGGTCTAACCTCGGCCCACTCTTGTTTATATTATATATTAATGATCTACTTCTACAAATAGGGGGTCCCATTCTTGCATATGCTGATGACATAAAAATCTACTTGGAGATTTCAAAGTTTACTAATATCAACAAACTTGGACATATTGGCGGAGTGGTGCAAAAGATCTGCATTGAAACTGAATGTTGATAAATGTTGTGTAGTTACCTATAGCCGTTCATGTGTACCGTATATATCGTCGTACTATGTTGATGGTAGCCCTCTAAAACGCAAAACCGATGTTCGAGATCTCGATGTGTTATTCGATTCAGGGATGACGTTCAAGCCCCAAATTTCTGCCGTCTGTACTGATGCCTACCAAACCTTAGGGTTTATAATGCGTATTTCAAAGTACTTTAAGGACATATCTCTAATTAAATCATTATATTTTGCATACGTTGTAAGTAAGGTTGAGTACGCAGCCCTGATATGGTACCCTTTATACACATCTGACATACTGGTCTGAAAAAAAATTCACCGCAGATTTTTGAAATTCTTATCTTTCAAAAGTGATGGTGTTTATCCTGATAGGGGTACATCCTAAGATGGCATGCTATCGCGCTTTGAAATGGTGTCCCTGGCCGAGCGAAGAGAGATGATATGTAAAAAAATTTTGTTTAAATTAATGACAAATGTCATCGACTGTCCGTTCTTACTAGGACATTTATCGTTTCTTGTTCCGCATATCAACTCTAGATACAATTCTACGTTCATATTGCCACTCACAAGGACTAATATTCTGAGGCGCGCTCCTACCTACACACTCCCTCGGATTGGCAACGATGGATGTGAGGATATCTTTGGGCGCCACTCATCTTAGATACTTCTCTGGAGGTGCATTTAAATATATTTTGTTTATTAATTTTTCTTTTTTGTTACCTAAACATGCACACTGTAATGTCTTAAATTAAAGCTACTTACCTGCATACATATGAACACGCACACAACACACAGATAGACACACATTCACAAAAACACACATACAGATTGTATATATATTTTGATTGATAATTTAATACTTATTTACACATTTAAGTTAACACGAATTTTATTTTATTTCTTTTAGTAATTATGCATATTGATATTGTAGTTATCCTGTTATTGGACCTTAATGGTCTGTTGGGTAATAAAGGTTATTATTATTATTATTATTATTATTATTATTATTACGTTTTCTTGGCTGGACAGTTCCTTTGCTAGAGAACTGTTGAACCACTCGGTAAAAAGAAGCGCGCGATCGCACCTTGTCGGGAAAACGTTGTGAATAAAGATTAACAGCATCATCGATATTCCTACCATTTTCTCCATAGATGTAAATCATTTCAATTCTCTCTTGTAATGTGATAGCCTCCATTACTGTTCAAATATTTAACACTAATCGGACAATGTGTAAGTATTCACAGCTTGTTAAGTACTGAATAAAGTACGGTTTTGTATAATTGAATAGCATTCCAATTGTGAATAAATGTGAAGTGAAGGGGCACAGTTTCGAACACATGGCTTTCTGAAATGTTAGTTTATGTTAAAATAAAAAAAAACACAAAATCATATTTGCTTGTTTCTCTTTTTTGTGTATTTTTTCTAGACGTTCACAATCATGTTTTTTTGCGATTATAGCGCAATCTGTTACGAAACGAAAAAAAGATTCAAACAATTACATACTTGATGGCGTAGAATCCGAATCTGCAATACAAAATGGGGGTGAGCCCCCTACATTATAACAAATCTTATTAAGATCTTTTTTTGATTTGATGCAGTGTTTTTTTTTAGAAATATTCCGTTGCCTCAAGATGAAAAACTCACCCTGTATAATAATTTGCCTATCAATTAACAACGTAAATAACTATGAGCAAAATATTGTGAAAACAATTAAATAAGTAGGAAATAAAATAGTTATTCATATTATTACTCATTCAATTCCAAATTAGCCTTTTATTAGTTCAGTACATGCATACAAACTATCCCAGCCATCCTAGACGGAATATCTTTGATAAGCTAAAAGTTTCATTTAAGCTATTCATCATTAGTCTAAATCTTATCTGACTACATCTTTAAATATATTTTGCACTGTATAGAGTGTAACGAATTAAATAAAATGCGCACACATTTGTTTCACCTATAATGGTCTCAATGTTGTAAAAACATCGCTGTCATCAAAGTAAATTAAATGCTCAATTAGAATTAAAACACTGATACAATTTAATCAAAAACATGTGGCGTTATATACTTTAGCACCGGTCATATATATGAAGGTAATTTTTTAGAACCAAAACTTCATTAACGCACAAGGTGTTCGGCCACTCCGCGCTACACTATATAGTATTTATGCGTTCGGAACAATTGGTTCGGGAATTCGTGATTTCTAACCGAAGACCGAATGAATTAGGAATATATAGCTCTGGAATATAGTTTTTTACAGTGCCTAACTCAATGTGTTAAGCGTAGGTAGACAGTTGTCGAGGCGCGATGCTTCGCCTGCCTTCCTGATGCAAGCCTCGCATCGCCTCTGCGAGCCTCGCTGTTGTTGTCCTATTTACTTCCACTTAAATGTTTATTCGAAAATAGACTTTTACAATTAACAGAAGAAAATTATAAAGAATGTAACTACAATAAATAGTATTCGATAATAACGTAGGTAAAATATCTAATAATAATAATAAAGTAATACTAATATAAAAACGAGATAAATGGAACTAATTCCAGACGATATGCTTACTCCACCCTGTGGGTAATTAAAACATTCTTTGTTTCTCGAGCTTCCACAAGGAATATATTAATTCATCAGGAGTACAAATACGTTTTTTTATGGCTGTGGGCAAACTCATTACAATACGTGGACAATCTTATAAAAATAATGTAGAAACGTATTTAAAGGAATTTAAAGCAAAATTGCCAAAAACCAAAGGTTAAAAATTAAAAGCTTTAAAAAACACACAGAAGACATGGCGATCCGCACGCAGTGCGCGTCACCTGTAGTGATGAATTTGTGATTTTTGAATATTAACCATCTAGTGAAAAGGGAGTGTATTTCCTTATACCACTAAAAGCTGGAGGGGGGAAGCTATCTATGAAATAAACGCATTAGCTAGAGATTAAAAAATTTATATTTATTATTTTATCAAATATTAACTGGGCAATTCTTTCTAAAAACACAATAATATATTTAGCTTTTCCTAATTTATTTGGCCTTGTGTTTGTTACTACTTAACAGTTCTTGCAATATATTTGTGCAAAACTTCATTCCAAACTTCCAAGTTTGTTACGTTCTCAAGTAACTAATACCCTTGGGCTAGGTAAGTTAGTTTAGATCTTAATTCGAGAGAAAAATGCTTCCACCGATAACAACTAACTGCTAAACCACACTGAGTTTTAATCAAATGAACAGCACTAATTAAACAAAGTGCAATGTCAACTTTCTAACTTAATGAGGTTTTCATTACGTGCATTGCTTTGCTTGTAAGTCGACCCTTTATAAGTTGTATGTCATTATTTCATCTAAAAACACAAACTTCCGCAAATAGCTTAAAGCTACCTATAATATACACGTTACACTCTCGTTCTTACGTGCTAAATAACCACAGTGTTCTTTTGTGTAATTTGAGACACCGTGACGCTCTTTGTAAAGAGCGCCGCTTTTATGTAAATAAAGAAAATCTACTTTTAAATAAACTTCACACAATGTGCACATAATACACGTTCAACCTAACCCTGAATTAGGAAGTAGGTGCGTGTTCGAGATTAAAACACAAGCATCGCAAAAATGATACGGAAACGCCCGGCCATGTTTCATTTCCAGCCAGTAGTTTTCCCTTCATAAATGTAAATTACTTGGAGGCTTACGTATAGGCTTGAAATCGTGTTCTGCATGTATACAGAGGTATTGTTAACTTCAGCGCATATAGGGTGCACACGGACACGTGCACATATCTATTTTACTTACGTAGTTGTAGTTGGTCTGCTGCTTCTTCATGTATATACCTTGATATAAAAAGAAAGCAACGTTCATGCTTTATAATCAGTTGAGTCGTTGTATACATCTTAGCCGTGAAGAAACGAAAAAAAAAAAAACTTACAACAAAACTGTGCAGAAAGGCGAACTACGAATCTATAGACTCAAAGTTATCGGGGCACTATTGCTAACTTTTTTATAACTTTACAGCTACGATGTTGGTTAAATTATCAAAGAGGTAGGGTTTTTTACGCTAATTACAATCGTGTAATCAGAAAAACTATTGAAAATCTGCAGTCCGTAAAATGATGATTACAATCCATTGTAGAAAAACCGATTTTTACCTAATTTAAAAATAAATTGAACTACATACTTGTCCACTTCGTTATTAAGCCTATCCATACAGATTTTCAAAACAAAAACTTAAAAAGTAACGAGATTGGTTCAATTTTTATATTAACAGGAGAACGGTGCTTTTTTTTATTGAACAAATTTTGACCAAATAATTGGTCGTTGCAAGGGAGAGACATTAGATCTGGAGGGCACTGTACAAGTAAGAGGAAAAACGAATCTCTCTTAAGCTCACATCGCTTAGACACTTTTTCTCCAGTCCTGTCTGTATTTTCAAATTGCTCAATATATAGCAGTAATGGCTGGCATAATTTTTTCTTTGGTAAGTACTTGAAATATAAAGGCTAAATTACATTTCCATCTTTTGTATACTTTTTGTATACTCTCATTTATACAAGCACACATCATGATTTATGCATACCTCTATTATCACGGTGATGTGAACACGCAAAATTAGGAGGGAAATCTGAAGATTACTCTGACCTTTTTAAATTATTAAAGTATATACGATACCTACTCTTTTTAGAATTCTCATTAACCTAGATTTTGCGTCAAAAAGAAACAAACCGGTTTATTTACAAACAGGCATTTTCATACTTTGCTATATTTACTTATATATTATTTAATTATACATAAATGTTTGGATACATAGAATTCAAATTGAAAATATGTATATTTCTTACATCTTTATTTATTTATTGTTCATGTTACTATAGATACACTGTGTTTATTCCCCTCATGTGTGGCGCTTCGTGCTGCCTACCGATTTCCCAAGAGTCGACGAAACACGAGTATATCTAATCGTAAAAAAGTTTTTGTTTTCCCTATCTTACATATCGCTAACATTAATTGCTTTTAATTAAAAAAATGTCTATGCATTTTTGTTTATTTATCCGTTAAGGCAAATGTATTTACACTCATCTAACCTCAAAACTATACGGAGAAAAACGAATTGTTAAATCAATGAAATATTTATTGAGGCAAGCAGGTGGCTTGTTTATATACTCAGTGACATTAGAAGTGTTACACCTGGAAGAAATAATTTGTTCAACTTAATTTTTTTTGGCAATGTGATGATTTTACATCAAATATGAAAAGATAACACTTGCAAGAAACATGTAATACAAAAAAAGATTAATAATGTGTTTGGCGACCCCGTAGCTGAGTACACTCCTGTACACGTCTAGGCATCGACCAAATTAGATGGTCGATATCTGCTTGTGGCACCTCGTTCCAAGCAACTTGAACTTCGTGGGTTTACTATGCCAGAGTTTGTGGAGGATGGTGCAAAGTAGACGGTCTTCTCCCCATGATATTCCACATATGTTCAATGCAGTTTAAATCCGGTGAACTGGGTGCCCACAGCGGAACATTAACGCATGCTTCTTGCAGAAAGTCCATAGTTCAACAAGCAATATGGGGACGTGCGTTGTTTTGCTGAAAAAGGACGTGTGGACTGCCATGTAGATAAGGTAGTAAAGTGGTTTATAGGAGATCGTCAACATAACGCGCATACCCTTCTACGCCCATCCTGCATACCTAGACAGAATCACGACTCATCGCTGAAGACGACATTGTACAATTGTGCCTCCAATGCTGCCGTTCTCTGCACCAGTTTAAACGTTGACGACAGTCGTCCGCAGCCAAAGAAAACACTAATACGTGGACCAACAGGCAGTGGCGGCTAGTACTAAAGGGCACAAGGGCACGTGCCCACCCAACCACCAAGATAAACACAGAAAGAAAATCGCATGTAATTTAGTGCATTAGTTTATTTTATTATTTTTACGTATTTTTATAACGACGGTATCAAAATTTCTGACGTTTATTATTAATGATGGAAGTTAATTGAGTGCAAAATCTTTAAAAAAAGAAAACCCGCTCTCATTTGAGGAAAAACTTTCAATTAAGAAGAAAGGAAGGCCTATTCCTGATCTTCAAATAAACTACACTTCCACAAGTAAAACAGTAAGAAAGAGGTTAGCGCGTGGAATAAACAAGGGTTAAATCATTTAAAACATATCGCAGAGAGGGTAAAAAAACACGAGAATTCCGTTTCTCACATGAATGCATGCGTGGATTTTAATGTTCTAGGCAAAGTGGACATACGTGAATTGTTAGACAGTGCTTATTTGCGACATAAAATTCAGTACAACGAAGATGTGGAAAAAAATCGTGATATTTTGCGTCGGTTAATTATGTGTATAAAAAACTATGAAATCTTATCCTATGTTGGACAGCGTAAAATTGAAAAGTGAACCTTCAGTAATTTATGAGCGCGAGCACATGTGTCACATAGATGTAGGTGGTGTTTTGTCACTTTTGGTGTTCATAACTCACAACAAGTTTTGACGGAAACATATAAACTGTTGGATATTATTTGTACAACCCCCATGTCGACAGCAGAATGTGAACGATGTTTTTTTCACCCTCAAACGCATTAAGACTTTTCTGAGAAGCACAATGTCAGAAGATCGACGGAACGCATTTATGAACGCAGGAGAATGGATTTTATGTACAAAAAATAGGCAAGTTCTTATTTTGTGCCCACCCTCTTTCATAACTCACGAGCCGCCACTGGTAACAGGTCTACCTTCTTTTCGAAAGCAATTTGGAGTAGCAAGACGGTCTCGTAGAGCTAATTGTCTGAAGCGCCTATCTTGACGCTCTTTAGTACGCCTCTGTTGACCAGTTAGTATTCTTCGTGTTCCTCTACCTTCTTCTGTCCGCATACGACACACACGCATCACCGTCATTGCTGTACAATTAACATGGCGACCAATTTCGCGATAGAACAAACTAACATCGATAGGCAACAATTCCGCCCCTGTCAAAGTCACTAACATAACATGGTGGTAATTTTGTAGTCTTCGAACTCTAGGTATTTTGTTACGCTTAACACTTGTAAGCGGATGTGCAATAGCTAAACATTTCTGTACTAGTCAGCTCTCATAATCTGGTTTCTTCACAAAAAAAAAACTAAGAGATAATCTTTTTTGTATTATTCAAATTATCTAAAATGAAAAGTTCACACTCTTTCCATAGCTTTAAGTGTAGACTGAAACAGTGACTTGAATAAATTATTCCTTCTGGGTGTAACACTTCTAATGCCACTGAGTATATATGGGCAAACAAATATTTATTTCTTGAATTTTTTGTGTCAGTGCTAGCTAGATATTATGTTCAAATGTCTACAGTACTTGTTAAAAAAAAAAACTTAAGATTAAATATTGTAGAAAATTGCAATAAATTAACTTACTACTAACTATTTATTTCACATTAACCATATGTGTGCAATTACCGGTATTACCTGGTTGTATTAATTATATTAATTTAACCGTACCGCAATATTTTGTAGACTCAATTCATTGCACTGGCCTTAGTTGCCCCTACTAATGCTTTGTTAAAGCAAGTTATTTTCACACTTGCTGTATATTACTTCTGTGTTGGTTTAAATAAATATAATTTATTGTATAAACATGTAATGATGTTCCAGGTGTGCTGCGCATTGGGGTTAAATCGCAGGCGCCTCGTATCACATGCCCACTTGATACCACTTGCCCATTTGATGATCACATTTCTTATAAGATATTTACCTGGTAAACAGACAAATATTTTAGGGTGTGTCTACTAGAGATGGTACAAAATACTTACACAGTATAACACAGTAAGGACATGCTCGCAAAAATCCATTGTTCTTTAGTGGCCCGTTTTGAATGAACTTCAAGCCCAGCTGCCATTTTGTAAAGCTGTTGCCGAGAATTTTCAAACGTGTGGAATAATTTATATTTTAAAGGAAGTAGAAAAAGAGATTAAAAAAAATACACAAATTTATGCGTTTTTTATTCTGATTTTGTTGCAAATATTTATGAACAGTTTATAGTAATGAAAAACACGATTCCAGTAAAATAATGTTTGACTAAGTGATACATATATTTGCAAGTGTTTTACGATAGTTATATTCATATCCTTTCCTTTTTGTGAAATAAATCTTTGTTTATATTTTTATAGTGTAAAATATTCATCCAGGAATAAATATGTTATGGTTCTTTCTCAAATAAATTAATAAAAATGCAACAGCATCGGTGGAAGGGACTTTCAAATTTCTGACACGAATACACAATAACTTTTAATTAGAATTCAAGAGTTATGACCATATCGTTCTGCGCGATAGAAAGATTGTTCCTTTTTATTCGACTACATCACTTCTAACATCCGACCCTACACTGGTTTGTCAACAATAATGTCCGGGAGTGCACAAGTGGATAGAGTTCAAACGTAGACTATATAATATCGAATTGTCTATAATGAATGCGATTAAAATTTATACCAATATAATGCAGTTCAAACCAAAATCACATTATTTTTAGAAGTGAACATAAAATGAATTAGGTTAGTTATTGCGATAAATAACAATCTAGCTTAAAATGTGTATCTAACAAATAAATTGATTTAATGTGACCTAGGAATCTCTGCAACGATAATAGTTCTTCTTCATGTACTTCCTTAATTCTTGTCGTGCCATATATATTAGATTAATTTGGAAATCCCAAGAAACTGCAACAACCATCGTTAGCATCACAATTTATCTTGCGAGAGTGACTGGCACTACAACATGATATCCATTGGTGTCTTCTTTCACGGTTATTTGAGTTATTTCACTTAAACCTAACAATATAATATATAAGAAAGTATGTAAATGTTATGGCCACTGGCCACCGATCTTACCTTTTAACACAAGAATATCATGGTTCATTAAATGTTTTTAAAACTGCAGGGGTACTTCAAAACTAATAAAATACGTAAAATAAATAAATAAAACAAGTAAAGCATGTAGATTAAACGGAGGAGTAAACTAATTTGTGTAGATACGAATGTAAACAATAACAAACTGCCATTTTGAGAAGCTGAAGCTAGGCTAGAAATTTGGACCCCGATGACTCATCCATTGTCCTTACTCTGTGTACTCTGATACTTATAACAGGTATTTGATAATAGGTGTGAATATAGAACAGCTTAGAACAGGTATACGATTTAATATATACCTGTTATCGCATACTTTTTCCGTTCCAAGTGCGGCAAAACGTCTTTGGAAAAGACTATGAGTACTAAGATGACTATGCGTGCAGATACTGATATTTTGCCATTAAAATACTACGCTAGTTGGAAATTGTCGAGTAACAGATACCTATGTAAAGATACTGATACTGATTTAGATAGATGCGCACTGGTTATCATAAAACGGTATACTCGGTGCATATTAACACATCCATATCAATTTTAACTACCCATATCGAAACTCGAAGGCCAGTAACAGGTATTAATAATAGGTATCTAAGAACAAGAACAGTTCGTACCTGTTATCGTAAAATACTGATATTTACCATCTCTAGTATCTACCATGCGTTCAACTTATGTTCAATAAACGTTGTTACTATAGTGAAGTAGGAGAACTGCCATATTTGCGACAATTTCTGTAGTCATTCAATGCATTTGCTACTAATATATGGGTGAATAACTTTGCAATAATAACGTTAGATCAGAGCAGGTGTCTGGTAAAGTGGAGTAGAGTAGATTTGAGAAAGGGTAATTTTAACATTACTACATTTTGATTAGGCAAGTTTTTATTTCCTAATAACCCACACTTTGTTAATTGAACAATAAGTACTTATTGTTTAAGTAAACTTGGTATTTCCTAAATTAATAAAATAGAACACACAGAATACTATGATTGCTTTTATCGCGTTTTTCTTGTTAGGTTGGTTATAATTTTGATTAGCTCATCAATATTTTGTTCACAAAGAATGTTTTTGTCATTGAACATCTGTCATTCCCTCGGTGTTCCTTTAAAGAAATGTGTATTTGTTACTCGGGCTTTATAGATAATAGTTGCGCACTGATGGATTGAGCAGCTTATTAAGTAGTCTCAAGTTGTAGACACTGACTCAAGTATATTTGATAACAAAAAAGAGAGGAAGGGGGGGGGCATCTATACGTACATATGTATAAAGCTCTCAATGTCTTCTAGGGCCTTTTACGCTACTAATATACCCTTTGCAAAATTTGTCGTTGTAGGTATATAACCTTGTACTTTTATATTTAAGCATGTATCGGGTGCCTTGATAGATATGGTAAAAAAATGGATTACCCCATATTATTGGTTAGTAGGAAGCCATGAAACCTACGCAGCATAAGTATTGGGTGGTAAATCATCTAATAAGAGCTGAATGCATAACCAATGATTTAAATAAAACAATTTTGACAAAAAAAAACTGTAGTACTACTTTATCTGCAATTGTGCTGACTTTATATGAAATAAAAGGTTTGTTTTGGTTCTAACTTTGGACGGTTCTATTACGATTCAAAGCAAACGCTCACGTGCGTAGTAAAAAGTTTCCCACTACACGACAAGGTCATGATCTGTGCTGGTCTACTGCTGTGAACGGTAATAGAACCGTCCGAAGCGAGAACTAAAACAGACCTAAATACATACATATTTTCTGTATAAGCAAATTGTATTTGGTATTGTATACTTATTCGGATTTGTCGGCTCAAACAATTTCGATTTGCGGAGTAGGAGCCAGGGGCAACTTTGTATTTGATTGATGTATATGTAAATATGCATACATACGAATTTCAAATTCATCATCT
Organism: Protaetia brevitarsis; assembly: GCA_004143645.1. Lineage (NCBI taxonomy): Eukaryota > Metazoa > Arthropoda > Insecta > Coleoptera > Scarabaeidae > Protaetia > Protaetia brevitarsis. Next base: position 1,820,931 of record RXPK01000294.1, read on the forward strand.
TTACATATGTAAATCATTAGTTTCTTCTTAAGTTTATCATAGATCACAACACTTTGAAATTGTTATCTGAAACAATTTTCTACCTTAAATTTAAAAAATACTAACTCGTTATTAAGAATTAAATTTTATTAAATTAAAAATTAATTTAAATTTTATTACAATAAGTTTTTTATGTGCTCAAAATAGTTATAATTATTTACCTTGCTAGATTTTACATTTAATGAACATTTGTTTGATTCCACCATTTTTTGCTAACGAAATATCATTGTATGACCAAATAACCGAATATATTAGGATAATCAAATTATTATTTGCTTTGAATAAATACCTGAAACAAAATATATTTTGTTGCTGTAACAAATCTTTTATCTCCGGGTAAACTTAAATTGAGTAGAAAAAGATGTGTACAAACGAGCGGAAGCATTCGGTTAAAAATCGATATTCTAATTCGCAAACGTTTCCTACAAACATTAAAAATTAGACACTTTCTTCTGCTAATCACACTATTTACAGTGCAAGGGCATCGTGTGAATGCCACATTAATCCGATGATCGGTTAATCCGACACTGGTTAAGGGGAAATAATGTAATAGAAACCGGTGCAACTCAGACAGGTGACATTTAGGAGTATTTTTAGAAATACCTGCCGTACTTAATATATTTATATTAGATAGAAGATAAATCCTTCTAGTTGCAAGATGGTACCAACATTTTTTTCTCTTTATTTTCAGTTAAAGACAATGCCAACGGCCGGCCACAACCACTTTTGCAAGAACCACATTACGGTTCGAGACCACAACCATACAGTAAGTACTGTAGATATTCACATATGTTGTTATATTATTTACGAAGCTTAAATTTGGTAGCTTTTTGAACTTAAACAATTGTTACTAACTAATTTAAACTGCCTTGTGTAATACACGAAGTAGACACCAAAGAAAATTAAGTGGATATCCCACCTGTCACAGATTTCCTATTTCCAATGTAGTGCTTGTGAACACGTAGTTTAAAAATTCATGAACCGACCTACTTCCGTGGCTGTTTACGTCTAGTTAGTCTAGTAAATGTCAAAACAGCATTCCCACGTGAACGCCAAATTGTTTGGGTAATATGCTTGGGGAGTGCAATCCCTAAGCGAGCGAAAGCCGTTCGAGTCCGTGAGGCTTAATATCGGCTGCTGTTATTCGCATTTTTTCTTTGAGCTCATTCTTTCCTAAAATTGTAGATGCGGTTGGTATTTTAAAAGCTTAAATACATTTGCTTGCAAAATAAAGAAATATTTTTTTAACTATAATCGAATACGTATAATATTGAAATTAGAAATTTATATACCTACTGCTATGATCCGTTAGTGTAGAATACATTATTTAATTATCATATTTGTTATTTTATGTACATTCGCACCTTTTTAATGAATCCTGTATTCTCGTATTTAATTCAAAATGTAGCCATGGAAATGCGATTGTCAAGACATGCCGATTGTACATTCGGCAGCATTAATTTTCTAAATATGATTTCCTTGGTATCCATATTCCCGGACATGTCGCTCGTATAATAAATAAATAATTAGCTAGTTACGCCAAAGAACCATAGAAACGAGTTTGTTGTTGAAAAAATTGCTTTTTTCATCTATTATGAGAGTTAAGTCTTGTTTTATTTTTGGTATTTCATTTGGAATTAAGTATTAATTCCGTTTTTTTCCATGAAAGTTGTTGTCACAACAAATCATCTAAAAATTATTTTTGAAGGAAAATTTATTGTATCTATTGAAGGTCTTCCACATTCACACACCTTATTTTAGATCATCATTGCATGTTCCTGTCGTTGTTTGTCCCTAATGTCGAAGTTTACAAACTACTTTCTTTTCAATCAGCATATCAGCATTATTTTGAGATATGGTGAATGCTTTTTGTCAGGAGAAAGATTTTTTAATTGTTTCATATTTAAGTTAAAATTCGATCGAGTGTTATCGTGTTTATGGACTATTTTGTTTTTCTATTGTATTGGTATATCAAAAGTCTGCATGAATAGGTTTGTTTGGCCGAAGCATCAAACTCATTCGCACTCACTTCTTGATTTGAATTAATTTAGTGAACTTTCAATTTATATAAACAAGCACATTCGTTGTTTATCCAATTGAGAAGAAACACACACGCGGCTTAGCAGGTAATAAATGACGCGAATCCAACTTTCATGTATATGTTGTTATATCGCTATCACAGAGAAAAGATATTGTTGAAATATTCATGAACCAAAACAGGTGGCCTGTATATATGTAGGCAAACAAATGTTTATTTCTTTCAATTAACTTACTCTGTCAGCACCAGATGTTCGATTCAAATGTGTATAGTATTTAATTAAAAAAAAAAAGTAGACTGCATTAGATGTATTGTAGAAATTGAGTTGAATGAGCCAACATATTTGAACCAATTAACATAACTATTTATTTCAAATTAAACATTTTTCTGTACTAAAAAATTACTTGGTTGTATTATTAATTTAGGGGTACTAAACATTTTGTAGAATGCAATTCATTGAACTGAGTTGACTTACCATACCTCGTTAAAGCAAGTTATTTTCATGCTTACTGGATATTACTTACTTTGTTGGTTTAAATAAATAAATCAACTTCTTATGTAAACATGTGATAGTTTGTTAAATTAAATTTCAGTAGTCGTTCATTGGGGTTGACTCGCCGTTCTGACGATCACAGATCCCATGCGATATTTATCTGGTAAATTGATAAATATTTTGTAGTGGTGTCTTCCACGCATTAAAGTTATGTTAAATATAAGTCGTTAGTGTAGTGAAATAGAAGAACTGCCATTTTGACCCCAATTTCTGTACTCATACAGTATATTCAATATATTTGCTTCTACATGGGTAGAAACTTTGGGATCATAATGTTTATTTAGATCAGAGCACGTGTTCGTGAAAGTGGAGAGGATTAGACTTGAAAAGATTAGACTTGACATTTAACATTATAACTAATTAATTCAGATTAATTGCAGTTTTGGTTAAACTATCCTTATTTCTTAATACCCCTACTTTGTTAATTGAACAATACTTATTGTTTAAGTGAACTTGAGTTGAAGTTTGCTAAATTAATAAAATAGAAGTAAAAAGTGGGATGATTGCCTCCACCACGTTTTTCTTTCTTAGGAACTCAGTTGTTGGTATTAACTGATCGTTTGATCCATTGTTGGTGTAAATATGCTTTTCATCTTTCATTGGCTTATCTTGTTATTACGGGATGTTTTGTGCGGTTATTTCTGCGGCTAGTCTAACCTTTCTTGTTACGTTATAATATCGAATGAAGTAAGAAAAATTTTACGAAAGTTCGGACTGTAAAAAGGAACACTCTTTGACTTCTTTACAAGATATTTCCTATTCTTAAACTTAAATTAAACGATAAAATGAAATTAGTAGTACACCTCCTAATTTATTGTTGTATTTACTACTGTGTTAAATTACCTTACTAGTTTCGGTTTTTTAAAAACCTTCCTTGGGCTTTTTAAGTTAATGTTTAAAATGCACGTGACAAATATCTAAACATTAGTGTTAATATTGCTAATAAGTGAACTCACATAAGCCTTGTTCCAACACCCTCCCTGACAGTCAGATGACAGTCAATTGCACAATGCGCAGGCGTCTAACCAAAAATTGAATTTTCCTACATTCCAACAAATAAATAATACTGTAAACAACATATTACGTGCAATAGACTAGCGGTCCGATATTATACAGATTTATAGTAGGTAAAGCATTTAGTGCAGCCCACTTAGCAAGAAGTCACTACTGAAGAATATATCTTTTTATATGTATATTTCGGCAAAAAGGCGGAGGATAATTGTAATAGAAATAAAAAAACCACCTGTGATAGGCAGTTTTATAAATCCATCAAAGATAGGCATGAGATAACATACAATGGAAAATTAAATAAGATGGCAAGCTTAAGCTTTAAAACTTATTTGCCAGATTACAGACTTAAAAATGTTCTTACTATTCCATTACGTTTTTCATACAAAGCGGGCGAAGAAGTAAGATAAACTACACAGAGATGTGTTATCTGTAATACCGTACCAATTGAATGTGGCTTAAATAAACAAGTATTTTTCCAAGAATGATAAAAAGTAAAAAAAAAGTATAACAGTGTTCGATCAAATTAAAATTAAAGCTTCCCTGTTTTATATTGATGCCTGGCCACTTATTCGGGACTCTTTACACGAAGGTGGTGGAATTCAGGAAAACGTTGTAATACGACCCAAACTTCCTACACGAGCAATTGCGTAAACCTTACCGTTGAGCCAGACTTTTCACCTTTCTTCGCCTGGGTGGTATAAATTGAATTAACTTTTCCTCGAAAATTGCTTTACCAGAGTGGTATTACGTACAGCTATTTTTAGTATGGACTTGATTTGTCTTCCTTATCTACGCAAATTATGTCTACAGGTAAAGGAAACTGTGTAACACGAAGTCATTAGAAACGCAGTAGTGGATATTATATTTTTTATTATATGAAGCAAAAAATTATAATACACAATATTTATATTTATACACTTAAAGAATGGTTTGGTTAATTCAACACAAAATATAGTATTACCGGTTTTGTATTTCCTTAAAATTAAGTAGCGTGGAAGATACCTGTTACTGTGTTTGATTAAATGTTGCGTTAACATTTTTGTTGTGATTGACAATATTTATTCTTCATTTATGTGTAAATCTTTAATTACGTAACACTTATTTATTAACATAAAATAAAGTTAAAACTGACAAAAATTGCAGTTAACTTAATGCATAATGTTATGTTTATGAGAATTATTTCTGCTAAATGTAGCTCACATTTTTACACATATTTACGTTATTTCAGTCTGAAGTTGTATCTCATATCCAACAAGTGACCGTTATAAAGTAACATACATGTTATTTACACTACGTTATATGGAACAAAAAACGCCACACGATACCTGGCAGTTATACAAATAACGGGAAAGTTATGAACAAAAGTGAGGTTAAAGTTGACTGAATTGTGAAAATGAGTTGATTTTTGAAAATAAATAATTATTTCGAGGATTTGCTCGCTTTTGGTTTTTAGAACATCTTTTAGCTATTAATCATAATAATAATAACAAAATATTTTAAACATTTTAACTACTTTTACGCACATAGTAGTTACCAGAAATGTATGGAACAATTTTTTTTATGTGAGCAAAGAACAATCTGTTGTAAGCCGAATAATTTCGGAAGTAAATAATGAACTAGTACCTAAATATATATAATACTTACTAATCAAATTACTAACAATTCAAAAAGAATGCATTATTCTTAAAGAAAGATTTGAAACTTCATAGAAAAGTGTTCGAAACATCTGTCATATATATATAATACTCATACTTATTTGTATTTTTTTACAAACCTTGTTTTTAATAAACACACAAAAAAACACACACACACACAAAATATTATTCAATTCTGACTATGTAGAAATACTAGCTTTCAAACGGAAGATGATGTATATGGTGTATGTACCCGAAGGTGAAAGGTGTTTAATGCTTTCACTGATATATAGAATTTGCCGGACGTTTCCCGGCCCTTACTAGCACTTTTCCGCTGTTCCAATCCAAGCATCTTTCCTCCAAGCACTAACCCATCACTTTTTCTACTTTTTACATGGTCCCCCTTTTATTGTGTACCTCTGCTGCTTTGTTTGCCTCTGACCTTCCATTCGAATTAAGTGTTCAAACCATTTTAGTTGTTTCTTCCATACCGCTTAGGATCGGTTCCACTTTTAAATTTGTTTTTACTACTTCGTTTCGAACTCTATCTCTCCTTGTGATGCATCGGAAGGTGATAATAAATAAAAACACTTCACCCTTCATCTATTAATTTTAATCGGGTTTTACTTCGCAGCACTGTACATTCACCACAATCTAACACAGCTATGTGACTGCTCGCGGTTTGCGTTAAAAGTAACGTTAATTTATCATACTGAATGGACGGAAATTAGAATGTAAGTGGCGCTCGTGTGCGCATGTATTGTATTATTTTTAATTTAATTTCTTTTTTGGATATTTTTGCCGTGAAATTATGAGTATTTATAAATAATAAAGTGGAATTTCATTTTTGTTTTAATATTTTGTTATTTATTTGTTCGCTTTTCAAGTGAGTTTGTGTAATGTATCTTCTTCAATATTCATTGTCAACGACACAACACTACTACCACACTTCCCGCACCGCTTACGCCGCTATTATTCTTTCTAGTTCGCAAAATCATATATAAAGCTATCCCCGTAGATGTACCTTTTTCGCCTCGATACTTTGTTCCCCTAATAACGTTTTATTTTTTACACGTTGGATAACATACAACGGTTATTCAGTGATAAACATACGCAAATTCATTGCAACTGTTTATGACGGCGCCTTCATGCCGCACGTTATGGTATTTTTAACGTTTTGCGTTTTTTTTAACGTAAATGATACAACGATAGGGCGGAATATCTTATGGACATTGAGGGGAAAAAATCCTCAATCAAGGAATAATTGTTGTAAACCTCAATATCAGCGGTCCTACACAGAGCGAAAAAATTCTTTAAATCAAAGAAATATTTCTTTGCCAACTTATTTGCCAGATAAGTGTGGATAGTATTATTTCACTGAAGGAAATATGTATTAACTGAAAGAAATGCATGATTTTTTTGTTAAATAGCGGCAAAGAAATATTTCTCTGTTTCAAAGAATGCTTTTTATCTAAGTGCAGCTCCCTTTTATTCAGAAATATTCTTACCTTATTTACTACAAAAAATGATTTTTTTAATGAAGTAATTAAGTTTGAGTGGGCTCTAACTAACTGTGTTAACGCCGTTTAAAACGTTGCCATCTCTAAATACAGTTTTATGTGTTAATTTTTTGTCAGTCTCCAAAGTTAACGTTAGATTTCTCCCACCTTCTTTTTTGTCTTTCTCCGAATCTGGTAGATATTTTAAAACATCACAGATTCAAAATCACTTATTATTGCTCAATATAAAAGTAGAATAGTATTGATATCTCCAATAACTGCTTTAAAAAAAAAATTCTGGAATGTAAAAAGCATTTTTCATTAGGGCCGATTTAATATTGCCGATTCATATTGCGCTCGTTTTTATGCTTGTTTTTACGTCACATATTCAATTTGCGAATAATAATAGAAGTAGTGTAATAAGTATTTAATGATCGTCCGGCTTTGAAGGAAAATCTATCAATCTTCAACAAAGGTAATTGTTTTTAACTCATGTCTTCTATAGACAAAGGCATGGAATTTATGTATTTATGCCACTGGATTATCGGAAGACAGAATTGATAATGTGTTGCTTGTTTCTATTCACGTCATAAATCTTCTAGTTGGCAGCCCGTAAGGGATGATGGATTTGCAAAATCTTTGCTTCTATGTTAATAATAGATGCATTAAGTTTGGAGATTTGGAAATCTTTGTATTAATAAACTCCGTTTATGCGATGCCGTTTACTAAACCACTGTATGCCCTGTTTCGACAGTGTAATTCTATTTCCGCAGGTACGTTGAAATATTGAAGCACTGCAGGGATTTTCAGGAGTATTCACTTTTCTCGTTGCTCTTGTGTATGAATACTTTATATTTTAATTCGCCTGCTGGTTAGTGCAATGAGAGCGCAAACTCTATGAATATATTTACTAAACCATCTTTTTGGGGCAGCGTGTGCTGATATGTATATGTCGTAGCAATTACGAATGCAAAATATGGGTAACCTAAAATTTTTTAGATCAAAGAATATTATATAAAAAATAATCAAGTTTACCAGGTCATTGTTGTAATGTTTATGTTTTAAAACTCAAAAATATAATATGCAGTCGAACTTTTATAAAATTCTAGCAAGTAAGTTATACAAATAATAATAAAAACAATTATGAAAATATTTAGAGATTATGAAAATAAATAGTGTTCAAGCATGTAAAGTATAAACCTTCAACTAACGTATTAAGGCTAGTGAATTCTTGCCAAAAATAGAAAAGAGGGGTATTAAATTTAATTGAAAATACTTGCAATGATATCTGCCTGTTAAAAATAAAATAATTTGGTGACAGAGGCCGACTTAATAATTAAGTAGTTTAAGTACACAAATGCAAAATTTTTAGAATTAATAATAATAACAATAATAATATAACTTTATTGCCCCAACGGTCACAACCTAATACAGGACAAAAAATAAACAATGGTTATTTTAATTGATAAATGAACAAATAAGAGTGAAGTATTTGTGAAGTTATTCTATTTAAATATGCAAAGATGAAATAATAAAATAAAAGTAGTAACAAAAATAATATGACATGAAAAGTGAATACAATGTATGTATATATATTGCAAGGGTGATATTACACTGAGATCTAAAAGATCTATTGTGTCCCCTGTTCTTGCTGTTTTACAGTTTGGCTCTTCTAATCCTATTCTTTCAGAAAGTGTAGGATATCAGCAAGGCCCCAAATTAGGTAAGTCTCCCTCTTCGATTTAACGTGCTCCCAGGTGCAATGCCCTTGAGTTGCACAGTGCTGCGCAATTTGAGAGGGGGTGGATGGCATCCTGTTCCCCAATCTGCTCCAGTCGTTCTGCTCCTCCGTTTGTTCCTTCCTTGTGAGGTACTCTCATTTTGGAAGTGGAAGGCTTCTTATGGAGGTCCTGCTCCAATTCCTGTTTATTAGCGTGTCTCCCCTATAAACGTCCTTTCTCTTGGTTGATCCCAGTGGCTAGGGAAGAAAGGCCACTCCACAAGCCCGCAGCAGAGATCAGACTAAATAAATGGGTTTGCGCCAGTTGCCCCCAAGGTGTAGTGGTGTGGTGGTAGTAACTGATTTTATCCAGCCACGCATCCCATCAGCCTAGCCGCCACCTTTAGTTTTTAGATTTTGTTGGGTTGTCTCCTCTCGGTCCGTGCAGTAAGCCAAGACCTCCCATCCTTTCGGGTCCTGGTTTAACAGTCGACTTTCGGGGCCGAATGCAACAATGGCATCGTTGTAGAACCCTGTGCAAGCCCTTAGCCACGACACGACAACTCGGGCGAGGGGGATGTTCCACAAGGTCTTCACTCACCCCTTGCTCCGGTTAAGCAGAAGACGAACTTATAGCCGCCACTGAATACAATACCAAAACAGAAGGTATGAAAATTAACAAAATTAAGATTTATTTGCAATGGAGCATATAATAGTAGTGTTCTTCGCAAAAAAAAATGGTCCTAGCAGTCGGTTACACGATAATAGCACTGATTTCTGGAGGGAATACGAGGAACAACGAAGGATATGCGTTGAAGGGCGATATAAAAAATTTAAAACTTGCGATGTGTGCGATGTAGTTGTAGACATTCCTAGCATAGGTATGATCCATATTAAGTATCATATTACATTAAACTTATAGGCGTTTTGCTATTGTTACTGCATTTTTCATTTACCTCCGGATAAAACAGTTACAGAATGGATTTCGCCATATAATTTGTAGTGTTTTCTACTTAACTAATTATTCTAATCTTATATTTTTTGTGGCACACTAACAATAACTGCAGTAAATAAAATTTATTGTCATTAGTGGTTAAAATCACTGGATACTTTTTTCCCAGTGTTTAATAAAATTCAACAGTTGTGCCCTAGAACGTGATACAGTGAAACTCAATGAGCCTGTTGCATTGGCTGCCGCTCCAAGGAACCTAATTATAGCAACAAACTGCTTATCAAAACTTGAAGATTAATTTCCAACTCTTGTATCAATTTTTTTTCTCTGACTTTACTTTAAAAAACCACTCAAATATTACAGACATTTCAAATTTGATAAGCATAAAAATGAACTAATGTTCGCTTTGACGTTATTTGTAGATCCATCCACACATTCGGGATAGTGTTTAGAGTGAGACGGAAAGCTGTTAACAGCTGTTTAGCAAACTCGTTTTCAGTTTTGATATATTACAACAGGTAACTGGTACAATGTTTGAGATTGTTTCGATACATATACTTTTCTCGTTGTTATTGCAACATGTAGTATGTCAGAAAAGACCGTTTTTGAGAAGGATTTAGGCCTTCTCCGATCCATGCTTTTACAACTCGTACAGCGTTCTGTATTTTGTCTCGCACTACGCTGTTAAACTTATCCGGAGTCAAAATATCAGAATTATCTGCATAAATATCAGAATTATCTGCATACTCCACAATTTTATGTCTTTCATTTCCCAACTTTACTAATAGGTCGCCCACGACCAGCTTCCACAACAAAACAGACGAAGCCCCACGCTGCGGACTTCCTCTTCAATCCACGCTACCAGTATCTCTCCCATGATGGTTGAATAAACTGATCCCCTTTAAGCATGCAGTCTGTCCACCTGCAGCTTGTTTCATTTATCCCTTTATTCCTCGATAGTTTGAAGTTTTACGCTGCGAAAGTATCTATACAAAAATCTATCGTTACATTGTTAATAAATTGCATTTTTATAATGTTTTTTTTATTTTTAATATTGTGGATCGTAGATAAAATACGGCGTGAAGTACTTTTTACACTGTATGAGCAAAGCGAGTGCTCTAAACGGAGCGTTCGTGCGCATACAGCTCACTTCACGCACTGTTTCATAAATTACTATTTCGCTTCTTCAAATTTATATGTTTCTCGACATTCAATCCATTGCAGTAACAGCGATGTTATGTAAATACATTGATGTGAGCGTTTAATAATCATTGTTATTTTTTTTTTTTTTGTAAATGAAGTAAATGAATTGCCACAACTGTTTCACCCACTAGAAAATAGGGATTCTGTTTTAGACCAATAAAAATTATCGTACCAAACCTTACTTAAACACTAACATGAACCAAAAACCATTAAATCCAATAATAATATTTTACGCATTCGCCATCGTATCACGCGTTGCTTCGTTACTTAGTTACTCCTGCCAAAACAGCTACTGCAGTTACATATAGGTAATAGTTACATTCAGTTCCCAGCGGTACCGGTAACTGTGCCCAAAAGTACCAAATACTTTCAACCGGTAATCGTTACTTTGGACCTCGACAAAAGTAACAAATATTCATTTTATTGACATTTCTAACCCCAGCTGACAGCGTTTGTGCAAACGTATCGGCGTCATTATAAATATTAACTGTACAATTGTCAATGTAACCTTCGAAAATAAAAGAAAAGTATACCATTGGTAGTTCTAGTTGTTAATGTTTAATAATCTACAGATGTCTTATTCTTAATTGGTAATGCTCCTGTCTATAATTCTTATTAAATTTCTGTCAACCACAACCGTAATGCCAGAAATTCGAATATATATGAATTGCGGTTAGGATTTTGAACGAAGTAGAAAAAAGGAAGTTTAACCGAAACAGTGACACTGATTTTAGCCATTATACTGGGTTAGGCAAAAGTGTAGGAACACCTGATTTCTGGCTAAATTATAAATTCAATTAAAAAAATAACCTTAATTTTTTTTGTAGTACTTTTATTCTATATACTCTGTGACATTTGATTTTCAACAAGCATCACATATTGCGAGATATGTCGTCATAGGTAGTTTTTTAAATGGATCGCCCTGTATGTTTTCACGTTTTGAAAATGATAATATATAAAATAATAATTAAATAAAAACAAAATATTCAAAATAAGATAATCATAATAAATGTTCAAAGTGAAGACCTTGAGTAGCCCGACAATAACCTAGCCTATCAACGAATGACCTAATAAGTTCCGAATCGCGTCTTATGTTACCTCTCGAAAGGCCATTCTAATTCAATGTTCTAATTCTTCGAGTGACTGAGTTTAGGTAATCTTATAGACATTAGCAGATGCCTCCATAGGAGAAAGTCTGATGGACTCAAATCGGGCGATCGCGGAGACCATTCAATATATCCTCTTCGACCTACCTAACGCTGTGGAAATACTTCATTTAGGTATTCACGCACGTCAATGCATCGACCGTACCTAATGATCGACTATTTTAGTCTGCGAAAACAGTAAATTTTGCTTGGATGTTAACTACACGACATATAAAGCACAAATCCACCGAAACCGGATTTCATCATTAAAGAATAAAAAAAAGTAAAACTTAGAGCCAAAAATTCTTTAGTCCGGGCCTGATGCAAGGAAACGTCATGTTAAGCATCCGCTAAACGTAGTATTAGGTATAAATACATTGCACTCATTTAGTATTATTCTTAATGGTAAGCCGTAAGTTCATTTAACGTCATTCTGCATAAATAAAGGCCAATCGGCCAGTGCGCCCTTGTAAAAATAGCAAAACTGAGGCATTTTAAATTTCTTCTTTTTATAAAATAAACATTCCTTTTTTTAAGAGCATTCTACGTAAGTCTACAAAGTATTATTTTTAATATCCTGATAAAACGTTCAAGTTTCACCGGATATGCGACTACGGTACCACATGAGTCTGAGTTATTTCTTTTGGATTTATTTAATCATATAACGCAAAATGAATTGAATCGAATTATACAGAAATAAATGTAGATACAGAAAATTTGCAAACACGCCTTACTATGATTATTCGCGCGAAAATGAATCTATTACATTCCCGCACTTTGCCGATGCATCAAGCTTCGATTTTCTTATATGAAATCATTATGGTCTTTCTAATTCAATTTTGGCATACCGAGGCAAATGGTTTCAATCAAGCTATTCGTTAACCACACGAGCAAGTCAGTTGAATCATTATCTTTATCTATGGTGTGTGTGGAAACTCCCTGCCCAAATTTCATGCGAGCGAGTGTGGCAAGAAAATAGCGGGAACCACGCGCCACTATCCCAACGGGAATGAAACAATGATGGGTGAATTTGTGGTGTACTGTGTGGGGTTTTCTTTGCATATTGTTTGCCAATCTCTCCTCCCACTTTTCGCGAAGAAAAATGACATCGGAATTTCGGCACTGAGCTGATTGCCGGCTTAGTAAAACATAAAGTAATCTTTCCAACAGCGGTAATACCCTTCTGGAATGCAATGATATGAAGTTTTATAAGTACTAATGAATTTTATCAAGAAATGTGGAATTCAAATTTAATGTTAAAGTTAATGTTATATGATATATTTTGTTAGTTAATGTGGCTGATGGGCTAGGATCCCTTAAACGCCTAAAAAAAAAAAAAAAAAAAAAAAAAAAAAAAAAAAAAAATCATTATGGTCCTGAAAAGGATCATTTTCTCGAGAAGGGAAGAATTTAAATAAAATGTTCGAAGTCGCTTGCACTCCAAGCGGCGATCCACACAAACTAACAGCGGTAATGCTGAATGATAGTGGTATGTGGGGTTACTCGGGACAGCATTTAGGTTGACGCACAGTGCGGCTCGAGCCCACGGCATTTATGTTTTTTTTTTCTCGTTAATGCTTACAGATAGACCCCCTGTGCATTAAGACTTTTTGATTGTATATGATTACAGCTGCTACATATTATTATATTTACCTCTATATCTGATACAGCCTGTATATAGTTATTTGCATCACTAGGCCAAAAACTACAGTTTTGTGAGTATGAGTACAGTTTGTGGGCCAAGGCGGTAGCCGATATTTTCCACAATTTTCCACGAATACTCGCAAAAAAGTTCCTAACCGTGTGATACTCATTATTTTTTGAGGGCCGACAAATCTTAATTTTGGACTGGAAAAAATTTTGACGCCAAGGTGTTGACAGTACAGGTTGGCAAACATATTACATACCTTATAATATTTCGACGTCCCCGAGTCTTTTTCTGCAATGTTCGTTGTAGTTTGATATCTTTTTATTAGTAATAAGTGCAATGGAGACACCAGTTTATGTTAATAAGGTTACACAGCAGCTTAATGACAGTTTATTACACATTTATCATATGGGAGGTAGTGTGCCAAACTTTAGTAACATTTTTGGCGGCTTTCAAGTAATGCAAATTGAGTGTTTCTAGACGAAGGTACAAAAAATAATGTTATTTCTGCTAATAAAAGCTTTCTGTAGCAACATAGATATACAAATATTCTTTATCAGATATCACCCAACGCTTTATGTTAATATCTCAAGTCGCGCATCCACCAAGCCATGCATCATTTTAATTCTTGAAAAAGTATCTATTCGAAACTGTGAAAAGATACAGGGTGAACCATTTAAATAAGCTACCGATGACAGCATATCTCGAAACATGTCATGGTTGTTGACAATTAAAATACAGACTGGAATAAAAATACCACAAAAACTTTTCTTAAGGTGATATTTCAATAGAACCCACTATTTAGCCAGAAATCAGGTGTTCCCATATATTTGCCTAATGCTGTATATTCTATACCAACACCGACTTATCTTATTCATGCGTGCTACCACAGTAAACTCTCTCTTACCGAACGTTCGGGGTTTTCACATTTATGTGCTTGGGGTTCTGCAAACTCCGCATGTGTGAACGTATCTTCGAGGATGTCCTCCTCAATTCCATTTTTTTATTGGGTTTGTTCATCATGAAGAAAAAAAAAATCTAGTTATTTTAAGCCGTTTACATTGTAAAACAATATATACTTAACCCAGGTTTTAACAGTTCGTTCATTAAGATGTGAAATACACTTAAATGTTCATATAGTTTGTAAAGTTGGCAGTTAGGAACTTGTACTTAAACATCTCTCTCTCTTGTTCACTTTCTCTTTCTTGAAACTAGGGAAAATTTTCCAATACAACGGTAAATTGTACTACACGTTTGCTTGCCGTGGTGAGTTTGCCAAACTAAGCGTTAAATTGAAACTCAAATGAAATTTACGTACCTCTGCCGGTTTCAAGACAATACAGCTTAATTACGTCGATAATTTTACTTCTTTCAATTTACCTCAAATTAAGCAATTCTGGAATTTTTCGTTTCCGAACTTGTAAGTATACTTACAGAACTAAATTTGTTTTAAAAATCATAATGGATTTAGAAGTTTATATAAGAAAATTATATTTTTATCTTTTTACTAAAAAGTGAAAAGAAAACTGTATTACTACCAACTTCTAAACCCATTATGATTTTTTAAAGCAAATTTCATTCGGACTGATAATTGAAATCTTTGGTGTTTGTTTAAAAGGTTCTGTATAATAACTTCTTTAATTCATGCCAATATCCAATTCCTTATAAAAATACTAGAAAAACTTAATTGAAAAAAATTGTTCAAAGTAGACTACTTAACCGTAAATTGGTAGCAGAGATCAGTAAATCTGGAAAGTCTTTTAATCTCTCTCCTGTAGTCATTTTAGAAAATGGCGACTTAGGGAGATTGGCATGTTCAGACCTTTAAGGTAGCTCAGTGTCTTGCTGAATGAGATTGTTTTCAGGCCTTCTAGAAAAAGGTCATTCTTTCCAAAAGTTGCATACCTGATTTTTGTAGTGAGGACCAGTGGCAGAAAATATGCTGAACGATTTTCTCGCCTTCAGCCGGCATTCGGTCATATCGGAAAGTACTATATGGTAATACACACCAATCTCACCCATTCTCTCGTATTTCAGATCGAAAACCCTTTTTTTTAAGAAAATTAAATGAGTTATGTATCCTCGAAACCGTTTCACATAAAACTAGTTTTGATTTGCAGCACCACCTATCGATGTTGACCGAAAGATGGCGTACAACGAAACTCCAACAACGATGGTAATTTTATATTTACCTTTACCTGGTGTAGTGTCCTCGGTGAATATTTAAGGTGGCCCTCCTGATACGGAATCTTAACATCGTACCTCTGGTTAGGCTGCCCCCTCCGATACGAGAAGGGGCAACACTGGCGCGCAATTTTTAGTTGTTGGAACTTACAGAAATTGCCGAAAACTTTCGTTTGATGCAACAAAAAAATAGTACTCAATTTGAAAGCATTTTAGGTAATTGTATTTATTTAGAAGTAAATCGAAAAAGGTTCCTTTAAGTAATAAAAAAAAAGGTTTAAAGTGAATAAAATTATATAATTGTTAGTTTTACAATAATGTTTTGCTCGTTTTCAGTAAAATATTACAACATTCAACAATTATTGTTTTGAACCAAATGCAATATTTTATATTGCCAACACACATACGGTGTTACATAAAATCAGTTTGACTATTGCATCAACGTATTTAATGCATTTAATAGACAGTTATAATTGTGTTTGAATTAACATAGGCGGTAATGTTTACTTCATCTAAAACAGAAAGTTGTAGTATTTTTCATACAGAAGATACTTCCTTATGTGGCACACAATACGTAGTAAAAATTAGTTATGTGGTTATTAGTAGACTTAGTAGTACTTGACATACTTTCATTGTATATTAGTATGTTAATAAAAAATAAAGAATAGATTCTATAAAAATACCGTTGCTTTGTCAACTGGTAATGTACCAAAACATCAAATATCAAATATTGCCACTTAAAAGAACAAACAATGCCGTCGTCACACTTACATCACTTACGTAGTATAATTGCAAAACAAATTTGAAATTAAAAGTTCATGTGGTTTTGGAATTTTCAAAAAAACCAATATTTGTTTTTTTCAACATTATTTTTCTTAAAGATTGTGTTTATTGTCAAAATATTACTAGGCACACCCATATATCAAATAACATATTATATCATTAAAAAAAGATCAATGAAGTCATCACAATTACTGTGAATCATTTATACTGTGTTAAAAAGGCCGCATGTCTTGGAGATTATCAACAAAATCAATATTCACATTTTTGTCGAATGTACTTATTACTTTTTTACTCACATTGGAAGCAAACTTCAAGAGTACGAACCAATTATTAAAAAAAAAATAGCTCAGACATCTTTATGTGTGTTTTCCGTAAAATTATTTGTCACCCAAAATATTACATTAAAAATGATAAATATATAAGCACTACCTAAATTCTAGCAACGAGATATGTTCTAACCAAAGATAAATAGGTAAATGGGTCGCATATGGTGAAGCAATTAACCTTTTTTCCGGTCTAATTTGTATTTGTGTTCAACATATCAAGTAAATTGAGATAATTGCAATCAAAAATAATTACTGAGAAATATTAAATAATGCACTGGCATTGACTAACTGGTAGATTTGCTTTTAGGATGTTGGCACACATAACAAAGAACGTCACTATTGTATAAAGTTTGTTATTTTCGAATACAATATATGAAATATAGATATTACGCGCATCATTTTTTAACATACCAGCATAAAGCGAACCTCAGTAAAACTTCTTCCCTGCTAAATAGCGGGTGGTATATCCTCGAATGCCGTTTAGTCAAGCGTTTTGATATTCTGATTCAGTGTATGCAGACATATTGAATATCCTTTAAACCAAGTATGCTGATTATAGGCAAACCGATTGTTTCATAAACTACAAACACGATCCAAATAAATCCATTATGTCTAATAGGTATTATATATTATAAAGGTGGCTATATTTTATGTTTGCGATTTCTTCAGCCATACCTACCTTCTTGATTTAAGTCGTGCAAATGTAAAACATCCCGAAATAGATCCCACTTTATAAACAGCCAATTATTTAATGAATTATGCCTATTCTTGCAATTATGCAATTCTATTTGAAAACAGTGTAGCAGACAGTCTTTGAAGTTAATCTACCTGGAATATTTGCCAGTGACGAATGATTCAACAAATGCGTGCAATGTATGACATTTATTGCTATACAAAACTAAATGACTAACATTGAATTTAATTTATTATGTGCCTATGCACGAGTAACAGTAACATTTTGAAGTTAAGCACTATATACCATGCTAACAACTGTTCGTTTGGGAGCCGTGGAAAACGAACTAATATACAGGGTGTTTAACTGGCAAGAAATTCCTCTATAACTCATAAAGAGTAACAGCTAGAAAGAAACGTTTTTATAAACCAATGCAGCACTATGATTTTTCTATAACGTAAAATTATCGGTATTTGTAGAGGATGTTTTTGTTTCCTTAAATACAACACCTTCATTATCAGTAAATTTTAAACAAATAATCTATAACTAATTTTGTAATCGCTTAATGCAGATGTATTAACACCTTCAGATGTGTTTATAGTTCAGTTTTAATACACTGGGTGTTCAATACTTGTGTGAAAACTCAGTCAACTTCAATCAGACATACCTCATATTTCTTTTTTATAAAACACCTTGTATATGTTAACATTATTGAATTCCTAATATCAATAAATGCTTTGATTTTTATATCATATCCTGCATCTACATATGTCAGTTACTTTCGGAGAATTAAGGATTTCCATTAATTTTTATTTATAGCTTAGCACCTATCAACTGAATTGCTCAGGCTGGCTGTGAAAGTTGGAAACATTAGATGAAAATTATGAAAAAATAATTGTCAAGTGTCATACGGGAATTTTGTCATAACATTTTATTTGTTCTTTTCTAAAGTACAATAAATAAATACAGTTTCGATTGCGTTTTGTTTTACCTATTTACATATTTATTCTGATCGTATTTATAATCTGAGTGGCTGACGATTTTAAAAAACGAAGGTCAAAAAATAAATATTTACTATAAAAATTAAACTCCTTTGCATCTCCCTTAAAAAAAAATCAAATTTTGTCAGATCTGCAAACCTTGCCGACCATCTAAATGGATCTCCTTTTCCAATTCATCTATCAGAATAATGCTCATCTATATAATTAATTATGTCATACGCAGAGTGAGCTAGTGCTTCATCGTGTTGGAACCACTTTTGTCCTCTTATTTTAAGAGATAAATTATCCAACAACTAAGAAATATGCTCCTGTGAAATAAAATAAAGCGCGGACCTAAAAGTATTTTGTCAAAAAGACCCCGTCATACATTAATCGACTACCAGTGTTTTGCACTTCTGATAACAACTCGCGAATTAACTGTGTAATAGTAATTAAAACTGAGGGCTTTCAGAGAAAGACGCATATATGTCACCTGTCAGAAACAAAAAAAAAACTGTTTTCTTGGATGAAATTAATCTGAAAGTGTTCATTTCACAAACATTTGCATCTATTGTTCTGTCAGGAAATGTCTTAATGATGACGATGAACGTACAGTTACTACATTAACCGTCACTAAGAAAAAAAAATTATTGAAGAAGCCTGAACAATCAAAATCACGTTGATTTTGATCTTGGGTACTTGAACGATTTGATAATGATACGAATAAAATTAATTTTTATTTAAAATCCGTCATACAGATATCAGATATCACCAACTAGTAAAAAATTGTTTTCTTTGTTGTATTATAGTCTTTCCTTCTTTAGCTATTTTACTTTTCTAAAGCTTCTAAATGTCTATTTTAGTTTTTCAAAAGAAAGCACAATACATGCACCATATCAATTAATTCTTCTTTGGAACATTTTCTTTTATACAAGTACCTTAATTATTTTCATTAAACACGCTTAAATTAAAAAACTTAACTATTAAAATTATAGATACAACCAGAATAATGAAAATTAATGAAAGCCATAATAACTCGGTAGAAGAGATAAACACAAGACGCTTAACAAAAATCAAAGCATTTATTAATAGGAATTCAATAATGTAAACATATACAGGATGTTGTATTAAAAGTCTTCACATTATTGACGAAGGCACATAGAATACCCGTACTACGCTAGATTTTATTAATTCTGGACAATTGTTTCGGGAAGGCGTGGGCTCCCATTAAAGGACTGAATTCGGTTTCCAGTTGACAAGCCATGGAATATTTTATGTGTTTATTACTAGGCTACTGTCCTTGTGATACCGTTGTATATATTATTGATGAACAGCGAGCATATTAATGTTGGAGTATGCGAATCTGAAAGTATAACTAGATCTATACTAAGGTATTTTAAAATTTGGTTCACTTATTCTAGGTGGTAATTAAATTACGTCGACCTTAAACAATGAAAATGACATAATTTATAGAAAACCAAACATATCTCGAAGATTAACGAGTTTACGCGTGAGGTGTGTTATATTCCTATATCTCATTTATTTAAAACTTAGCGATATTGTAAAAAAAAATGCAGTAAATGGGGTTTTGTTTTCAAAAAAAAGACAAAATTGAGGACTGTGCCGAGGTTACGACATATCCTGTACAAATGACGATAATTTTTCTTTAAAGACAAATCGCAATTCCACAATAATTTGTACTGTTACTGTTTAGTACCTAATGTTTAATTATCTGGGATTAGAAAATCTAAATAGCAACGCAAACAATATTAATAAGTTCTAAACAAATCTGGAAGTAAGTTAATCATGGTTTAAAAAGAAATAGGATTACAATGGTTAAGAATATGTATTTCAACAAATCACTAGGTGCGTTTTTGTGCGCCTAATACTCTCTATACGATGCTCTTATATGTGTTACATATATATTTAATAAATCAGATACCGATTTAAATACTGTTTAATGGTCGAGGTATAACACAATACACTATTTCAAAAATACAGAATTTATTTTTATGCCAGACAAGCTGAAAGTAGACGACTTAGAAGAGAAATATTTTTTGCTAAATATTTTCTTTACACTATACAGGGTGAGTCAGTAGTCCAATATCGGTCGATATTGACTTTAACATCTCTCATATAAGATTTTTCAATGAGCCATCACACATGACGGAAAGAAGTGCACGTTCTAAAAATATTTTCACGTTCACGGGATGTATCAGTTTTCCAGAAGCGTACTCAACTTAATTTTTTCGAATGAAACCAAACTCATTTTTTTAAGCATAGTGATTTGTTGTAGTGAATGTTCCAAATACCTATGTTCGTTTCAAATTTCGCATGCAAGGTTGTCAAGTTATACAACTTTTTACATAAAATTTTCAAAATGCATATGCTTATTTAACATTTTTTTCCCGCATTATCATTGATAATTAAATTCTAAAATTTGCTGAGTAGCTTAGGAAAGCTTAGATCTTTCTTCAATGTTATTTGGTAAAATTATACAGGCTGGTCTCCAGAAGCAATCAATTTGTGTAATTTTTAAACGGCTTTTATTTTAAATTGAACACTATATGAATTTTTTTATTTCATCATATGCACTTTTTTCATTTTTGTTAGGAGTAGGGCATATCTTATTTATATAAACTTATATATACTTTCTGAGATAATTTGATGTTTTTAGAAATTGTCACACAAACAACGGTCCTGGAAAACCGATACACCCCGTGAACGTGAAAATATTTTTAGAACGTGCACTTGTTTCGATCATGTATGATGCCACATTGAAAAATCTTTTATGGAAGATGTTAAAGTCAATATCGACCGATATCGGACTATTGGCTCACCTGTATATAAACCTCGAAACGGCGTTCGAAATTATCCCAACTAACCTTTCATATAAGCTCGTAATTTGCCATCGATTTCGAAATTACTTCATATGGTACACGATTCTGGTAAGCCAAGGTAAAATTTTGGCAGCAACTCAAAGCAGTTTACTATACATGTATCATCCAGATATATTAGGAGCACATTTACTATTTTCAAAGTTAAATGAATGAAGTATTTTTAAGGTTGCCCTACTTAATTAAATTACCGTATTATGATTTTCTACGGAGATGTTATTTTTTTTTTAAAGTTACATTATGCTCTATGCGTCCTAACGACGTGGTTACTAATTGTTTTAATTCGTCAAACAAACAAATTCCTGGTGCATAACTCGAATTCTAATGGTAATGAGGTCTGAAGTTTTAAAAATATTACACTAGCAAGTCATCCCTGGACTTGTTTTATGTTATTAAGCTACTTATCAGTGGCGTAGCTAGGGAGGGGCTATAGGGGCAGCTGCATCTGGACCCAGCATCCAAGGGGCGTCAAAAGGATGTTAGAAATATTACACTGTAAATGTGTTCCATGTTGTGTTGTTTTCAGATGCCTCTGGGCACTGAAACTTTTAGCTACACCACTGTTACTCATGTTTACTTTCACAAACAGATACCTCAGCCACGATTTGGAAGTGGTCATATAATGCAAGAGAAAGTAAAATTACTTGGAGTCATAATGGATCAAAAACTGACATCAGCCTACCGTTTACACTAAATTTGTAGTAATTTGAATAGTATGTATTATATAATAAATCAATTAAAGAATACCTTGCCAAAATAAAATCTGATTGACGTATAATGTTGCGATTTGAGAAGTTGCTGTAGAATGGGAGCGAGTATTTGTTACACAAAATATCTTGTTTGTTTAATATTTGGCTTACCTTACACAGATATTGTAAAGATACGTTCATACACCAAAAAATACTTACTTTTCCCTCCCATATTTATGTGTTGTTTTTGTAAGACAAAATATGCAAAAATTTAAAGAATACAAAGTAGATCATCATTATATTACAAGAAACACTAATGACATATAAATTGTCGGGACATCATCTATATTCATATTGTTGTTGAGATGTTAATTGAATAAAACTTGATATAAGCGACAGTAACTTTATTGATTTTACATCGTTCGCTTCGATTGTAATAAAACTTAACAATGTATCTATGTAGGTACTACTTGCTAACAACGAACGGGAGAGTAAACTCAAACAGTGCAACTGCGCATTGCGCACTTAGGATGGCAAGTGGGTTGCATACCCCTAGGCGCAAAAAACTCTAATTATTTCAACTTCACAACACATATGATAAATCTCCCTTTTACAGTTGTGCAAAATTTTACCGTTTTTAAAAGGAGGTTAAGAAATATTTGTCATTGCATGCTTTTATAATTTTAATGACTAGTTTAACGCTTAAAGGATTTTATCTATTTGATTCGATTTGAACTCGCTCTTTTACTATTATATACTTTGTAATTATATATTTAGAAATATTTTAGATTACTTATAGGTGATTTGATACGGGTACACTGTATGTCAACAACATGTAAGAAGATAAGCACCTGCTTTTATTCATCCTTTCTTTAACTTTTATGAGTAATATAAGCCTAAGCAGTAGATTGTAGCCCATTAACATACTAATGTGTATTATATGTAACTAGTAAATGTAATATATAATTTACCTATATAATAATATTTCCAGAGATTAATAAATAATAGAGCCAACAAAAATATATAACTTATTGTTAGTATTACTTTTCTAAATATGTAATTTTTAATAATAATATTTTCTATTTAAATGTGTTGATTAATTTAATGTATTTTAATGCAAATTAATGCCTAGTCAAATTATAACCGAATAACAATTTAATACGATCAGCTATTTGATTCTTGTGAGACGAACATTTTAGTTAGATCTTGATTTCAGTACAAGGAACTGCTCCTAGTATAAAAATTAAAACCTGTCTTTGTAAATTACATTTTATTATTGTTCCGCTCAAGCAATAATTTCATTATTACGGTTAATATAGAATGAAATATAATCTTTTAATAACCGATAGTTGATTGAACCTTATTGTATCTAGTAAGTCCAAATAAATAAATAAACGGTAATAAAATAAAAGCAAACTGTCAAGAATTAGAATAAAGTATAATAATTTCGGTAAAAGTAATTATTTGTACATATTGCATATTATTGCAATTATTGTGTGTGAAGCTTTACTCGACAAAAAATATATATGTACTTGCAACAAATTTTAAATCAGAATAAAAAAAAAATATTGATTTTTAATATTGTATACAAAATGCAGATATATAATATAAAAAATATGTACTGTTTACAATTAAAAATATTGTAAAGTCATTATTTTTATTGATTTGCACATTTTAATGTAGGTAATACGTAAAATTATTTGAACTCAAACAAATAATAGGCCTGTTTACATATTTGCAAGTGAATCTTAAACCAATGTGCTGTATAGTTTCGTTAAAATGAATCTGACAAATTCTTTTTTTATCGCAGCCTCTTCACACTCTAAAGATGTTCCTTTTTCTTAGAAACTGGACTAATTGCAACGGGACCTTCCTAGGACTATTAATAAATAATGCTAGGGACGTCTGCACAGATGCAGCAGTTACAACAAAAAATCAAAAAACTATACAAAATCATAGCTATTTAACATACCTCGCCAGTTTTCTAGAAATTCTTTCAAATTCTTAGTGGTAGATTATATGTAATCTAATCAATATATGTAATACAACAATAATATATAAAATATTTTAGAAAAAAGTACCAAATTATTGCATATCCCAATTTTTTAAATCTGAAAGTTTTCGTCGAACCCGAAAACTTCTAACTAGCCATTTCCCTGGAAAATCCTGTATTGATTTGCCTCTATTATATTATTCTATCTAAAATATTATTTTAAGTGAAACAAACTTTTGTATCGATGTCCAGTTGTTTATGAAATTTTTATGACATTGTGTGCGTTATTATTGACATTATCTATGAGGCATTTAGTTACTTTGCTTGTTAATAAAGCAGTAACGTCAGAAGTACCTACTGCTAGCAGGCGGGCAGAGCAACAGCCAGACTGGATCTCTAACGAAAATATATCCTTAATAATGTACCTTCCAACGTTTTATTGTGATTTGCGAGAAAGCGTGAATGTAATCTTCATTTATAATGGAGTCGATGCGTCCAATTTGGAGAACTCGGTCATCTTTCACTGTTTTTAACATCTATGACTTTCATATCTAGTGGAGGTACAACCATTTAGGAATCACTGAATTGAGAGAAATTATTCTTCAGTCAAAAATTTTATAAAGCAAAATTTTTAGTGACTGGTAAAGCTAACCTACTTTAACAAGAATTTCGCAAAAAAGGGAATTAGTCAAAGACACAAGTGTATACGTTTGCGAAACTTTTAATATATTAAAGGTATTTTCAAACGTCTACCGTTTACATCTTATCGGTGGATGTTTCGAATTTATACAAACTTAACCAATATAAACTAGGCATGAAATGAGCACCTGGTTGTGTAGGCATTCTCTGATGCAATAGCCATTTAAGATATGTCAGTAGAAAAAAAGAATAAAATAACGCACCCTAGTGCAATTTCGCCATATCAGTTACGATATATTGAAATGTACCAATACATTTAGAAATAGTTTTTCATTCTTCAGTGTTAGAAATGGTGGATCTATAATTATAATTTCGTAGGAATGCATCTCATATAATAATATTTATACGCCTTAGATCTTCAACCGCGTGTTTGTTTAGCATATCGCGCTTCACTTAGAAATTTTGAGATCGATGCCAAATAGGTCTCCCAATTAAGTGACGTCGCAAAAATCGGATGAGACATTTGGCAAGTTGTCATCGACTTAACCGTTGCATTTTTAGCAGATTATAAATGATTTAGAATACGAATGTTTACCGCGTATATGTGAATATAAGATACTCAGTCAGCAAGGTACGTGATTCACGTTTATTGAACATCTGCCAACATCTCCGCCTAGACGGCCCGACCAAGTACATCGCTCAAAACACGCCGCATTTACTATGTTCCCACATGTAAATCTCATAAATTCATTCAACACTAACACCATCAATGTTTGTTTGACATTTTCAGAATCTACCTGTTAAGTTTAGCTGCAATTCAGAAATTGCTTTGGTGATTTAAAATGTGATTTGCATCATACATTTTTTGCAAAACGACTATCTATCATACAATATTCAGTTTTTTCCATCTTTTTTTTTTGAAATGCTGATGATTTAATAATTCATAAATAAGAAATGAGAGAGAGGAATTCAAGTGCTTTAGAAACAAATATAACATTATAGTTATTACAGTTATTGAAAGTTTTAGATTGGTGGTGGAATTAGTAATAATATAATTTAGTGTTCTTTCCAATCATTTATTTTTAAACTTCTCTGTCTACCGGTTTCGGCTTAAGCCATCATCTGGACAACAGTACGTCTTAAAAGGAACTAAGAGCTACGTCATTCAAAGTTGTAGTATTAAACATTAATAATAAAATATTTTAAATAAAATAAAACAAGGACATTGCACAAATAAAACGAAAAACACGTTAAAATTTTTGTTAAAATATGTGATGAGCGTGATGTGTTTGAAAACGGACTGTAAATGCAACAGTCCATTTTCAAAGACGTACTGTTGTCCAGATGATGGCTTAAGCCGAAACCGGTAGACAGAGAAGTTTAAAAATAAATGATTGGAAAGAACACTTAATTATTATTACTAAATGTAACATTGTTTTAAAGTATCTATTTTTAGATCTTTCACATAAATGGTTTTTTTTTTTTGTGACAATCACAAAAGAAAATATTGAAACAAAACCTCATCTTTGAATGCCTTCATTACCAATTTTACATCTTGCACATATTACGAAAGTATATTGTTCAAAAAACCATATAATATTTTACAATATTCAATTGACAAATAAGTTTCATTTACTTAGTTTAGTATTTTACTTTTCTGTAGAGGCACTAGTTCATTGAAATTTATTTTCTTGAAAAACCATTTCTCGTTTGATGGATATTCTTAGACTTAATATTTTATTGTAAACATTTTTCCTTTTCTTGAAAATTAGAATTGTAATCTCGAAAGTATGTTCTTCACACTCCACTCTGCTGTTCTTAGCGGATTATCTAAAAGACTTCACTACATAATCTTTATAAATATCAGGCAAACATGTAAATGGAAGCACAAAGTTTCTTTTATTGTGGGAACCATCTAACATGGAGTCTCCGAAAACGCTGCAGCCTCTTGGCTTTTTTTTACTCAGTCTCCCATTAGATTTATTAAGGTTGAGGTCGCCTACGCACCTGTTTCACAGCGATCTTTTCAGATCTATTGTGATCCCTTTTTTCCTAAAAGACGCTCTCTAATTTTGCCCTCGTAATTAAGCCTATTATCTTTGAGAGCGGCTTCTTTGTGCAGCTACCAGCTGTGGGGTTCTCCACGCCCATTACTGGAAACCTTGTCCTCACCAGGGCGTCACATGAACTGGAGCTTCCTCCTTTTGACATATGCGTATTTAGTCTGCAATGACCAGTCAGCAGATCTACTATCATTTCACAGCTTCCTATCTTTGTTCAGTAGATCCATAATAAATGCAGGCCTCTGTTCCTGTAGGAACTCTTTCGCCTGTCTGTCCCGCGATTTTTGCCACCACTATCTGGACTGATTATGTATCCATTCATTGATGTACTTTTTTAATTGTTCGACTTGGTAGTGCCAAAAAAAGAGCTTCAACGACTGATCTTGACGAACCTTGCCTGGTCAGCTCGTCCGCGGCCTCATTTACCCTCACGCCCGAGTGGCTAGGAATCCAGCCCATTGTTAATTCCCTTTGGGTGCACATACCCACCTTATTTAGGGCGCTTCCGCCGTCCCAAATCAACTTAAAATCTACACTTACGGAACTAAGCGCTTTAAGTTTGGACTGACTGTCAGAAAAGATAGTGACGCTTTTGCTTGACTCTTGACTTTAGTCTTTCATTTCATTTATCCATTACTTTCCAGGGTCCTTGTACCCCGTACTAATCTGCACAGCAGATCTAAGCAATGCTCTGGACTCATTTTTGGCTTGCCTGTCTTTTTGCGTCCGCATTTATATAGAATGTAGTATGCATTCTCTGTCATCTAACAATGTTGAAACAACACATACAAGGTTTGTAAGATATTATCCGTCCATCCTT
Source organism: Protaetia brevitarsis (assembly GCA_004143645.1). Lineage (NCBI taxonomy): Eukaryota > Metazoa > Arthropoda > Insecta > Coleoptera > Scarabaeidae > Protaetia > Protaetia brevitarsis. The sequence continues at coordinate 1,848,420 of RXPK01000294.1, forward strand.
TCTTTTTTTCATTCTGGAAAAATGCATAAGAACACATTTCTACGCAAAAGCTCCACATTATTTTCCAACGGAATACCAATGTCACTTTATCCAAACGAAATGTATAGCCGCGTTAGTCGTCGAGAGATGTAAAACCAATAGTTTTATTGCTATAGGCAAAATGCATATTTACATTTTTCATGAGGCCCATACCACCATCGAATGTGTATACAGTATATACGTATATGCACATATTTATTTTAAAATGTGCGTTTAGTTCCATCCATGTTCAACTTGCGGCACGACTGGTAATGCCTAAAAATCAAAAATTGTGTTTTCATTTCATATTGACCCGATAGAGGTAGCCTTGACATACTTTCTCAAACCAGCTACTATTGAATCGACTTGATTTAAATAGATGAAGTACACTATCTTATTTGAATGAATTTATTGCGGTTTGCCTAATTTTTAGGATAAAACTTCGTTTACCTCAAAACAACTCAACTTTGAACTCCTTAAATTCTTTACAGTGAATATTTTATTAAAAATTGTATACCCTTTTAAAATCGAAAGTAAAATAAGGAATCCAAATATAATCATATTATATGCTAGGGATGAAAACGCTCATTGTCATTCATACACGATGAAAGTTTCTAATTTATGGACCAATCTATTTCCATCACTTTCATAAAAAAAAAAACAAGAAATAGTGCGTTGAAAATTAGTTTTACGGATATCAAAATTAAATGTCCACTGTTCAACATGATTTGAATACCGTCACTTATACACAAAGAAAACCATCCCAAATGTAATTTGGATTATAGAAAAAATGTATTAATTATTCATGTAATTACTGCTATTAAATAATATAAATCTAATATAATCTATTTAATGGTATCAGCTAAAAATATCTGTTGAATTTCTTGAATAAGTTATACAGTGTGGGCTTAAAGTATGGAATATTAAAAGAATAAGCGAAATTAATCGTTAAGAAAATACGGCGAAACATGTGGGTTTTAATTTCTAAAAATAAATCTTATCATGTAAGATTTATCCTCCGATCTTCACTTGTTTTTTTTTTTAATTATGACGTCATTACAAAATAATTTAAATGATAATCTACTAGTAATAGTAGTAGTGGATTTCGGTAGCCAATCGGTAGTGCCAATCTGCTCAACATTCTTACCATAATTATCGGAGCTAATTGTATAATTTATTTATTCAAAATATTGCATTAAAATATTACGGCTAGTTTAAAAATAACGCAGCGTATCGTATAGAAATGTTAATTTATCTTGATTGTGAGAACCTCAAGAAGTGTATGTATAAATTTAGCGAGATAGGAAATGTTAAGGATAATTCAAAAGGCGATCGTCTAGAAATAAGTGCAGACAACAAATTGAACATTCTTCTACAAATCCCACTATTCTTTTAGAAAGTTAGTAGACTGTAATTTACAGAAATAATAGCGTTGGGAGAAAATAATATCATTAAGTCTGAAGTACACAAGTTAGGAAAAAGGGGAAAATATGAATTTAAGATTCAGTTAGTTGAACAACTGAATGAAAGTGATCCTGACCGATGTTTACAGTTTTGAGAGACAATAATGGATTTGCACCATGCCAACAAACGCTTTCATCAACAAATGGTTTTGTAGGTAGAACTGCAGATATTGGAGTAGGGATAATCCTCTTTAGATGGCAGAAATACAAAAACAGTTAACGTCTGCGCAAGAATAGTTCGTAATACAATTTTGGGTCTTTTTTTTCTTAAGGGAAGTATTATTTGAGAAAGATATTTGGAGTTTCTCCAAAATGCTCTATTTCGAGCACTGACTGCACTTCATCCAAATGAAGATGATCCTAAATCCCAAAGAGTATCCTTTGTGCCGCCTCTACGCGTAATGCTTCCTGTTCATAATTTTCTGCACTTAGTTTCTGCACATGTTTTTCAGAAAGATGTATCAGCAGACGAGGGGTTGACCTGTGTTTTGTATGTGCCATAATATCAGCCTGACATATTCAGTTTGTTTTTGCTCAGAATTTTTATTATGGAACCTCATGATTTATTTACGTGATCATAAGGAAGAAAAAGCACTATCGCATTTCATTATTAAAAATGAATATTATGATTTTTTTGGATTGTCATAACTAAAAAACAAATGAAAATTGATGAAGTTGAATCGCACATGTATTTCGCATGTGTATTTTTAGAAATCCAACCTATTCCACCTTAAAAAGAACGATTGAATATCCATAATCATGGATCAATAACATTAAATGTCTTTCTGTTTTCAAAATACATGTACTTTACTTTTGTATTTTATGATTAGTAAGCATGCTGATGCTTACTAATTTGCGATTTCATTTAATTATATAACACTAAGCTGATTTGAAAAATTAATGAAAAATTCATTGGGTTATTTAAAAATCATTATCTACGTCTACGGAATCCGAGCCGTGACAAATGTTCAGTATGAATTGCGTAAGGGTTAATTTAGAATAAACAAAGATATAGGCTGCTATTAAAAAAAATCAAATTACTTTGGACTAAAGTTAAGCAAATGTTCAGATATATAGTGGACACCAGCATATAATTATATCGATCTTAAGTTTCACTGTTGTATCAAAATAAATGTCTGTATGGTATTGAAAATATGAATATTTAAAACAAATGCAAATACAAACTACACCGTCTTAACCGAAGGATTACAGTGGGGCTGTTTTTTACAAAATAATAACGTTATTACAGATAGGTATAGGTATATAGTTTATATTTAAATAATTTTAAATTAGAATTAATATTTTTCTGCTAACACTGTTACTCATAAGGCAAATTATATTATAAAAAAAAATTCCGCCTCGTGTGATATTCGAACCCACGCCCTCTTGTTCGAACTTTTGTTTTCTGGACAAGCAGATTTGATTTATATCAAATACAGATAATGCCGGCAGGCCAGCTTTCCAATTTAAATAATTTTAAAGTATGATTCACAGTATTAGCAGGAAAACATTAATCCTTCACTGAACGAAAAATATACACAAATATAATAAAAAAAAGTACATTAATTCAATAATTATTTTATCAAAATTCGTCCAACGAACACTTTTATGAATACAAAGTATGTTCGTTTATTATATTAATAAATATATAGGTTCATCTATACAATAAAGAAAATTGTTGATATAATGAATTTATTATTTACTGGATTATGAATATAATAAACATAAATTATTGCTTTAAAAATCGAAATACATTAAAGTGGTTAAAGAAGTTTTTGATACAATAAAGAAAGTTCACATTATATATAAACTGGAATATCTTATTGCTAACCGTGGTACATTGTATGAATTAACTTCTTTATTGCTTATATAAAATTTATATATTCCGTAAATTAATAATAGTTGTAGAAATTATGAATTATATATTATACCTATTTATTACTAAAATTTGCCAAATAATATAAACAGATTTCGAAAATATGCAGTTAGTGTAAGAGGTCGAATTCTTTTACACTAACAGCACATTTTCGAAATCCGGTTATATTATTTGGCAAACTTTAGCAATAATTAATTCGCTTAATAATACAACCAACTTCAAAAAGGTGCAGCTACAGTGCAATAACTGAATTTACTTACCAATGCTATTTATTAATAAATTTTAATATTAGTATACATTATTTATTTACAAATCAAATTATTATGTTCATTCTGTCAGCATTTCTTATGTGATTTAGTCTTTAGCACAGGCTTGCCACAAGCTATCCAATTCGCTGGATAATAACTTATCAAATCTTAACGACCGTATTATAGCTTCTGTCTCGTCTTCAAAATCTGAAACACAAATCGGTAATAAGTAATATTTGAGAAAAGAGTGTACGTATATGTACATTTATACATACCAAATTATTTGCAATATTTTTGTTTTAAAATTCTCCTTATCAGTTTTGCATATCCGTAAATTTATTACTTATAAATTTTCCCTTTTTTTACCATCCTATAAAATTCCTAAAATATGTTAAGAGTTTTATATTATATAAGGTACCTAGTTGTAGCTATAGTAATCTTAAATTACCAACTTTTCCGTCAGAAATATATTAACCATCTGCTTTTCTAACCGTGATGACGTTTACGACGATGAATGATATTCGTTTTCTATAAAATACTATTTTTCTATATAGGCTATGCACATGTTTGAAATATCTGACTAATGTATCACGCTCGGCTAAATTAGTGTTACACATGAAACAAAGCATATTACACCTACTTTAACGTCCACACACACGCAAAATGTCAAATATTGGATATCCACTTATTGTTCATTACATATATAGGTTAGATAATTTGAATATCTAATAATAGTTACGTCTTTAACAAGTTTCCAAGTGGGATTAAGAAATAAAAGAAAAGGGAGCACACTACTTTTATGAATGTAAACAGATAAAATACTATGTAGAATGTGAATCTGAAGTTCTGAAGAAACTATTGCATCGCTATACCTGCAGAGAAAGCATAAAACATAGTACACAAGGGCCTCAGTTTGCGTCGTAGATAGGTTCCGCAAGAAGACGACGCAATTTGAAACGTCGCAATTGAGACAGGATTTATGTAAAGTTAAATTAAAATAAAAGGAGATGCGTTTTCGATAACAAAAAAAAAACCATTTAATCAATAATTAATATTATAAGGGTAAAAAGAGTAAGAAACTTCGTTCATAAATATTTTAATACTTGATTAATAGTTTCGACTTGTCATAGCCATCTTCGGATGGGCTGCTCACCGCAATTCGAAACTAACGACGCAAAGTGAAATCTTGGGTACTAATTGTTCACCGACGCAATAGCGAAACAATTCATAGCGAATCGACGCAAAACAAGGCTCTGGTGTATGTGTTAGAGTGAAATGATTGGAAACAATCAATACCGTTATAAATTCATTTATTAATACAATTAACTCAGTATTAAAAATACGTTATACCTCATAGAAATAGTAAAATATTTAATTAAATTAATAACATACTACTTTAAATTAATAAACTATATACTTAATAACTTGTTTTTCTAATAAGTAATAAACCTTATTTTGTTAATACAATAAACTTACTTTTTCAACGTGACCGTCAATAAACAAAATTGTTCAATATAATAAGAAAAATTATTCATACAATATATCTTTTTCTTATTTTAATAAACCCAACTCAATAAACGATGTTTTGTTTGTTTATTAATTTTGTTTTTGCAGTGTTGAGGCATATAGTAGTTTATATAAAGTGATGTTATTTTTCTAGGTAGAATTTAAAAATAGTTTCAGTTTTCGATGGGACTCCTGTACATGTTTGTTCATTGGTGTCTAAATTATCTGTTTTACTAAAATAATCTTAATTTGTCGATAAAATTAAGTTAATGCGCTGCCATACATTCAAGATTATTTAAGTACTACATGTAACATATAACATGTAGTACTTAAAGTGTAATAAGTAAAAACACTCTTATAAAAAAAAATTAAAACATCAATAGCTATCAGTTTACATTAAACTTATTCTCGTTTTTTATTTTATGGACGGGCACAAAAATGCCCTAAATTCGTACATTCTGAAATAAATTGAAAGGCTTCAATTTTAAATATACAGTACACACAAAAGCTCTTTCCTGAAGTTCAATACTCTTTCGTTGACTGGTATGCGGGAGTCATATAATACATATCTTATGCAATATCAATATCGATTGCCAAGCGTGATAGAAACATTAATCAAGAGGATAATAAATAGATACAGCCGAGCTATGCAATTCATTCAATTGGCAAATTACTTTTTAATTTTATATGTTCAGTTATTTTGCAAACAGAAATCAAATCTCAGCTTAATGGTAGAGAATACAGATATGTACAATTTCTTACACTTAACATTGGAAAAAGATTAGTGCTTTTCATAAACAGGAATAGGAAAAGTTTATTGATATGCTTATCGCAGAAATGTCATACCGTTAAGGTAAAGATTAATTGTATGTACCCCCAAACATAATTTCATGGTAATTTGCTTTGCACTGTGATTTGGTTCACACAATCATAACACGCGAACTCCTTACGAATAATCGCTTATTTCCAAGAGTTCACGAAAAATGAAGCGTGTAATAATACGCATAATAGCATAACGTACGTAATTTGATTTATACTTTGCCATGGCATGTATAACAATATTAGAGACGATAACATCAACGTCACGTTATACATACAAATACTATAAACAATAATGTTTACTAACCGAATCAATATTCCGGTGAGCCTATTTATTTTTCCAAGTCACGCAAGGAATTTACTTAATGCTATTGCGTTTTCAGGGTGAAAGCGAGATAATGGAAAATAATGTCGAACGTTATATAATTTTGTCAATTTGACGAGTTTTATTGATATTTTAAAGTTAATAAAAAACAATTGGTGTCTGTTTTTTAATATAGTGCATCTATTAATAATGCTTTTCATTTTTCATTCATAATTATATTGGTCGCCTTATTTTATATATATGCATTTGTAACATGATACTTGATATTACCTTTGATAAAATTTTTATAGGTACTTTCAAATTTCCTTGACTTTCGCAGACGTTGTTCATTCTCTAAACGCGCCATGGAAGTGCTTCTTGGGACGCGAACGATACTTCGATACCAGTACAGTATCGATACTTTAGTAACGATACCAAGTACTTTTGGCATCTAAATTTCTTATCGATATTACTAGCATCTGTACCTTACTAAAATAGTAGCGAATCGATACTAGATAATGTTGCTTTATATGCCCTATATACCAGCTATATAACTAGTGACTATTATGTTCTACAGCGCCTGTCCTCTATCGGTAAGAAACTATACGTAAGACTGCATAATTCTAAATCAAATGGTTATGAATCAAATAGTGAGCAGAGGTTATTTGGGTTAGTGCACTGCTTCAAATTAACAAAATTTATTTGTTAACACGTTTAAACAAAAATATGACGTCGATAGTACCTACTATCAATTATAAGATAACGTTCTATTTTTTACGTTGCCAAGCTGCGGCGCCATTTCGAGGGAACCATTTTCTGTTGAAGAATAAGAAGAAAGTGCAACGAAATTTTGAATTCTCAAAAAACCATGACAGTATTTGCTACAACTAATGATGAAAAGCACTTACTACAACTAATAATGAAAAAGTAGTAAAAGCCTCCTACATAGTAAGTTACCAAATAGCTCGAGCTGGTGAAGGCCATATCATTGCAGACACTATCATTAGGTAAACCTTGTACAATCGATTTTGTCAAATGTTTACTTGTAAAAAAAAACTGTTAAGTTAGTCTCCAGCATTTCTTTGTCAAATAATACAGTTGCTAGATGCATCAATGATGTGACTGATGACTTGAAAGAGACACTTGTCAGCCGCATCAGGTGTACCCAGTTAGCACTACAAATGGATCAATCGATTGACGCACGTGGCCGGGTTGGCGGTTTTAATGATATTTGTTCGTTACGTTTACTTACAAAACTATCAGGAGAAGCTTCTTCTTTGCAGATCACTACCAACCAACACATCAAGGGACGAAATGTTTCACCTTTTGGATAAATATTCTTATTAAATGAAATACTGTAGAAAAACTGTACCTATAGATATATGCACTGATGGCGCAAGGGCAATGGTGGATCACATTATTGCCAAAATTAAAGATTCAAGGAAAACGCCTTCTGAACTTTCGATGGTATTGAATGATGCCATAAAAAATAACAAACTATATTAAATTAGGACCTCTTAAAAGTAAGCTCTTCGAACGAATGCGAGGATAAGCTGCAATGAATACCCTCTTGCTGCACATCGAAGTAGGGCTGTCTCGAGGAAAAACGTTGATACGTTTACTGGAATTGCGTGCAGAGATAGCAGCCTTTTTGACGGAGCATAATGCTCTATTGGCAACGGTTTTAAATGATGAAGAGTGGATATGCTGGTATAACTGATGTATTGGGCTGACATTTTTAGTAAAATTAGCGAAATGAATTTATCGTTGCAAAGAAAAACTGCACAGTTTTTAATGCTAACGCCAAAATATCTGCTATTGAGAGGAAACTTATCAGTTGAGGTGCGTGAAAACGACCAAATATCGATTGCTTCCCTCTTACAAAAAACTTCTTGAGTGAAAATAACATTAAATTTGAAAAAAAGAACAGGAACATATTTAGACACATCTCGCAACTTTAAAAGACACGTTTCAAAAACATTTTCCAATAACTCAAGAGAAGGTACTTGATGATTTTAAATACTAAATATATTTAGCGTGAATAAAAAAGCACCCAGCTTAAACTCAGCAGAATATGAGATTCTTATGATTTGATATCTCACAGCGAGTTAAAAATGCGGTTTCGAAACCAAACTCTACGGAGTTTTGGCTCCATTTATCAGATGAATTCAAAATCTCGCCTGAAAAAGCAAAATTAGTATTGCTACCTTCTCAACTGCGTATCTCTGTGAAGTAGGCTTCGCCTATGCAGCTACGAAAACAAAATACAGAAGCCGTTTAAATGCAGAACCAGACAGTCGCCTGCAATTATCGTCAATTGAACCCAAAATAAGGGAACTGCAAAAATATACCACCACAGGGGTCATTAAACATTCACTCTTTATTTTATGTTGAATTAGTTTAGACCTACTGTTGCACTGCAGTGCACCTTACATCTGAGACATTACCCACGTGATAGGAAAAAAATCTTGTTCAAACACGACATCAAAACCATTTTTAACCATATCCCCAAATTTTCAGACTCGTAATTCTTTCGAAGCTGCTAGTGTTTACGGAATTCCATGCTCGACGGTAATGTATATATTGGTGACAGAAAGAGTTCGATGGGCACTTATGTTACGCTAGATGTGAGTTATACGCGGGTATTGCCCGTAACTGGGTCTACCTACACTTACTGAGTATAAACTGAAGACCGACCATCAAATCTAATTCAATTTTATCGAAATTCTATCTCATAATAATCACTGCTCAAGCGGTAAACTCCGTGAATACATTGAAACCCATAAACATTCTAAAGGAGGGAATGCATTAGGAGTTCATAGTCCAAGCGCATCGCGGACATTGCTAATCTCGTTCCAGTTTAGTAGAGGTTCTTGTTTTTAAAGGTGTGGGCACCCACTAGACATTCACGAACTGGGCTCGCTCGCATTGCGTTTCGTTGCTAACTTTTCTGGAGAACAACTTGATAAATCGTTTAAAATCGCAGCAAATCGGCTACATTCATGGTCATATCAAACAAACCTGTGTAAAAGATTTAATTTTGTACTAATACGAAAACCGTCATGCAACATTTAAATCTAGTATTTTGTAGCTGAATGTCGTTAAGAATAACATTTAGTACACCGCGAAAGATGTGGTAAATCAACGTAAAATTGGGTTGTATATAAATAACAATAAATTGCGTTAACTCAGCATATGAAGTGATGGTTTAAAATAATGTGTGTTGCTTAAAAGGTTAGTTCAACACAGCGCAATGTTGCATTAACTCAATTATTGTTTATATAAAGCCCAATTTTGTGTTGACATGGCATATTTTCTTTTTCTCAGTGTAGCCGTAGTATTTTTCCCTTCACATAAGAAAGTACTGTGAAAATCGAGCTTTATCCAGTTTTTCTTCTTCGAATAAAAGACAATAAAAATGCCTCCTCCACGGAACTCATTCTGATAACTGAATAGCTAATAACAACACGATGGCTGTGCAGAGACCAGTCTGATATCTGCCATCAATGCGCCTGCTTTTGTTCAAGATTACGATCAGCTCAGCATTGAACGGTTCGCAATGCGCCTGGACCGTGAACACCTAGGCGTTCCTTCCTTAATAGCTTAACCGTAACGCCAATAATCCCCTACGCAACACCTAAGAATCTCTTTTGCTCTCCAAACAACCCAATCACAACCGTCATCTCACATTTTTGTGCTAAACCAAATAGTAGTTTGCTACAGATTTAACGGTATAATAAAACGTCTCTGTAAAATACAAATATTTTAAGTGATGATTGTTGAGATGGGTTGTTATCATAGCATTCATCAGGAATTCATCAGAAAAAAAGAGATGATGGGCAAGTTATCTGCAGCACATTGCATATGTCCACTTTACATATTTTGAATTAGCCTCTTGCTAATATAAACCAACAAATTTTAGTTCAATGGCTTTGATAATAATATTCGTTATCTGCAATTGTATTAAGTAAAATAATAGCAACTGCATTATAATATTAAATATGGAGGTCTACTAGAGATCTTAAACGTCAGCTTAACTAATCTTTTCTGAAATACCTTATCCTGTATACATAACTGCTTTAGTTAGTCGATTTTCTTTACTAGTTAATGAAAATGCGGTATTTTATCTGTGAAACCCGTATAATTTAATAGTATCTGTAATAAATTAAAAACATACCTTTTTTCCCAAATATAATTTATTGGTCAAACAATATAGTAAAATAATATTAATAGAATCTCTTAACGTTATTGTCGTTATATAAAATAATAATCTTCATCGTGATGTAACAATTTTTTTTTTATTATTGAAAATATGTGGAAAATATGAATAAAAATACAATGGTTTGAAATAAATCGGCTAATCTTGGGAGCAATGGTGTGGGGCCAAACTCGCCAATCCATTAGCTCTTATTCAAACATATTTGATTAAAATTTGTTGAATAGTTTGTTACGACTTATGCTAAAAAAAAACGCAGAATATTCGACATATATCCACGATTGAGCGACAATCTATCCAAATACCTTTTCAATTTATTCATTTCCGCACTAGGCCCCGAAGACTTCTTGCCTGTCACTTTTTGGCTGTAAAAGTTTAGAAAACTTTTCAATCTTCCTCGATCGGCAAGGGTGCTTTTTTATGAAAGCTGCCAAAACTTTCGTTTTTGTGTATTCCTAAGTATATTATATGGTCTCAATACAATGACAATATTTGGATTAGGTAGGTAGCCGTAATCTTATAAAATAGCAATATTCATCGTGATGTAACGACATTTTTATTATTTATACGTGAAGAATCAATGTAACGACGTTTCAACAATGTAATTGTTTTTTTCAAGACAGTCTTTTGTTTGTCCTATTTTTTAATTTTAACAATCTACAAAAGTGCAAAAAAAACAATTAGTAAGACAAGTTAGTTTACATCAATATATAATGGTTATAACCTTATCTAAAGATAAAATTAAACAATTTCACCAACAATTTTCATCCCAAATCACATTACAGTTGAATATGGAAAAGACAATAATTTTAATTATTTAGATTTCACTCTTATTCGTGAAAAAAAATTACTAAATTATATCACAAGCCAACCGTAATTGATGCACAACATATACTATCTAGAAAAAAGCGTTATGTTAGCTCTAATTAATAGAGCGAACAACTCAACTAGTCCAAGATATAAACAAGAAATATTAAACACCGTCGAAATTAATTTACAAAACCATAACACAAGAACCCAAACCAACCAATTCAGACTCAACTAATCAATGTGTCGACACCTTTTATGTACTCATCAGAAAAAAATAAATAAAGTACTGAACCCATTCAATGTTAAAGTAGCACAGTTTATAAAATCCCATGTAACGACTGTAGCGGATATGCATAGATAGAACCAACATCACAATATTTAAACAAGAGACTAAAAGGTCATAAGTAATAAAGTAACATTACTTCATTAACGAAACCTTTAACTTTGACAAGACATCAATTATTAAAAAAAAAAAACAAATTATAGGGTCCGTTGTATACTTGAAATAATACATAAAAGCAAAAGGTATTAATGACAAAAATACCAAAAATAGATGCTCACATCATATAACTCTTCACCACTACTAAATTTACCGCATTTGTCGTAAATATGTTCTTTCTACAACAAAATAAGGTATGTACAGGCAGTGCAGGTACAGTGGTGGTCCTAATTAATGTCTGTCCCTATGATGGAGAATTAGTAAAAAATAGTAGTATATGTAAACGATAATAAGCTTCTGTATATGCTCTCTAAGGGAGGTTTATACCTGCGCAAACCGACAGAAGCCGAACTATTTATGACATCCAGGAACCCTAATTCTGGATATCCTTTCCGCCATAAGGGAAGACATTAGATAAGTCTACCACTGTATATACATCAGAATGCGCAGTTCTAAATGCACAAGTTATAAAATTCAAACTAGGAATTATTCCCGTGCGGTAACGTTCCAATAACATAACACCAAAGGTAAACCTATAGAATATATAGAAAGGTTTGTTTGATTAAAAACGATATGCGTCAGAGAAATAGGGTCAAATAAATTGTTTTTAAACAGAGAAATATAAATTGTAACGGATATTTTTGAATTTGGGGATAGGCGCCTAAATGAGAGCGTGGCTACCATAACGTTTTCCCGCGTAATGATGTTTAGTCAGTTTTATATACAGGTGTTCCACCGAACTGGGACATTAGATTTTTTTGAACTTCTGGCAGGAATTTGATTTTGAAACTTGCAGTGTAGTCATGGACCACTGTGATCTATTTAAGGAAAATATTTTCAACTTTATAGTGCTTTCGGTATACAGGGTGTTGATATCAACTTTCTTATTTTAAATGGAATGGTATAATTATTTTGATCGGTACAATGAATCTATCGAGTCATTTGCAATTAGTTTACATGAGGGTTCCTTATCGCTGAACTCGGTCGTTTTTGAGATATTTGCAATTTTGTTGATTTTTTGACGTTTGCACTGTTTCAAGTGAAATTAAATAGCTGATGAGGTATCAGATACTTAGTGGTTCTACTAATGTCGATGTAAGTACAAAGACGTAGGTAGAAGGTGTTATGGCAATAATGACCAAATCACATACGGGGTGTTCGAAAACGCATCTCCAATGTGGATGCCTTTAAAACAACAAAACTTTTTTATTTCAAATGGAACATGGTATTTTTTACTACAGCATTGAATACAGCATAATATTCTACATCGATTGACATTAGGGTTTGATATACCTATTTTTAATAGTTTTTGAGATATTACCATTTATTGCCTAAAATGACTAATTTCCAAGTTTCGAGTGAATAAAATATTTTTTCCTAAAAACACTCTGTATATTATTTTTTAGAATGATGCGTTATCGTTTCTTGCATTGTTTGGTTTCCATACCGGAGATATTTATCACTGGAAGTTTTCCAATTATTAGCAAATTTTATGTAATTGTAATTATAAAATATTAATAAGCCATAATTATTATGCGATAGCAAATTATATGTTAATATTTTGGTGCTTGTTAAATACATCGAAAATAAGTCAAATTTAAAAAAAAACTAAGAAACTAGAAAACTGAAAGAACATTTATATTGGACATTTTCGAAGACTTTTAATAGTTTGTTCCTGATTTATGTTATCTGTCTGTATCGCTTAATACTAGTTTAATACAAAAAGCCAAGAGGCTGCATTGTTTTCGGAGACTCTATGTCAGACGGCTCCTCTACAAAGAAAATATCTGGTCTAGTAAGTGAATATTTGAAATATTATGAGTGTATTTAGGATATCTGCTTTAATTTCCTTTTGTATTTTATTTTTTTGAGGTTTTTATTCATTGCAAATAAGTGTAGGCATCTAATCATTGTTACATTCTTCATGAATGTAGAATAAGTCTAAAATGTTATTTGTATAGGTAACTTTCAATGTTTTTCTTATTTCTTTCGATTTACAATATTTTACTTGTTAGAAGAAAATGTGTGAAGGAGTTGATACCATTAAGACACTATAAAAGATATGACTTGTTAATGTTGCATAGGTTTATCACCGCGCAATTTGGTAAAGTACCAACAATGGATATCACTTGTTTGTTAGCACATCCCATGGCTTACTAATATCTAATAATTAATGTATGTTCTCAATGGCTAAAAGACATTACTATTAGTAAGAAACTAGTGAACGTTAGATATCTGAAACATAAATATTTAGATAGGTTAGGAAAATAATGTACAGAGTGTTTTGTAGGAAAAAACTCATTTTATTTGGTTGAAACTTAGAATTTAGGCATGTTTTTAGCAATTTTTTGCAAGAAATGCTAATACTTTAAAAACTTATAAGAATACCACACCCTAATATCAGTCGATGTAGAATTTTACGATGCATTGAATGCTGTAGCAAAACATACCATGTTCCATTTGAAAAAAAAGTTTTGTTAGCTTAAACGTATCCACATTGGAGGCACGTTTTTGAACACCCTGTATGTGATTCAGTGATTATTGCTATAGCACCTTATAGCTATATCCTTGTATTTACATCGACTTTAATAGAACCACTAAATATCTGCTATCTCATGAAATATTTGCTTTTATTGAAAAAGTGCAAATGTCAAAAAATCAGCGAAAATGAAAATATCTCAAAAACCGCCGAGTTTAGGGATAAAGAACCTTCACATAAACTAGTTGCAAATGACTCGCCAAATTCATTGGACCGATAAAAAGTATACCATTCCATTTTAAAATAAAAAAGTTGATATCAACACCCTGTATAGCGAAAGTGCTATAAAGTTGAAAATATTTTCCTTAAATAGATCACAGTAGGCCATGTCTACACTGCAAGTTTCAAAATCAAATTTCTACTAGAAGTTCAAAAAAATCTAAGTCCCAGTTCGGTGGGACAGCCTGTATATATATTTCAATCACTGTAAAACAAGAATCTACGTATTGTTTTTTAAATATACTTACAGTGTAAATAAACGTTAAAAAAAATGTTTTTTTTATTTACTTTACTAACAGTTTTCAATCCTTGATGTAGCTTGTATCAAAGCATTATAGTAGTTATATTGTTTGTTGGACTCTAATTATCTTTTATAATCTAAATTACATTTATAAACTAAATGAAGTTACGGAAGTGAAACCACGTGTATTTAAGAAAGGTATTCTTCTTTTATATGAATAATGGATTCTAATCAAGAAATAGGGAAAACATTAAACAACACGCAGAACTTTTTTGGAGCGATTTCGAGGAATCCGTTCCTCGTTTGCGAGAAATTGGCAAATTCTAACAATAATGGATGTTATTATTGAAGATTCCATGTATCCATTGAAGTTCAATTTCTTATTATTGCAACATTTTTTTTTCAATTATCCACCTTGATAAAATAAAATTTTGTTTTATTGTGTATTGTCTTGTTAATTCAGAAAGTTTGTTGTCAGTCGTAAAGTATTGGATACAATTATTTCTTTTTTTTTATATAAAAAATGACACAACTTTTGGGATATAATCGAGTGTATTTCGTATCACATCTTAAGCATTTTAGCAATCAACGTAGATTTTATTCCGATTTAACGATCTACACACAAGAAAAATAATTACTCATTTTAACTATAAATGCATCGTAGTGAATATAACATAACTTTCTATATAAGCAAGAATATGATGTATTTATATTGAGAATAAAATTTGTTCTGTTTTCCAAACCCGCGAGTTTGTTAGACAAAACAATTTTTTAGTTCAAACGTAATCAATATACTAATATCATTATGAACATATAATATTTTCAAAAATAATTATTTTAGGTTTGAATAAATAGATTTTTTCAGCTGGAGACTGTCATATTCATACCTTAATAATTTATGTACATTTGAGAGAACTATATAAAGGTATTATTTGAAGTATTGCCATTATTTGCTTCCAAAATATAAGTATATTGAACTCATAATACTTACTGTTAATCTAAGCAATTTTACTATTTCAAGGATAATAATATCTATAATTTTGTGTATGTAAACCAAAAAACCTCAAGGGGAAAATTAATAAATAAAGAATATTATGTAATTAAATAAATTTACTGTCATACTTTATAGTTTTAAATATTTTGAGGAAGGTAGCGGTATCGGGGTATCCAAGAGTGCGCACGGGATTTGATGCGTGAAGTATGGATGTCATGCGTATCCGTCGTGGGCGGTGTTCTCGGGATACTTCCCACTCAATACTGGGCTGGTTATCTAGTCGGCGTTGGTATGGATATAATTTCAATCAATATAATAATTTGCTGTTATTACCTACTGAAAACTAATAACTAGTAAATACCTACATGTTTGTTAACGTACACACCTACCATGTGCATCATATATTATCGACACAATGGCGCACAGTGGGGCAACGGCGGACAAAATTCCACGCTGCAGAAAACATTTGTTTCTAAGAAATACACTGATTTCTAGTTGTATAACAATTAATATAAGTTGGCTATGATAACGTAGATAGTAGCGCAAAGCGCATAGTAAGTAAATCAGCCAGTATACATAATAAATACCACCTCAATTTGGCATTAAAAAAAAGCTTTATCATGCTTTAAATCGACACCTATTGGGTTTGAATCAGGAAGCATTAGTGCAAACAACCTGAAAGTATCATCTGCATATTCTTGCATATTTAGTAATTATCGGCATATAATGGTGTACAAAATTTTGTAATGTGATTAAATTTGTTTTAAAAGAAAAAAATGCTTTATACCTATTATAATTGTATAATTATTATTACAAATAATACATATCAACAAGATAAAGTGAGAACATATTAACAACATACGGCTCTTATTAATTATTGTAATTTTCTCTCTCTTTTGCGCATGAAACTCCCACGCAAGTACAAGCTGCACTCTTCTATAACCCGTAAATATTTTAGTTTTTGTAAATATATGTAATAACTAAATTACTGAATACCATAAATCAAAGAAGATTGCAAATTCCATTCTAAGTGTCTCCATTCTAAAATACAAGAATTTTTCTTTTTAAAAGTAAGCAAAAAAGTTATATTTTTTAAAGATGTACTCGCTCGTAACTGCAATAGATGTTTCATTTATGGCTTACGTATTGCTGTGAACTGATGGTCCAAGCATAAAATTTAAGAGAAATTAAAAATGACAAAATTAATTTAGCTAGCTCAGCAAAAATGAATTCAAAAGGGTGCCAGAGATACTTAAATCTCAGAGTTAATTTACTAAAAATTAATAGTGGGCGGTTGCAAAAATGACTTTCATTAAAATTCCCAATAATTGAAATGGCAGATTCAAAAATAAAAGAACTAGTGATTTTAAAATGATATTTACAATCATTAAGTTTATTTTTTAAAAAAAAAGAAAAAAAAAAAACATTAATTACAATAATGATGATGCAGAAAATGAACCGTGAATTTAAGATTCTGGACAAACAAAAACTGCAAGAATTTAATATGACAAAGGACATTATAAAATCCTTTAACAAACAAATGGAAGATTCGTTCTAGAAGGAATTTCATAAAAAAAAATCATCCACCGGTATGAAATCTAAACTATAATTTACACGTGGAGAAATAGATACAATTTACATTGAAATTTAAATTTAATAGCTCAAAGCTTCACTTCACCTTCCCGAGGTGATTAACAAAAATACACAAACAATAATAAGAAAACGGATAATTTAACACACTTTCGCGGAATCCTCTAGAACGTTTTTACAATAATTACTGATCTAACATCCAAAATGTGTACACAATTAAACAATACAGCAATAATTAATTAGGAGTTCCTTGAAAGCTAATCAATCAATTAACCGAGCAACAATTTAAAATAAAAATGAATTTACCTCAACGGCAATAAAAAAAAACAACAACTCTACTTACGGGCAACTTTCACGAACTGCTTGCCTTTTCAGGCCTCCGCATATATGAAATATACAACTCGTGCGTTGAACGCAGAACGCAACTCTAAAAAAACTCTAACAAATATACTATACAATACGGGAGTACGCAAAATGTACAAATAAATGATTTTAAATATACAGAATTGGCCAAAAGAAATGAAACAAACAATTAAATAAAAATTCTTAACAAAATTTAGAACAGCGGAAACTCTGACATTGTTTTGACAAGGCTGATAAGGAATAAATAAAAATACACATTTGAATTTCCGAAACCCGGGGTGCCAGTCCATAGCACATCTCCCAATTGTTAAGGGGAAAACGAAAGTTTCAACGAAAATAGAGTGTTTCTCCTTAAAAATTGTACGCACACGAAAAATTAATATTCTGAAGTGTCTCGCACTAACAAACAATACCGTATCTCCGCACACAGGGGTGAAAACGTCACTTCCGGGTGATGAAAACTACCCGGGGTCGTGGTGGGGTGTTCCAACATACCATCCGGTTGATCCAGTTTTCCAACAGCAATCGCATAGCAGTCGGTATGGCAGACGATGTGGCAGTCGGTGTGGCAGTGGTGGGTCTGCATCATGAAGAACTTCTTCACTCCATGGATGTACTCTCGCTTGTAACTCCAGAAGGATAACTCAAAAACGAAACATTCTTTAATTGTGCTCCAACATGGCTTCAGGAATGGGATTCTTAAATTAGACAGGGTTTGACTTGATCTTGAAGAGAGTTTCGGCATCAACGACAAATGGGCAACTTATTTTTCGAAGGATACATGCTGGTTGAAAATTTCCTTGACTTCAACTTCAAACTTCTCATTCGAATTGATTTCAACTTCATTCTTCTCATTATGATTGCTTTCAATTTGATTTTCGACATCTGGGATTCGATGTGGGAATGATAACTTCTTCTGGGAATTCTCTTCAGAATAGTTGACTACTTCTGGGAATTCTTCTTGGGAATGGTTGATTACTTCTGGAATTCTCTTGGGAATTGTTGATTACTTCTGGGAATTCTTCTTGGGAATTGTTGATTTCTTCTTTCTCTACCTCTAACTCACCAAAAACCTCAACCTCGATATCCTCTTCGGATCAATATCTCCAACAACTTTTTCGCTACCTTGTATATCATCACCTCTAACTTTTCCGCAACCTTGTATTTCAAACTTAAAACTATCCTCACAATATTTCATTTTTTCATCATCCTTTTCATCATCAACATTTCATCATAATTTTCCATTATTTCAACATCATCAATTTCATCATCAACATTTTCATCATCATTTTCCTCTTCTCTACCTAAACTTATTAATATATTTTCCCTTTCTCTACCTAAATCATCAACAACTTTCTCTTCCCTTTCTTTATTCAAAAAATCAACATTTTCATCAACTTTATCTTCCCTTTCTTTATCTAAATCAACAACAACTTCAACTTCCCTTTCTTTACTCATTTAAACAGCATTATCATCAACTTTCTCCTCATTAGAAGTATCTGAACCCCGATTGATTTTATCCCTTCCGTCTGAATCTCTTTCTTTTCTTTATCAACAACACGGTAATCTTTTTTCAAACATCCATCCATTTTCTCAATACTTCTGTCATAATTCTGTATCATTTGTTTCATCATTGCCATCATCTACATAATACTATACTTTCCTTAAAAACTGTCTCCCTGAATATCCTTTTCGTCCATCCTTCCCTTTGTTCCTGCCACAATTTCCTTTTCGTCGATCCTTCCTTTTTGTCCTGCCACAACCGACTCCTTCCTGCCATGAGTTCCTTGGCTCCGCCAACTCTGGTCTCCAGGAACGTCACTTCCTGATCCCTCGTGGTCTGTCCATCTTCATACTCGCAGCGGTGTACATAAAAAGTTTATAAAACGCACACGGTCATCAGCCTTATCAAACGCAACGAGAAATTCTCACAAATTCAAAACACGGATCCTAACCTTACTAATTACAATTACAATCATATCGTGCTTCGCACATTGGGATTGCCAAAAAATATATATCAAAAACTGCATGAGAATTTACAATTAAAAAAAATGCAATAATGTCGTCCTCGCACGTTGGTCGCCATAATTATGCTGTGAACTGATGGTCCAAGCATAAAATTTAAGAGAAATTAAAAATGACAAAATTAATTTAGCTAGCTCAGCAAAAATGAATTCAAAAGGGTGCCAGAGATACTTAAATCTCAGAGTTAATTTACTAAAAATTAATAGTGGGCGGTTGCAAAAATGACTTTCATTAAAATTCCCAATAATTGAAATGGCAGATTCAAAAATAAAAGAACTAGTGATTTTAAAATGATATTTACAATCATTAAGTTTATTTTTTAAAAAAAAAGAAAAAAAAAACATTTAATTACAATAATGATGATGCAGAAAATGAACCGTGAATTTAAGATTCTGGACAAACAAAAACTGCAAGAATTTAATATGACAAAGACGATATAAAATCTTTAACAAACAAAATGGAAGATTCGTTCTAGAAGGAATTTCATAAAAAAAAATCATCCACGCGGTCATGAAATCTAAACTATAATTTACACGTGGAGAAATAGATACAATTTACATTGAAATTTAAAATTTAATAGCTCAAAGCTTCACTTCACCTTCCCCGAGGTGATTAACAAAAATACAAAACAATTAATAAGAAAACGGATAATTTAACACACTTTCGCGGAATCCTCTAGAACGTTTTTACAATAATTACTGATCTAACATCCAAAATGTGTACACAATTAAACAATACA
The DNA here is from genome assembly GCA_004143645.1 of Protaetia brevitarsis. Classification (NCBI taxonomy): domain Eukaryota; kingdom Metazoa; phylum Arthropoda; class Insecta; order Coleoptera; family Scarabaeidae; genus Protaetia; species Protaetia brevitarsis. The sequence continues at coordinate 1,868,829 of RXPK01000294.1, forward strand.
GCAATAATTAATTAGGAGTTCCTTGAAAGCTAATCAATCAATTAACCGAGCAACAATTTAAAATAAAAATGAATTTACCTCAACGGCAATAAAAAAAAACAACAACTCTACTTACGGGCAACTTTCAACGAACTGCTTGCCCTTTTCAAGGCCTCCCGCATATATGAAATATACAACTCGTGCGTTGAACGCAGAACGCAACTCTAAAAAAACTCTAACAAATATACTATACAATACGGGAGTACGCAAAATGTAAACAAATATGATTTTAAATATACAGAATTGGCCAAAAGAAATGAAACAAACAATTAAATAAAAATTCTTAACAAAATTTAGAACAGCGGAAACTCTGACATTGTTTTGACAAGGCTGATAAGGAATAAATAAAAATACACATTTGAATTTCCGAAACCCGGGGTGCCAGTCCATAGCAGTATATATCTAAAAATATAGTGGGCTGTTCCTTCCATTGCATTTTTTTTTTTGTTGAGTCCTTTTCATATGTAAGACACAGACAAATTTCAATTATATGCAACGGAAATGGCTAAGTTGGCAATACAGTTGTACCCATGGTATCACATGCCTTCAACGGTGCATAAGATTTTGATTCATGGAGCCGAAATTGTAATATCAGCAACACTGCCGATTGCGTTACTTTCAGAGGAAGCCCAGGAAAGTAGGAATAAAGACACTGATACTACCGACTCAATTTTACCTAAACATATTCCCGCATAGTCACAAACCAGGATGTATTTCGGGAAATACTAGTGTCGTCAAATCCCTACATAACTTCCATGAGATCTGAACCTAGAAAGAAGCACCTTCATATCAGTGAAGAAGCTCATGAGTTAATATTGTGACAAAGTTTTTATTTTATTTTATTCATATTGTATAAATATTTTTTATACTAGTGACAGAAATAGTACTACTTTAGTACAATCTTGAAGTGTTAGTTTCTTCAATTATAAATAGTTTGTACCCATTTTAACTTTTATTTGTATTATTATAATATTTATATAATCCGTTTTTGAAAATTTTGTCAATCTAATCTTTTGAGTAATGATATAGTTTTAAAATATGTTTCATTTGCTTTGTTATTATTGGTCTTGCTTTGGACTTGTTGGTGAATTGTTCTATCTGCTAGTGATATTAAAACACCTTTTTAATACGAATTGATTGACATGAATTATAATTTACATATATATGTATTTATGCTATTGGTTATTGGTATAATTTCGTTAAAATTTCGTTTTTATTTATTTATTCATTGTAATGTTAAATCTGAGAAATTTTCTTTTCAATAGTAAATTTAAGATTTTGATGATTAGTATTGAACATATTTGTAGTATAATCTATTTACTTTCAGGTATACAAACAATACAATCATGTAGCCAATATGCATTTGTGGAATTTTCTTTAATGTCTATTTACAGTTTTCAAATTTATATTGCATTGTGAAGAAAATAATATGCGTATCATTGAAACCTCCCAAAGAAAAGTCATTGAAATCTTATACTATATATGTATTTCATTGTCCGCTGACAAAGAACAATTTGTGGGTAACATTGTTAATAAAGTATACATTAAACAAGTTAGGTTTTGAAAATAAGTGTCATTACTAATGTATTTTTTCACACTGAATCTAATAAAATCAACCGCATCTCGATAGCATGATCCATTCTCAAGATATGGATTTTTGTCCGCTTTTCGGCCGTTTGGCCCCACTGTGTGGCGCTGACTCTAAGTATTATTTCAAAGTTTTTAAACCAGTAATCCTTTAATATTAGATAACACGTACATACTTACCTTCGAATATTTTAATGGTAGCATCAGCCCCATTCCACGCCATTCTCTAAGTAGCTGTGAAACGGCTGGGGTATCCATTTACATTTACTTACACTCACAACCAACAACACTGTTCGCTGGTCAATCAAAAAGTAAAGCCAAGTAAAGCGTATATATATGCAAAACTCCCTAAGCCCCTCTAAAAATGAGGGAACCAATGACAGATAAGTTTTAGTGCAATAAATGGTGGGGTAAAATTCGTTTCAAATGTTTCAACATTATGGTAATTTCAATTTGGTATTTCATGTTTTCAGTACAAAACATTTAATAATTTTATATATATAGTAATTCATTATACCAAACGTATAAGGGATTTTATTTTGAATCTACAGATTTTCTCACTATGACTGTATAGATTTATTCCTTACAACAATAACAATGTTTATTTGGAGGAAGTATATTTCAATGCAAACATTTATACTGTTTGTTCTAAGAGTATATTATATTTTCAGAGAATTTACTCTTATGTTCTAACCAACAAGATTTCGTTCATTTAAATATATATTAAGTTTCGATTTCTGAATAAATAAAAATATTCAGATTGATAATAGATTTTTTTTGTGTGTCTTTTTAACGTATATGTATGGTGTCATTAAAAAAATCTAACAATGATCACTAAAATCTTAAAACAATGTGATACGGAATAAAATATTTGAAATGCAAATAAAGCTAACCTATACTTTAAGTGTTATCAGCACACATTTCAACTTAATATAATTATTTTCAACAATAAAATGCGTATAATCCTCTTTGTACTTACTAAAACAGTACCAAATATTTTATTTCTTATTTATATTTATTTACATGGTTTACATCGACAGAATACGAGATTCCCCCGCTGGTAAAAATAAATAAAGTAACGTAAATACTTTCAATGTGCCTCTCTTATTAGCATGTTATGTACGGGAATAAACCTGAAGATTGTACAAAGAAATTCAGTATGGAATTTGGTGACATTGTCGGCCAGACCAGTAAACATTCCAATATCACCATCATTTAAAACAACACCTAAAATATCTATTTTAAGTTCTATTATAAAGTAAATGTTGTCAAAATTTTTATTTTTAGTAATAAACGAAAATAAAGATTTTAACTATCACGTAATATCTACTTAAACTAAAAACTTTGTTTTGTAAGTGTTCAAATTTTACATATAAAAAATAACGTCAATAATTGTATTTTTTTTTTTTTACACATAATTAAATTCTTAAAATGAAATACTAGACCAGAACTATCTTGAAAATGTAACTATGTTCTCGAAACATTGACTGTTATATTGATTGTTCACATATTTTAAATAATAAAAATCATACATACATTACATCACGACGAATATTATTATTTTATAACAACATTACGGCTACCTACCCCAAATATTATCATTATATTCAGTCCATATTATACACTTACAAATACATAAAAAGGAAAGTTTTGCCGGCTTTTATAAAAAAAAGGACCTTTGCCGATCTAAGAAGATTGAAAAGTTTTTAAAACTTTTGCAGCCAAAAAGTTGCAAGCATGAAGTGTTCCGGGCTTAGTGCGGAAACGACTAAATTGAAAAGGCATTTGGATAGAGTGTCGCTTAATTTTCGATACATTATTAGGATTATTATACCGTTCTTTGTTTAGCATAGTCGCACTAAGCTATTCAATAGATTTTAATCAAATATGTATTTCATTTGTTTGGATCTTGTGCTGTAGTGAAGAATGTTTTAACTGTAATAATAGAGTTAACGTTATACATTTCTACCGGAAATAGATGATTTTCTAGAAAGTAATGTTGCATTAATTTGCAAAGTTTAAAATTTATCAATTCATCCCTCATATTATACATATATGACATTCGTCAATTACAGTATAAAACATCACACTAATATAATAGGTATTACTGCCTAGAGTAGATAGAAATGAACGCGTGCATATATACCGGGTTCTTTTTTTTCATTACACATACATTTTTCCAATATGTAGTTCTAAAAAAAAAGAATTGTCAATGCATTGGTGGCTGGCGAGTAGACAACCAATTATACTAGTTATTATTTCAACGCTTGACATGTTCTGGCATTTCACTATTAATTATTTTTACGTGATTTCATTACGTGATAAATTAAGAGATACAAAACAACGTAACATGGGGTAAACTTTATTTCGCAGCAATTTTTCAAAATGATTACGTTTTTTGTGTGTGCAAGATCGTCTTGAAGAGATCGCAGACAGTATTTCATCACTTACAATACCAATGCGGCCTTTTAGTTCATCCGAGATATGTATTTGCACAATATTGTAAACTTTGACTTTTAGGTGAAAAAAGTAATGATTTGAAATAAATCGGTTGATCCTGAGGGCCATGGTATAGAGCCAAACGTGCTTTCGAATACGATACCTAAAAAATTCCTGGCGGCATTAGTACAGTTTCCCAGAGCCCCAGTTCCTTTGGAATGAAAGTTTGTTAAGATTTAGAATATCGATTAATGAAATGATGTGATCTTGCAACAGATCAAGAAATCGGAAATTTTGCTGTAATAGTTTCCTGCCAATCAAAACTGGACCAATACGTCTATTGCTTATTATTCCAATTGACCTTTGAAGAGAATTGTATCCGGGTAAGGTTTTGACCAAAATGATTTGTATGGGACCAGTACCTAAAAGGTTAATGGAAAGGAAATTCAGTATTTTTCAATGGATGTATACAGAATTCAAACCAGAAGTTATGAGAGTTGTGCTTCATCAGAAGAAAGTAGGTATTTTATCCAAAACTTTTAAGGTTTTCATTTAATGTATTAAACATTGTTTCGCAAAAACCTGTTTGTTTTTTATCTTAATCAAAAAGCTGTTCTGACATTTCACTATTAATTATTTCTTACTTAACCCTTTCAGTCTCGATTTTTTTTCCTTTGCGCAGAAAAAAAACATTTTGTTATAAACATTCTGTAGAACGTATATAAGCTAGACTGGCAAAAATTAGGAATTGGTTAATTAATTTATTCAGTATCACTAATGTTTAGAATTGATTTTCATTGTAATCTACAAACGATAACAACCTCCAAAAAACTAAAAATTGCATAAAAAAACTTACACATATTGATGTACACAAAAATGCACACCCGGGACCTATTGTATAAAAGTACAATTACAAGTTACAGTTGATATTTTTCTACGATTTGTAAAAATTTGTTCCAGGAATTTTACAATTTTGCAGGAGAATTTTTATTATTTTACAAACGTTTCCGAAAAGATTTTACAGATGACAAATTACAATTTTACTTATAATAGTAAAATTGTAATACATATTGAACGTACCTCGTTAGGTGTGTCATTTTTTTACAAAATTACATTTAATTCAATTAGACACTATTTGGACTAGTTCTACAAGATGATAATTTGCAGCAACAGAGAGCGAGAAATATTATTCAACACAAAGCTAGAACATTTAGGGCAAGAATTAACAACGCATTTCTAAGTAATTTTAAAATCAATAAACGATTTCGAGTATCCATGATAAAACTTGAGAGAGAGATGAGATGAGAAATTGTTGAATGTGATTGGTGGTAGATTGACATGTCAAACAACAAGAAATCATGCACCATCTGCTAAACAGCGGTTGTTCATTACTCTTCATTAGCACCCCATCAAAATGAACCAGAATTTGTTGATCGATATGGAAAACATTTTTTGAATTGTATGGTTGCTTGTGGGCCAGACTGTAGATTCTACTACATCAGTGCTAAATGGTCAGGGAGCGTTCCTGATAGTAGAATTCTCAAGAATAGCTTATTATATCGGCGTATGCAAGGAGGGTGGCGCCCTGTAGAAGGTGCAATTATTTTAGGAGTCTTGGGATATCCTTTATTAGAGTGGCTGATAACTTCTACATGTCGAAATGTAGTGGATCCAGCTGTTGTAAGATGTAACAGGAAACATATGTACATAAATCTACACGAAGGCTAGTAGAAAATTCTATAGGAATTCTGCAGGAAAAGTTTCCTTGTCTTAACTACCTCCGTTTACTGCCCATCTTTGCAGGAGAAATATTTAAATGCTGCATTATGGAAAATATTAACTTCAACACTTGTCACTATTTATTCAAATTTAAATTGACACTTTGCTAACCCAAATATTTTGTGTCCAACTGAATTAATTTTAATTTTGCAAAAAATAAATGACGCCTAACGACGTTCAATATGTACTACAATTTTACTATTATATGTAAAATTTGTAATTTATCGCCTGCCACATCTTTTCGGAAACTTTTGTAAAATAATAAGAATTATTCAATTTATCAAAAGGGATAGTGGATAATCGGCCGAAATGACCAATAATCTTATAATTTAATTTAAGAATGGACATTATAAATAAAAAAAAGTGTTTATGATCTGTGCAGTCCCTATGATATATATCTTTATATTTTTTCGTGTATGATCTTTTGCAGTTTCAAATATCACGAAAGCTAATATAATTAAAGATATAGAAGAAAACACACAAATCATAGTAATTAATAGGTATACATAATATACCTGGAAATACTTACTCATTAAAAGTGCCTTCTTTGGTATGGCAACGAGGAAGAAATAATAATTATTGTAAAAGTTAATGATGACACCGGTGAAACTAGAGATATGCATTTTGTGCACAGAAATCTTTGACTTTTTTTATTCTATCTATAAAACAAATGCACACGTACAGTATACATACTAAAAACGTTTATTTCACTGTACTTTATTTAATCTATAACCTATAATGCATATAAACCACATGTTTTCTGTCGATTGCCCGAAAAGGCTGATACCTTGTGCGAAAACTATTTTCAATATTTTCAACATTCAAAACAGACGGCTGTGTTGAAAGTTGTCACAAAAAAAAACAATTAAGTACATATTAACAAAACACATGGAACTGAATATCCTATGTTGTATGGAGGAACAGTGACCAAGATCGCTTTCAGTTGCAGTCCAACGTTTTTAAGTATCTTATAGCTTCGTGTATAAAACCCTGAAAAAGAAATGAGAATTTCGAAAAATGTAATTATAAACTATGTAAAATACCGAATCGTTAAGAGCTTTTTGACGAAGATGATAAAACAAAGAGATTTTTTCGAAACAATGTTTAATACATTAAATGAAAACGTGGAAGTTTTGAATAAAATACCTATCTTTTTCTGATGGAGTTACATGTACCTTAAATGGGGAGGTTAACTCTCACAACTTCTGATGTGCATCCTACATTTATCTATTGAAAAATACTAAAGTTCCTTTCCATTTATCTATTAGTTATTAGTCCCATATAAACCCTGATGGCCAAAACCTTACCCTCAAAAAATCAATTAAATAGTTTAATGCTGAATGTACACTACATACTAGCGTTCGAATTTAAAAATGAACCTAATTTTTCACGACAATCTGATTTTGATTTAAGTTACAATATGTAGGTACTTCGAAATTGGAACCGATAGTTTCTATACCACCAAGATTCCAAAATATTGTTTATGAAAAACACTGAAGGTTTTGATGGCAAATATGTAGCTATAAAATACCTTCTTCTCTTCATTTTCGGCGGTCGCTTTGGAAATTAGGATTCGATGCAATTTTAAATTACGTGAAAATGCAGATGCATAAATCCTCATGTCGCGATTAATATTAATGACAGTTGTTTTGACGGTATGTGGCAACATAAGACCATAAATCTGTACAGTTTATAAATAACAGCGTACGACAAAACACAGATATTTGCACTTTTAGAATAAAGTAAAGCCTCAATTGTTATTTTCGAAGTATTTTTTAGTGGTATTATTATATTAACCGTGATATATTCGGTCATTCAGGTATCTCACATTATTGAATACATATAGTCGTATAAATATCCGAATGGAAACCGTGCAGAGCTCTACTCAATCGAGTTTATAAACTTATATTCAGTGCGAACCAACATTTTTATAGTAAAATACCATAACATATTGCAAATTTTAACGATAATATGTTACACTTACTCCAAATAACAAAACTGAGAATAACTTTTGTTTTCAATCATTGAAACGGATACAATTTAAAATGTTCGTCATTTCTCCTCAGATATTCTTGAAATAGGCATTGATATTTGGGTAAAAAGGAATTATGTTTATGACATTAATAGCGGGAATGCTTATGTACTACAGTCCATAAATTTCGTTAATTGAAATTCAACCAATATAATTAATACATACCCATACGGTTATAGATGTTTACAATGTGGTATATGGAATTAATTGTGTTAATTCCAATGAAGTGAAATTCAAGTATTATAATGTCCATATTCCTATTTTTATTCTATTATAATTATTAAACAATGCTGAAAGTTTTGTGGAAGCCCTCGTTTTATCAATCGTTTATTATCGTATTAATAAATACAGTAAAAATCGTCCAAAAGTATTCATTCGTTTTTGGAAAAACAAACAAAGCTCACCGTATTCTGGGTATAATAACTTACTCTTACAAGAAAAGGCACTCAAGTTGATCTCTCCAATTTTAATAAAATTTGGTAGAAATGTAGAACACCGAAAAATATTTGACACGTATTTTTTTAGCGTCTCATATTTGGTTGTACAGAGTGTAACGGGGACTCAAAGTTTCCCCCAAAACAGTCTTTTTGCAATATTTCAGAAATGAGAAGAGATCAAGATCGAGTAAAGATTAAATATCAAATCATACCATTCAACTACCAAAAAAAAAATGACCGTAAAGTGGTGTCTCTAACGGTAAAACTGAGCATTATCTAGGAATTCCAAAAGCTTAATCCATTGGCAACCTTGTAAAAGCCATTAGTTGAAGCGACATAAAACAAAACATAACTCTCTGACCTAGACATAATCTAATAAGAGAAGAAGCAACAACATAACTTCACGTATTTGGTGTACGCGTCAGAGTGTTTTTACTTATTGTTAGTGAAATGATTCGATTTGATTTTACAGAAATTTTCTTATTCTTGTAAATTGTAACTACGTGCGACATGTAACATAAAGAATAAAACATAGAAGGACAGCAAAGAAAAGAAAAAACGAGAAAAATGTATACGTATTGTTATGTTTGTGCTATATTTAAAACGTATAATAAATGAATTTGTTACTCTTGCAAGCTGCCTGTAGTTTAATTTCGTTTATTATATTAAGAGGTGTAGTATAAACAACATTACGACTTACTGCATGACTACACCGTGTACTAACTCATCTCTATGTTGTCACATATACCAGCTATTTGTGTTATATCCTAATTATACATGTTAACTAATACCGTTTGTTCTATATACCACAAAATATACCTACTGATACACTTACACACATAATGTGGCACATGTGTGAACAAAATGTTGTCATCATTATTACAATCTATAGTAATTTCTTTCATTTTTATCATCATATATAAGAAAATTTATTTCATCGGCTGTCGGCAGTTAAGTTACAGGGTGTGATTATGACATGAACTCTCCTGAACTAAACTCAAAAATTGTTTGCTAGCCTAACATTTGTGGTAGGATTAGTTCGGTTCCAAGTCATTCTATTTTACAAATAGATAAACGTATTTGTTAGTGTAATAGAAAATGAACCAACCTTTATTTTATTTAATAAATACGCTGATGTAAGTGCGTCTTTTGTGCGATTTTAGACTTTTAAAGCAACCTTGTGAATATTTAGTATTCGTTCCATAGCTGTGATTAAAATATTTCTGTAGAAACATATATAATATTGAAATATAACATTTTTCTTGTTGTATTATTTTTCTATAATTTTAGCCGCTATGAATTAGCCATGCTCTCCATTAAAATCTTGTTACTTTAATAACATAATAAGTTAAACATCTATAATAATCTCACACGGTCTTCAACATTTTTGTATGACTGGCGCAGCGATGTTTGATTAAAAATGAAATATATACCGTCTGTTTCTCCGTGAAAAATGTTGATACGACCTGTGATTGCCAAATCTTTAATCTGTATGTGTATACGTATAGCTAAATGTACAGCTGCTATGTCGATCTCATACGTTCTTGTTAACTCATCACAGTTGTACCATTCGTGTAGCCATTTTTATAGATCTATATACTGAAATGCAGAGGTAATCGACCTGTCTGCCAGCTGTCAACTCGATCAGGTCATATTGTTCTCTGTTGAATATGTATAGACCCACAATTTGTATTGAATGAGAGATTTATTAAGTAATAGGAGTAACTGAAGCGTTTGATATCATGAATCCTGAACAAATAAAACAGGCTACAACAGGAATTTATAATAGCATTGTAAAGTATTTGCAAGCAGTGTTAGGCAAAATAGGAGAATTCAATTCTACAACACATAGTGTAAAAATATACAGGGCGGTTCCATTTGAATAAAAAATACTTTTAGTACTACGTAGTTACGACAAATCAACCCTAGATTTCTTGGTTTAATAGCGGATTTCGTGAATTACCCTTCATATAGACTGTTATGTATCATGGTCATTGTGATTTTAATTCTGCCATACTTTATTACTTTGCATCGTAAAAGTATCTTAAAATTCAAAAATACTCAGTGGCGGCTGGTGCTAAAGGGCACAAGGGCACGTGCCCACTCCATCACCAAGATAAACACAGAAAGAAATTCGCATGTAATTCCGTACATTATTTTATTTTATTATGTTTACGTATGTTTATAACGATGGTATCAGAGTTTTCTTCCGCACTGCAGATACTAGCGCATATGCGAACGCTCAAAGCTATGTTCCGGGGCACTATTTTCGATGTATCTATTTCGAGTATGAATCGGACGGCTGCGTTTATCTTCGCCATATGCGCTTATACGGTCACTTTGGGGCACGCAATTTCGTGTCTCCAGTTAACGTCTTGCATTCATTGCGACTACATTGTTTTCAGCGCGTACTGCGTAGTGTGATTTCAAAAGTTTGAAGTGACGTTTATTATTAATGATGGAAGTTAATTGTGTGTAAAATCTTTTCAAAAACCCGCTATCATTTGAAGAAAAAATTTTAATTGAGAAAAAGGAGGCCTATTCCTGATCATCAAATAAACTACACTTCCCCAAGTAAAACTCGAACTTACAATAGAGTATTCAATAAAAATATATATGAAAAATATGAGTGGATGTGCGCATGTTCACTAACAAATAAATTATTTTGCTTTATCTGCTTAATTTTTAAGAAAGAGGTTAGTGCGTGGAATAAACAAGGGTTGAATGATTTAAATCATATCGCAGAGAGGGCAAAGAAACACGAAAATTCCGTTTCTCGCATGAATGCATGCGTGGATTTTAGTGTTCTAGGCAAAGTGGACATACGTGAACTGTTAGACAGTGCTTATTTGCGACATAAAATTAAGTACAACGAAGATGTGGAAAAAAATGGTCATATTTTACGTCGGTTAACTATGTGTATAAAATTTTGCTAAATTCTCTTAGATTTTATGTACAAAAAATAGGTACGTTTTTATTTTGTATGTTTGATAGTCCATAATTAGGTGAGTAGCAATAGATAAATAAATTAAATTCGAAAGTGTACTTCCTAATTCTTTTATTAATACACTATAGGATCAAATTGTTTTGGCTACTAGTTTCGACATATGGAAGTAATTGTCTTCTTCAGGCCTCAGCATGATCCTACAATAGTTGACTGTTGCGGCCGGGCATTTCTTTTCCCGCGACGTCCGGTCAGCGAATCATATAGACTATAATCCAATTTTAATACACTGTTCGCTAGGTTTTTTAATCCTGTTATGGGATCAAGCTGAGGCCTGAAGAAGACAATTACTACCATATGTAGAAACTAGTAGCCAAAACACTTTGATCCTATAGTATATTAATGAAAGAATTCGGAAGTACACTTTCGAATTTAATTTATTTATTTATTTTTATTTTGTGCCCACCCTCTTTCACAACTCAAGAGCCGCCATTGAAAATACTATATAATTAAAGTATCCTATAATGTTACTGTCTATCCATTCAAGTATAGGTACATTTAATTTAGCTCTTTTGCTATATCCACACAATCTCCCACTGTAAAAAAAAATGTAATGTAGGTACATAAATATAAAAATCCAATATAAATGGGATTAGTTTGTAAGGAAACCAAATAGCATATACGTGCGTTCTTAAGCCTTTATCGGTCCCATTTCCAACTTACTCCAAGAATTGCCAGATATGCCGCAGGGATTCATTCGGGTGATTGTGCAATCAGAGTCCACTTTAAAGAGGACACGCCCAGTTGAGATATTGCCCTAAAGGGTAGTTTATTTGCTTCCCCTATCTCGACGGACGTTCAGCAGAAATGGCAAAAACTGCTTTATATTCAAAGTTTACACTTTATGTTGACCTTCTTAATCTGCTAATGTTAACGTTATACGTATTTTGAATAATGTGATGCATGCTCACAAAGCCAAGCTTATCTAACAAAAAATACGGTTTTTATATAAATGACTTTATATTGTAGGAGAGTTTTTAGGCAAGTTTTTCACCTAAATTAACAATAATAACGTACTGTAGAAATCTTTTAAATAAAGCAATGAACGGTTTATTAAGTTAAGAATTTATAAGAATTAATAATTAAGTTAAATGCTGTGTATAATGTATCTAAAAATTAAAAAGTCAGTGTAGCGCACAACTAGTTATTATATTTAGTTAATATTCATTCTGAAATTTTGCTTTAACAACCTTAGAAAAACCAATAAAAATAATTAATTAGGAACTTGGTTAGAAATACTTTCAGTTCTGAATATCAATGTCATGCACGGTTCGAAGAAACGCGTTAATAATTCCAGAGAACAAAAACGAAATTTAATCCAGATCCTGATAGAAAGAATCAGTTTTATGTCCTGTGATACAGCGTCTGAATACATCAGAAATAGCCAGAGAAGAGTAAAACATTACTTTTCGCATATATAGAAATATACATACTCTGACACAACAGATTGGTTTCCTATGAGCTCAATATAATAATTAACAAAAGTGTGGGACACGTAGATTTTTCTCGATTTTACCTCAAATCGAAATTTACCCGAACTCGGGTATTACTCTAAATCGAGGTTTACCGAAAATCGGGTATTATCCGAAGTCGAGCATGAAACGAAATCGAGTTTTTCACACTATTTGGTTCTAGAACCGTTTTTTGACTAGTCCCTCCTAAGATCCAGTTGTAGATATGAGAATTTATTTAGTTTGATAATTTAATTATTTGCGAAGATTTTTACCAAATTGTAGAATTTGACCCTAGAAATATTTCTAAACTTGAAGGCTTAATTTTATCTAGGTCGACGAAAACGGTTCAAAATATCGTAAATATACAAGTTGTTTGTTGAATCTAATCCCACCGCTATTTGTGTCTACCACATGTGTTTTACAGAAGTAAGTTATCGGAGGGTTCCTTTCCTTAAAAGAAAGTAAAGGGCAAATAACAGCGGAATTAACAATATTCACAAATTTTATCAATAAGATTATTTTGCTTGCATGTTCTCTCTCAAATTAAAAAGAGGATAAACAAAAAACTTTTTGTCTTGCAACATTTGCTATGTAAAATAATACTACAAATATTATTACAAAATACTACTAAGGTTCCAACTTGACTTTTTGTTGTAAAGTAATGCCTGCATTTAGGTTTACCATATACTTTTTTCGAATAAATTCTTACAAGTGATGTCACATGAACTGGGAAGTATGCTCTTGATTTGTAACCTTCACTGATTCTTCTGGGAAGAATGAATAGCTCCAAATAAGTATTTCTATCATCTTCATCCTTCATTTATTTGTTTTTTTTCTTCCAGATATTTTTGTTAGCAAACCACGGCGTTTACCACGCTTATGTGAGAACATATTTTAACTTACTTTTTACAGCATTGCTGTTTATCTACATAAGGAAATTACATTAAATAAGAGTCTCAAAACTCTCACAATCAAATAATTGTCATACTAAAACAAATTCTGCACGTCTCAGGGCATTGATTAAAGAAATATGTATAACACATAAAACATATCTATTTGGCAGTAAGAACAAAAGTAAAATACGAATAGCGGTTCTGTTCAACTTAGGAAAATTATAACAACTATAAATACATAGCTTGTTACAATAACAAATGTTGATGGAATTATGTTCATTCATTCATTCATTCATTCATTTAGTTAGGGTGGGCACCTATAGTCCGGGCACTTGAGCTAAGTGCTCATTGTACCGTCCCTATTATATCACTTTCACTCGAGCAGCTTGGTGTTCTCTATAAAGCCCAGTATCTTGCCCAGTGGAAACTTGAGAACCTTCGAGGATTCCAGTAGATCCCTCCCGAAATATTTCTGCCTGAGTACCTTCAATGCCTCACATGTGCAGATTACATGTAAACTCGTTTCCTCCTGTAGTTCCATCTTCGGCATAAAGGTTCGCTTACTCAACTTGTGTTGTATAGTTACTTTTTCAGGGGACAGTGCCCAGTTACCAGCCCAATAATGGTTTTAGCTTCTTTCTTGCTGCGTCTGGGTAGGTTATCAGTGAATCTAGCATCGCCATCCCCTATTTGCGCTTTAGTATTGACTTGACCTTTAATCAACCAACATTTCTTTGTACTTTTTTTAATCTAACTGGGTCCAGATCTCGCTTCTTGCGGAGTCCTTAGTAATCTCGCATACGGACTCTGAACCTATGAAGTGTCCTTAGCTAGTTCGTGGGCTATTACATTGCCCTTTATATCCTCATGTCCCGGCACTCAAATCAGAGACACCGTGTAGTCTCGTGCCAGTGTTTTGAGGATTGTTTGCAATCTCTATCTAGTTTTGACCTAGTTACTGGGTCGAGACTGCCTTGATAGCATCCTGGCTGACAGTCATTATATTTATTTTCCACCTCATACAGCCTCTTGTGCAATCATTTATGCACAGGATGCAAGGGCGAATACCTCTGCCTGGAAGACCGTTCTAAGCTTCCCCAGGCTTATGGATATCCTTTCCTTAGGACTGGGCTCACAAATACCGGCTTCTGTGCCCTGGCTAGATTTGGATCCGTCCGTGAACTAGTTATCAAAAGCAGTGATCTCACCACGTGCTGGGCCTCTGTTCGGTATGGAGATTTTAATCATTTCAGTGAAAATAATTTCGGGTGCTATACTGTCCGTGGGCATTTGCAGCAATGTCACGTCCAGCTTCGTACCCGTGTGTGTGCCCTCCGACCCTAAAGTTGGGATGCAACAAGTTGTTGGCTTTCAGTCTAAGGATCGCAATCAAAGCCTCCGCTTTCACATAAAGCTCCAACAGGGAGAGGCCCACAATGGTCTCCAAAGAAGTGGTCCCTGTGTTGTGGATTGCACTAGTGATTATCAGCAATGCCTGCCTCTGGACAGGCATCATATATATACCAAAAGTCAAGTCGAATTTTTAAATCCAACTTGAAAAAACATCCCTCAAAAGGGAAAAATACTCATAACTTCGAACAGCGTGTACGGAATTAAATATTATTTTATTGTTACAATATTCTTTTTGTTATGTCCATGCTTTTATAGATTCTAGGTCTGAAATGTACATATAAATATTCCTAAATCCAATCGATGATTAATTATTTTAACCTTAATATAATCAATAACCCAGCCGGCAGTACGGCTGAGAAGGAAGGGTGCATCATTGCCAGTCTTGCGAGTCAAACAGCAATATGCGGTACCGGTTGTTGGTTGGGTCACCATTCGAACAAAGTTTCTCAGTGGTCGGTTTGTTTCCGGACCCTAACCAAGGTCCTTCAAGGCCTGTAGTGCTGAGGTCGTATATAATCAATAACCCAATGCTACTGCTAAGATCACTCAGAGATTTTATTTTTTATTTGCATCACTTCAATGAAAGAACTCGATGAAGTATATGATAAACCGAAATATAATTGCACACTCATGTATAATAAAAAGTCAAATTGGCACCTTAAACCCAACTCAAAAAAAATCACCCCTCAAAAAGGGAAAATAATAATAATAACTTTGAACTGCTTGTACGGAATTAAATGTTATTTTATTGTTACAATATGCTTTTGTATATTTCGGTGCTTTTATAACTACTAGAGCCAAAGCATTTATACATATAATCCTGAAATTAATCAATGAATAATTGTTTAACCCTAAAATAACCAATAACAAATTGCTACTACTAAAATCATTCAAAGATTTTGAATTTTTTTTTCAAATTTCTTATTCACATGTTCTACCACACAGAAAACAAAACTGAAAAAAATATATAGTAAACCTAAATGTATACAGTCTAATACAACAAAAAGTCAAGTTGGCACCGTAAACCAAACTTTAAAAAACCACCCTTCAAAAGAGAAAAATAGTGATAACTTTGAACTGAGTGACTGGAATTAGTTCTTGATTTTTTATAGAATGCTCATAATCATTGTTTACTTACATATTTTTTTGAACGTGATAGCTTAAGTAATTCCTGAGAAAAAAAAATTGAATTTTTCCACCCTTATGCTAAAATCTCGAATGGGGTGGTATCGATTGAGCTAATTTTTGGTATTTACAGCATGTGTGACATTAGTACTCATTTGCTTTAATTTCAGCCCGATAGCTGTAGGAGCACTTTTCAATGGCTTGTTGGAGCAGAGCCTTTATTTGTCTTTTTCAATTGCTTAATATTGTTCCATGATTCTAATTACCAAAAACCCATTTTTTTTTATTTTTTAAATTTATATATAAAGTTATAATAATAACGGCATTGTTATTGCGTCAATAATTACACATTAAAATTAAGTACTTTATGATGATATGATTATTTTCTGATATAATTATATCTAGTAAAAATCTCTCATGTTGTAGAGAATGTAACAATGTTATCTAAAATCGATACATAACTAGGTAAATGTTCTGTTTTACTAAATCAACGCACGTATAACATTAAAGTGTTTTCGATTTTCATAGATATATTCTAAAAAGAGTAAAATCGAGACAAATACGAGTCGCTAAAAATAAATTACTAAAGTCACTAAAATGTTAAGAAACATACTAGGTTGCTAAGTTTACATTACTAAGCGGAGAAAATAAGGTTTTTATCGTGATCCCCCTTTAAATCGATCAATATACAGATCAGTTAGGTAGATTATTTGCAATCAAGACGAAACATAGGTATTTTGTTACGTAAATCCAATTAGTCTTTCAATCAGTGTCGCGATATAACAACCCCTACACAATACGCAGGATCTGTAGCTTGCTAAAAGCCTGCTTGACGATTTTTTTTTGCCGGCAAGTCAGTAAACAACGCAAAAGCCGATATATTGGTTTTCTTTTTAGATCCATACCCAAGTGAACAGCGTTACGAAGAAATCTGTGCCGGTCCTGGTTATGGTGAACCTTTCACGGCGGACGGGTACCGAAAAGGAGCGCCGCCTGTGACGGCAGAATATCGAGACCAGCGGACTACGCACTTCCAACAGCCTGGTGCTGTTTTAATGGTCTACGGCCTGGATCCACTACGCACCAACGCTGATAAACTATTCAATTTAATGTGTCTCTATGGAAATGTAGCTCGGGTGAGTTGGCGATATGAAAAGTAATTTATAAATAAGATAAAAGTTAAACTCCGAAATAACCATATGCAGGTAGTACATAGTATATAGGAGCAATTTAAAATTTCCCCGTTCAATCTCTTTGTTTGCTTTGTATTAGCGCTACACTAGCTCTAGGAGAGTTTGCTTTTCTTTTATTTTGGAGCATTGTATGCTCTTTGTATGTTGACGCAAACAAATTCTAAAATGTGCTTTTACGTTTCATACTACTTTACGATATCACGTTCCAACATGTGGAGCAATTTCTTAGTCTCAGAGCGTATACTAAACGACAAAAGACACCAACAGAATTACCAAAAAGCAATACAACAGATAGTCCAGTTTAGTAAAATAAAACGTACTCGAAATGCTTTCAAAAATACACATAAAACCTACATATTTTAAAAAAGGTTGCCTTTATCTAGTTTTTCAATAAAAATGTTGGCTGATAATTTCCGAATGTGCAATATGTGCATCTACACAGGGCGGCAAACTTGGAAGATGGTAAAAGTTGAGATTTCTTTTCACTTATTTTTAAATAAAGTGACGGAGAAGAATCATACAAAGATACAGGCCTACCAACTCCACCCGTACTTATTGATGATAGATTCGCATCATCTACCAGCACTCACCCAATTGATTCTCTATTTATGCCAAGTAATGGCCCATACAGATGGGAAATTGATGACGAATAATTATTGGTTAAAATTATATTGAACAAAACATTGAGGCAAATCCATTCGTTTGTACCCAGGAGATAATTAAAGTTATGGGAGAGTCTGTTTCATCAAAAATTGTTAAGCGGACTAAATCGTCCAAAATTACTCGTTGAATGTAGATTCCCCTCACCAGATACAACGCGCACTGGCCAACTCAGCTTCATTTTACGTTGTGTGAACGAAAATTGCATTGTTAAAGAGAGGTTTCGGTGCTTTATAGCTAACCCATCTGTTTTCCAAACGCTGAGCAAGTTTGATTTAGACATTAAAAGTTGTAGGGCCAGTTTTAAGCTTGATTGACATTATATTTTTTTCGTTTAGAAAAAAAACTAAACTAGATTGCACACTGATTTCAGCTAGAATTTCTCACTTCTATTTAAACAGGAGTAGATCCTCTGCGCATAATCAAGCAATGAAGGTTAACGTGTATACCAACATTTCAAAAATAGCGGTTTCAAATTTGAAGTTAACGACCGCGTAAGTTGTAAACAAATACAAATTTAACATATATTATATTGAAAGATGAATCGTTAAAAGTGGAGGAAACTATCAAACCTGGAATGTAAAAGAAATACACGAACTTTTTAATCCGAGAAAACGGAGAATATGGTGTCATAAATGGTTATTATATTATTACTGTAAAATACTTTTTATTAATTATAAATCTTGATTTTCATTATCGTCAGTTACGAATTTATTATACTTTGTTGAAATTTTAAACTGTTTTAATACCCGTTTGTAGTTGGTAATTTGGAAAATTGTTCTAGTACACATGTCTAGTATAAAACTTGAATGAAAAAATAGGACGTGACCTAGTTTGGAAACTTTTTAATTTACATTATCCAAAGCGATCTAGTTTAGAAAGCAGTCATATATTTCTAAATGAAAGATGTATAATGTAAATCAAGCTTTATGATAAGAGTTCAAATATCGTCGGTAAATACTCTGGTTTACAACTAGGGTAAAAAGTGTAAATCCACTGGTGTATTTTGTATCCTGTAGTGCTCAATCTGTAAACTTAGCGCCTCTAAAGCAGCGACGAATTGTGATAAAACTTGCCGATTTTTTTAATTTCTTCAAAGTTTGTTTCTTTTTCTCATGTTCATATAAAAGATGCAACTTTTTGTTGGCATTTTTTAAAAAGAAAAAAATTACTTTGAAAACATTGAGCCAAGCTTATTGAAATGCTCGGGAGGATGCTTGTAGAAGCCTGGGCTTGAATAGCAATCTGCATATCCTTGGAACAATTTATAAATGATGATAGCCAGAAAGATACATATAAGAACCAAGCCCAAGGAATTCTAAAACAACTTATAATGCATGATACTTTTATGTCTATAGTGTATAATGCTATTTTTGCACAATATAACAAGACAATGACAAATTTGGAAGAAGGAGATATGGATGTCCCTCGAGTTGGGTTACTGTGTGATTCTTTGGTGAGTTACATTGAACAATTGAAAAAAAATCATTTCTCAGCAGAAAGGAGTAAACCAGTTCCAGAGAGAAAACGAAAAAGGTTTTTTGACGTATCTCCTTCAGAAGATGACGAAACATTAGAAGATACAAAAATAGGTAGGAAACTATTTGGGGTGTAAAATCTAATTAACGAACAAATAGTGCAATCAAGTTTCAACTCAGTAGAAAATGCATTATTTGAGAATATTGGAAAACGTTGTACAGTCTATAACGAAACAAACTCAAAAAAACCTCAAGGAAACGATGATAAGGAGAATCGAAGTAAATCTTAAATAGAAATTCAATTGATAAATGATGTCGAAGAGGAACGCTTGAAATATAATGTTTAATCGATAGATAATATTTTTCTTACATATACTCAGTTTAACATTTTCATAATATATTTACATAATACTATATGTAATAATTTCATTTTAAAAAAAATAGTAAGTAAACCACAAAAAACGTTCATTCAAATGTAGATTAGGAAACTCCCCTCGGCTGCATATCGTTTTCGCAAGTAACATCTTTAGAGCTACATATTTTAACCTGAATGAATGCCTACAATTACTGGCTTCGACATTGTTCACAAACGTGCATTTCAAATGGTTACGACAGCAGCGGCATCGTTATTGTTTTAGACAACGAATTAGCATAGACACGTTGAAGTTGTAACACAAGAAGAATAATTTCAGGGAGTCACAATCTGTAGATTGACTCGAAGAGCAAAGATTTGATGATATAATAAAAAGTTACCGAAACCTACAGTTTTTTCAGTGCACAATGGGAATGTTTTAGAATAAAAAACGATATTCTGTACCTTTCTAACTTAATCTTCTAAAAATGTAGTGTTGCTTTAACTTTGTGTTAAAGTTATCTAACGTCGCTGATTGGGTTTTAAACTAACATATTTTGAATGTTGACTACTCGAAAACGCTGATCCAATATGTGTCACTACTAACACGTGCACAGCTGTTTTGCCTCGCACGTAATCGTTATATACATATGTATGTAAAAATTTATACGCCACATGAAAAATTACCAGAAAATACCATTCGTTACACACGCATCATTTGTCTTTTTTATTTTCATGGCAATAAATAACTATTCAGATTGTTAAGCTGTAACATTTGCCAATGACTCGTTAGATAAAAAAAGCATACTCTCTGCCTATTTTGTTTTAAATTACGTGGGGGAGGGGAGGAGGAGGGGAGTTGTCCGTATGAAATAGTGATGTAAGATTTCTTTACTTTGAATTCGGTGCTGTCTTTGCTTTTATACTGCTGTAGAAAAAGTTACTGTGTCGGTATAGTTACAATCGAACCTCTACGTTATCCGGTATTTTGTTACTCTCGTTACCTTAGTTACTTTCGTTACTCCCGTTACCTTAGTTACTTTCGTTACTCTCGTGACTTTAGTGATTTCCATTACTTTAGTTACTTCTGCTGTTACAGTAGGTACAGTACGGAATTGTGGACACCAATAGTTATTTGGTGTATAATGCCTTTTTGAATATTAGTTTTGACACTGACATTTAAAGTAATTGACTTATGTTATAAATATATATATAATTACACCTCGAGTGTTTTTAAACAATTCTCACAAATTAAGAGCAATTGCTAAACTGGAAGAAGGTTGGTCTTTAAGAGCTGTTGCTGCAGACCTAAACGTTAGCAAGTCATGCATCGCATATACAAAGAAACGCTAGGAATGAGTGCCATACAGTTCGGAAGGCTTCAGGTTTTGGTAGTCGGTGTGTTAATAATGCAGAAGAAGATCTTGCTTTAGTAAACCTCTTAGAGAACGCCCTTTTGATACGATAGTTGATGCAAAAATGGCCACCCAGTTTCCTGGTTCTAAATGGACTGCAAGAAAAAGGATAAAGGAACATTTGACAAAATGTAGTGCTGCCGCAAAAAAAAAAAAACATTTAAGTAATTTAAATAAAGGGGTTCGTTTACAATTCGAAAATGAATGCTTAAATCATGATGAACAATTTTGAATAAGTGTAGTGTTCACTGATGAAAAGGTTTTTAATTCTTGTTATACTGGAAACGATTGTGTTACAGGTCTTTAAATACTCCATATGATAGAGATATATATTCAGAAAGATCGATCAAGCGGAAGATTTTCCGTAGTGTATAAAGTAGGGTAAGTTTTGCAGGTTTAGGGATATGCTATCGAATAGAAAAACAACTGACAGGAAATGTATGTTAAAATTTATTAGAGACTGTAATAATACCTTTAATACTAGAAAGATTTCCAGATTATAATTTTACATTTCAGCACGATAACTGTCCAAGTCATACCGCCAGAACTGTTAGCGAATCGTTAAACATGCAAAATTTTGAACTTTCACCGTAACATCAAGGAGCCGTGAGTTGAACCCGATGGAAAATGTTTGGGAATTTATCGTGAAGAAATTATATACAAATGATATTAGATCGGCGAACAGGAACGAGCTTTGGCAAACCATTCAGGGTGCCACTGAAAATTATGATACCAGAAATTTAATTCGATCGACCGTTACAATCTCTTGTAAATAATAATGGCTTTTCAATAAAATATTACCCCAAGTTGTAGTTATTTATTTCAACTTATTTCCTTTTCCGTTAGGTTTATCCTTATATTGTTTGTTGTTTTTCTTGGTATTTTCTCAATTAAATTTTAAACTCACCTTTTATAAACGATACGTAGATGACTGCATTATCTGCATACCAAAAAATAAAATTGAATAAATCTTAGAATCATTTAATAAATTATATCATCATTTACAATTTACTTTAGAAAGAGGAAACCAAAACAAAATTATTTTTCTAGGTTTAACGTTAATTCGTCATCAAACCAAAATTTTATCAAAAACCCACTATTTCCAATAGATACTTAATTTATAATTCAAATCAACCAAGTACCATAAAAAAGGTAATTATATCCCTAGTAGTAGATTAAAATACTTTAAACCTTTAGGTACCTACAAACTAAGAAAAACAATAATGATTCAAATATTTTGTTTAAATTGCTGTGAGAAAAGTGTTGTAAGATGAATAAAGCCAAACAGGCCAAAACAAGAAAACTATGGGCTGGCCAAAAAAAAAAAAACGCGAACCCTGTGAGAATCAAGTGAGCGTTAAGCAGATTTTCATCTTCTAAATCTGCGGGCACAGATAGAATATTCTGTTTCACTTTAGAAGGAGATAGAGGTACTGATACCACATCCACACAAAAATCTTCAAAGCATATATAACCAGGGAACATGTTGCAGCTGCATGGCAAAAGGTGAAGGGTATATACCTAAGATGGGTAAAGTATCCGATCAAACGCCAACGTCGTATAGACCAATAAGCCTATCTTCTTTTTTACTCAAAACTCTTGAAGTGTTGAAGGATAGGTACATAAAAGATACCGCGCTTAGTGAACAGCCACATAGGCAATATGCATATTAATCGACAAAATCCACGGAGGTCGCATTAGACGATTTCAACAGGGCAATTGCAAACTCAATAAGGATAGCCGCGACGACTTGACATTGAGATAGTTTTTAACAATGCTACCACAAATTCAATTATCGAGGGTTTATGGAGGCGTTGATTTGCCGAAGATTTCACAGTGAATAAGAGCCAGGATAAGAAGGATAATTACATCCACAATTGGCAAGCGGAAACAGGAGGGATTAACCGATGAAAAATTATGAATCGCAAGTATGATTTGCAAAACATTATTAAGTACAGAAAATATAAGAACCCATTATGAACTGTTTCTTCTTAAAAACAGCAACCTGTGAAAGATGAATCACCGTATAAACGCAATGCCGTCGTTTGGATTCTGCCGCAACAAAAGATGGTGGTCGACTGCCTAGCGGACGGTTTTTTGTTTTGTGTTAGCCAAATATACAAAAACTAGGCTATTTGTCAATTATTCACAACTGGAACAAGCCCAACGAAGAAAACAGCAAGCTACTTAAATAATGCAGTAGTAGTACTATCCTTGCATGCCACATTATGAAGTTAAACGATATACTTAGATCTTTGTTTCTTTGAATTTTACTCTTTTTTTTTGAAGTAACAGTACTTAAAAAAATTGAATATATGCATTACATCAGCGGCATATGTTAAAACATAAAATAGAGAGTGCCTATATATAAAGTATAATAATTTTAATAAATTGTAATGTTTGCTGTACAGAACATATTCAATGCAAAATCCGGTATTCGCTTACAAAAGTTTCAGTTGTGCTCTATTCATGAATTCATTGGGGCAAAAAATGGAATGCAAATTAGTTCTGTTCAGGGCTTGTACTGGTGATGCAAATAATTAAACTATGGCGGATATTACATTACACTATAAAAGTCCGTTTGATAAAAGATATTGATTATCCAATTTTAATTAATGGAAATGTTATATATTTATATAGAATATTAATTTATATGCAAGCCTGATGTCGGTGTCTAAAATACATACATGCTTACAGACTCGTACGTATCTATAGATCTCACCATAAAGTTTTTTAACATTGGTTGGAAATTTACCAACTCCGATCTGCATACCACATTCTTAGGTGGAGTAAATTAAAACAGTAATATGAAATCAATCTTCTCTATCATGTACATCATTAGCACTTCAAATATGTATTCCTTTTTTGCAGATTAAATTTTTGAAATCTAAAGAAGGCACCGCAATGGTGCAAATGGGTGATGGAGTAGCAGTCGAAAGATGTGTTCAAAATTTAAACAATGTAAATGTGGGATTAACGGGGGCCGCCCCACTCACACACAACTCCACCACAACAACCGATGACAGAAATAACGCCACAGAACACAAGCTACAGCTCGCCTTCAGCAAACAACCGTACCTCAGCGAAGTCACCAATCCATATCCATTACCGGATAAATCACCTTCGTACAAAGAATACATCACGAACAAGAATAACCGTTTCATGAATCCCGCCATGGCCAGTAAAAATCGTATACAACCCCCGAGTAAGGTACATACAAAATGTTACAACATACACTTTTATGCATGCTTCAACCAACCCCCCACACTACACGAATTCCTATTTAAGAGGAAAAATTATGGCAAAATGGTTCTGTTCTTTTGATAGAATTATTTTAGGGGGGATACTTTTCGTTACCTAACTTTGTGTAATGCAAGTTATAATTTCTAAACATATCTAATGAGATTATATTAATGAAAGTTCTTCCTTTTTTAGATTCTACACTTTTTCAATACGCCGCCCCAAGTGACAGAAGAAGAACTTATTCAAGTATTTAAGGACTATGACGTAGTACCACCTAAAGCAGTTAAATTATTCCCGATGAAGTCTGAAAGATCCAGTTCGGGTTTGTTAGAATTCGAAAATACTACAGAAGCAGTGGCTGCTGTTATGGCTTGCAACCATGCAGCTATTGAAAGTCCGGGTAAGTAGGCAGTTTATCTTTAACGAGCTTAACTTTTCTTAGTTCCTTTTTATAGATATCTAGCCCATTTTCTTGATTTTTTTTGAAACCAAATAATATGATATCGAAACTGATAGTTGTGGAAGGTTTATTATTAAAACTATAAAGTTGATTAAATTAGATGTGCGATTTTATTTTATATTAATATGATTAAAATAGATATTAGCTTGAGTGGAAAACATATTTTTACATAATTTTAAAAACCAATTGCCAACTTACGAATAAACATGTAAGAAGTAGCTTTGTATTTGGTTTTTTAAAAAATATTCAATACAGATTTATCAAATGTTCGAACATAAACACGTCACTACCAATTTGCTAAGTTAATCGTTTTCTAAACTTCAATAAAATGATTAATGCTGAAGGTTTAACTTCATAGTGGAAAATATAAAATTTCCTTTTCAAAAATGCCCCTTTTGTCACTATTATTCCACTCCGGTACACAGAATTTGAGAAGGAAAGCGCTGTAATAACAGCCGAAATTAAATTTATGCTATTTTTATAAACGCAATAAAGATAAGAA
The DNA here is from genome assembly GCA_004143645.1 of Protaetia brevitarsis. NCBI lineage: Eukaryota > Metazoa > Arthropoda > Insecta > Coleoptera > Scarabaeidae > Protaetia > Protaetia brevitarsis. Next base: position 1,894,334 of record RXPK01000294.1, read on the forward strand.
TAACAAGTATAAATAATGTTGTGTTTTACACGATCGTAGTAATAATATTTTAAAAACAATACCCCAGGATTCAAAACTAAAGGAAACCACACAGTATTAGTGTGTGTTTAAAAGATATATACCTATACGCCGTTATCCGAAGGAGTTTTGAAGAAAAGACTGCAACAGCAAAGTTGAAAAAAGTAATAATCGTTTCAGAGAGCCGTTTTTCTAATTTATCCCTGTTTCCATAGTTTATTCTATTTGGCCACAATTCCGCTCAGCTTCATCATTATAGACAATTCTTTATTGCTTGAACAATGAGGTTTTAGCAATGCCATTCAAATACTAGTATAATCCGTGTTTGTTTTAATGACTTTTTTAACAAATTGTCGCATACAACCATTTGTTGTGGTTGCCTATAGGTAAAATGGAAAATATTTGGGAGCTTCCAATAAAAGGGTTGATAAGTAACCACGAAAGAATGCAAAAACTATACATGATATACTTCATCTCAACTCCATGAGCTATGCTGTTTTTTGAGTTGTGATGTAATGTAAATATCTAAAAGCAATTAGCGTCATAAACTCAGAATTAAAACGCAGCTTTTAACAATCTGGGAAATAGCAAGGAAGGGATCACCAGCTTTATATACAGACCCAGAACCTATTCTGTGTCTGAAAGTGTCCGAAACACAGCACGATAGCAGGTAAAAAGCTAGGTACAAGAAAAACACAAAGATCTCTGGGATAAAACAACCACACAAAATCATGGAAAGACTTTTATTAAGGGTCCATCAAAGAATAAGACTGCAGGTAACAGGTCTCCTTATAGGGCACTAAAAGAACACCTACAGAAAATTGGGATCAACACTCGAGATACTAACTGCAGACTGTGTAATGAGATGACAGAGAACGCTTACCACATTCTGTGTGAATGCACCTAGAGGATTACATACTTCGATCAACCAGCCAGAGACCTGTATAGTGCAGCATGCTAGGATACTGGCATAGCTAATACAATTTAATGAGTTAAGAGAAATGAGAAAACAAATATAAAAAGCCAAGAGGCTGCAGTGTTTCCGGAGACACCATGTCAGGCGGCTCGCACAACGACAAAAAAAAAAAACAATTTGGGCAGAAATCATACTACTTTGCGGTAAGTCGAGGCCTCATAGAGAAGTAACTCGAATTTCTAATGAGAGACATCCTGATTTAACACCCATACGGCTGTTGCAAGGATTTTGAAAAAATTGAAAGCTTCGGTTCCGTTGAAAATAAGTTGAAGAAACTTCGCTATAAATAGGTAGCCGGCGAAAAGTTTAGCTGTTTATTAGATGTTACTGGAAATGGTATTTTGTTATTGTGCTATATGTTATTTGAGAATCGTTAGTTCAGTGAAGAGCTGCAGTTGAATAGTAAGCAAAAAACGTGTTCGGTCTTATAGAGCCAGATTTATAACCAATCACAAAGATAGAGATTTTGTTTCTCGATTTGACTAAGTGACCGAGAAGGTAACAGAATATTTCTCAGTCAAATTTTATGGTTAGGTGAAGCTACTTCTACGTGAAACGGTACTCTATGTTCTGAGAATTACAGATAATGAGCCCAATAAACCCTATGTTTTATTATAAAATCAAGAGACCTATATTCATTTCAAACTAATGCTACTTATTTTAAATAATAAAGTACTTAATGGGCTCGTTTTTCTTTCCCCAGAATCTCAGTTTGCAGATTTTTTTGCAGTTCCAACAGAATGAACATTCTGATATATTAGATGAAATATCTTTAAATGTATCACGAACGTGATGGAGTTTCTTTTCCACGGTAAGTGGATTGGACGTTTTTATGTCCTAGTTCACTGAACCTTAACCCAATGGATTTTTTCCTGTGAGGTTGTTTAAATTCTAAAATATGTGAAGCAAGACCATCTTGAAAATGTTATTGCCGAACATGCATAAACATGCCGAAAACTTTTATAATTAATGCCATTATTGATGTTTCGCGGAAAACCATTAAAAACGCATAAAAAGATGGGGACGACCCGCTAAAATATGATAACTTTTTGTATTACATTTATATTTTTTATCATTCTTGAAAAATAAATGATGTTTTTGGATACAAGCTGTATAATTTTCATCTTTTAAAAATTTGATTACTTAGTTTTACCGTTTTATTAAGCTAACTTCTTAATTTGAATTTGGAATCAATACATGCATAACTTATTAGTATTTAATAAAATTCTTGGGTTCAAATTGCCATCTATCAAGAAGTAATATTTTTCTTGAAACAAATTATATATCACTTTCAATGTGTTTTATTACAGAAACTACCTATATGTATATTTATGATCATATTCATTTTTGTTTTTTTCAGGCACAAAGTTTCCGTTCATAATGAAATTATGCTTTTCATCGTCTCGCAGTATGTCCATAAGAAACGGCGAGAATTCTAACGGCGCAACAGCAGAAAGGCGCATGGAGCAAGATCAGTAAAGAAACAATACACCAACATCCCTTAATATACATATCCTACCCATTTTACAAGATAATTTACATGATTTATAAAAAAAAATGTGTAATGTGTTAAAAAAAATTACACAGTGATTCTTTGCATAGTGTTTAAGTAGTTTCCAAGTTTTTTTTCTTTTTGTTTTCAAATATGTTACATATTTGAATCTCATTAATTTATTTGTTTCTTTCGAAAGTATAATGTTATCCTGTAATTAATTTAAAATAAAATATTTTTTTGTCTATTGTTATTGTAAAAACGTTTTGTATGTCCAGGAATGCGTTATGGATGTGTTAAATTAATTTTTATATAAATTTTAATGAATAATAGTCGCAATTTGATGCATATAGTAATTCTTATGTGCATACTTTGTTTAAATAAGTAATTGTTAGTTAGAGTAATTACATATCTCATATGATAAAATTACAAAAAGGTAAAGTATTTGTGTAAGACACTTGATATAGAGCAAATTTAAGACATTTTATTATTGCAACGACTTAGGATTAATTTTTTTAGAATAGGTTATTTATGTAATAGTTTTTAGAAAAATTTTTTAGTATACGTTCCTTCCACACATCTTTCCAGGACACACGTTATCCATCATCACTTATCTTCGCAGGTTAGTCATTAATATTTCCAATATTTTTTTTTATTATTGTTTTATAGTATTTAATTGTTTCTCGTTTTCAAACTAAATTATTGTACGTTATATTATGAAAAACAAATTACAACTCATGTACGTAATATATAGAAGATATTGAAAAGTTATATAGTTGATCTCATCTTCCATGAATATGTTAAATGTGTAATAATATTAAATATAACTAACGTCAATTTAACTAGAATGTTTAAAGCAGAAGTGGTTGTCTTAAATTGCTAAATTAAATACAATTCACAGTATAATTAAGGCAACGTTTTGTATAGGTGACATGTAAATATGTAATAAAGTCATGTATGTGAACAGAAACAGCACACGCAGATGAATATATAAACTACAGATATATGAGAAATGAGAGGATGAATGCTGAAGTTCAAAAACCATTATTATTACACATATAGTGTAATAATAATACATATTAAAAAATATGCTAATTTTCTATTTAATTTGCTAACTCTATATTACAATAATCAAATACGTTTCGCCGGGAAGGCCCTCGCGATGTCCTACGTGTAAATTTCAGTTTCAATTTCTCACTATTAAAAACGAGCTTATATTTGCTAATAAATTATTAACTTAACCTAGAATTTCAGTAATAGCACTCGAATTTGATATGTGGCAGTATCAAAACGAAGCATAACAGAAAATAGTTTTATATTATTGTGAAATGAGATTAATATTGCTAAAGCCTTATAGATACTTAAATCTGAATATGAAATACAGTGTACAGACAGTAAGAGAATTACTGCTTTCTTTGAAAAAAAAGTATGTGGAAGAACACAGCTAAATGCTTTAACACAGAATAACCTGATTGATTTAACCTGTTACTGCGCTCGACTCAACTGCCCCTATTGCTACTATAAGTTAATAACTTTAATTTTTAATTCGTGCTAGGTTGTAAGGGTATCATCTTCTATTCCGCAATTATTTGCGGTTATTTGTGTACCATCTTTAACAAATTAAATGCGAATTGAAGCTCCGCATATCTTCCATTATTTATGCAAGCGAAACTACAAGTACTGCGGACCGAGTAATGCATAATTCAGAATTGTTGCCAAATAATTTTTTGCGCCTCCGTCCAGAAACACTCATTTTGCAGTACTTAAAAACGGCAGGAAAACTATCGCTTTCTTGCCTAGGCAGGCAAAAATGTCACTAAAGGTTGGCCATACTAAATTCCGCATGACAGACGTGTAATAAATTGTCATGGAATTACTGTTCAACCACGCTAAGATTAACTGGTGTCTTCATTGCACTTATTATTAATAAATAGATTTTAAAGTAGAAAGAAAATTACAGAAAAAGGTTTATTATCGGAAACATCAAAATACTAAGGTATGTAACATGTGTGCCAACTTGTACTGTCAACTTCCTAGTGTCAAAATTTCTTTTCTATTTTCAATTGAAAATTAAGATTTGTCGGCCCAAAAAACATAGTGTATCGCACGGCCAGAAACTCTTTTGCGAATATTCGTACTTGTGGGCCTCGGCTACCGCCTCGTTCCACAAACCGTACTCATACTCGCAAAACTAGTTTCTGGCCTAGTAATACAAATAACTATTTAATTACTATTTCAGCGTGCTGTAGCTTAAATTGCATTATAATAATCGAATATTTGAGGAGCTTAGTTTCGCATTTAATTTGCTAAGGATGGTACGTATACAGAGCGTGTACAGTAAAAGCGTATTATGCTCTCTGGTTGTTGATGGTTTGCGTTGGCAAGATGCGCACAGTAGACAGAAGGAGAATTTTATGCGGACACTTTTTTTCGAAGATAGCAGGCAACAAACTGGGTTTAAGAGAAAGAATTTGTGTTATTAAGGGCCCGCCATAGTAAGTTTTAATGTGTTTCAAAGACGAGAAATGCGCTGCGATTACTAATATCAATTACGACAGCTAATTGCTGTTCTTAAGGGGATGCCAATTACTTTCTCGCAGTTTCTAACGTGAATGTCGTACGACGTCTTATGGAAGGCCTGTGAAATAGGGATAAAAAGTAAACAAAGACCGTTCTTGTTTTTTTTTTTGTGCAAATTAGATATTGGGTATTGGATCATTTAGAAAGTAAATAAATACTTATTTTAATAATTATTTATATAAGTTTTTTTTTAATTTATATAAATTATAATTCATGACCCTGGTCTGGATAGTAGTAATAATCTTTAAACCAAAAAGAATGTGGACTTTTACAGAATGTAATCATTTAGTATCTCATGTTATGGAATAAAATATGGAAATAGGGATATTATTCCTGTAAAAAAATGAGGTTGTCAATGGCTATTGATGCCCCTCTACTTCAAACTCGACAACAACAATCATTGAAATACCTTTTGCGTTTTAACAATCCAAGAATTGCACCCATCCACAGTTTTTATATTGTTTGAGCATGTCCACTTACTTTATCGTGTCATCACAGTATAAGATATAACAATAATGACACTACCCGTATTTATGAATGAAATTCTTCGTCCTATTTATACACCTTGGTACTACTACTGAGTGGGCGACTATAGTCGGAATACATTCTTGAAATCGTGGAGAATTGCTTTAAAAACTCGCGTCCAGTACCTCAACTGCTTTCAGTGTTAACTACTCGCCGATAGCTTAATGAGTGGTGGTGAGAACTGAAAATAAATATTAATACAATATACAAAAATAAAACAAATAATTTCATATTCCGATTTTAAATTATTAATTTATTGAGCTTTCTGTTTCTATTCACAGCTCATTATATTTATAAATAATTCGGACAGTATAAATGAACTAGTGATCAGTGTAATCGAATGACGATTCGATTATGAATAATTTATCTGAATGATCGTTCGATTATAATGCTAAATAAGTAATTGATGAAAAAGAAAATACAAACCATCTAAAAAAAAAGGTCTTATAATATCTTGTCATAGTCAATAAATCATTCGATTATAACAATTACTTGATTATGGATCATTCGATTATACCCATCACTAAAATGAACACCGATTTTTAACAAGTCTATATATGAAAAGATTGTTGTTGTACTAAACATTCGTGCAAGGTTGTAACATTTTAGTCCATCATTACAAACAAAGAAGCACGTGCTGCGAAATACGATTTATTTTTGGGCGATTATGGTCATTTTACTACACTTGTACGTGAACATCCTACTGTAATATTTTTTTACTGTGGTCTTACCATCTCCGCAACATTGATCTTTCTACACTCACCGTAAAATTATTTCGGGTACTACACATGTTTCATAAAATATTTGTAATTCTATTAACATATTTCGCCAAAATTGTGATTTTTTTTTTGATTTTTTCCACGAACATATCAGTATCTGACATTTATAAGAAACTTTACACTATCAATTAAAATACATATCATTCCTACCAATATTTCTGAATATATTCGAAATACACGATATTTCCATGTTCCTACACAGTAATTCACTAAATATATAGAATAAGTATAAAATATGAATGGATAGGGCATTCATTAAATGGGAGATCAAATACGCAAATGAATTTTGATATATGCCTAATATTTGATCCAGAAAATTTATTGTGGTTATTTTTTCACAATTAATTCCCGGATATTCATTTGAAAAGTATGATACAAAAAATAACTCTTTATTGCTTATCTTTACGCACCGAACTCAATATATTTCTTGCTATTATTCGTAATCCTTGATAACCATTTTTTTTCTAATTACATCTAGCATCTCGAATGAAGAAGATAAGCAATAAATACTTATACCTAAAGGTAGGCGATATACGTAACGGGGCCAAGGTGGGTTTATTCAACTGCAAAGACACTGCTAAAGTACATCAGAAAAACTATTTTTATCCGTTTAAATATACAGGTTTTTCTCTTCCTTTTGACTTTTTTTCTCTGTAAAAAAATGCATGTTAATTCAAAAAGCCTTTAATCGCTTTCTCATATGGTAATGAAGCGATTTAGCATTTTTTTCGTGGTATTTCATCGTCGTCTAGAGAAAATCTCGATGAAAGTTTTGGCACAATATCTAACAATCAGAATATCATCTTGGCCTGGCGGGAAGGGTTCGCGCATTCTCAACGCGCAGCTTGATCCGCTATTGAATCGGGTGAGAACTTGTGGTTCACTCTTTGCATTAGGCACACGTGGCTGACTTCAAGTTTTTATTCGTATATTAATTTAAATAGTGTTATCAAGTTCAAGTCGATAAAATATGAAAATAACGGAGAAGAAAGTAAAATAATTGTAAAAATAAGCGATATACTTTCATTTTAACGTAGATATGTATCATATTCTCGAAATTCACTTCAATTACGTCCTGTCAGGCACCGAACTCTATCTAAGCCCATCCCGACTTCTCGCCCGAACAGTGACATCAAGGTCACGAAATTTTGCGCACTGAGATCAAAAGAGTATGATATTGTGGTTGTTAGATATTATGTGGTTTGGGTACGGCGCCCCCTTAAGCAGTGTTCTAAACCTTGTAGCTATCATCATAATGACTTGCTTCAAATAAGTAAATAAATTTGTAAATATCATTTTTTTTTCAATATATTAAAACAGAACGATGGACTTTTGCTTAATAATCTTCAAAACAGTACCACGAATTAAAAATTTGGCAAATTTCACTATTGATTTTAACTCGAAAAAAGAATTAATAAAAACTGATTTTTCGTGTAGTAGTTGAGAGTTGTAGTAATTTGTAGTTGACTTGGTTTCCACTGAAAATCAGAAAGCTTGTCAAACTGTACCTTAAAATCAAATAATATATCAAAATATAATTTCGAATGGACAATAATCCTTTTAAGTTCTCGAACGAATGTACCTGAAATAAAGAAAGATTTACAAAAAGCGGTCCTATCATAAAATTCCTACTTGAATTACTTATTCTACAAGAAATTCATACATATAACGTCTATTCATTCGTTCGCCACTAAACCTTTTTCTTCTTTACCATATAGATAACCCTGTTTCTCAAATATCAATTACATTTATCTTCTTTTACCTCTTACTATTGTTATCAATTCCTCCAAAGTGTTTCCCCTTTTCTCTTCCTATTTACTGTATTCTATGAATTTTCTCCTTAGTCTTTCCCTTCCCTTTTGGTTACACGTCGTGTTTCCATTACTTTTCATGTGATTCTCTTATCTTCATTCTCATCACATGTCTGTACCATTGCAATTGTTTCCCTTTTATTTTTACCTTTTTATTAATAATTAATTCTTCTTTTGTTATTTGTCTGATCGCTTCATTTTAACTCTCTCCCAGTTTGCTTTTTTTTCCTTCTATTCTTCTTAAATGTTTCATCTTGACGGCATGTTTATCCTGATTTCATCCTTCTTTCTTAATATTCCGTTTTGACATGCATAAGTTATTATCGATATTGTTACATCATGTATTTTCATTTTTCTGCTATGTCTATATATCTCTGTGTCCCACTCTTGCGCTGTACTATCTATGGCTGCGCTCCGAGTCGCGCATGATGCATATTATGCGTCTGATGTAACGATACATCCGATTTAACATGTATGCGTGCATAAAGAGTTTTGCCGCGAAATCAGTTTAGACCTTGACGGAGGCTAGAATGGAACATACAACGCATAGAAAAAAAGGTAATGTAGTCTATGCGTATCATATGCACGACAAGCAAATCGGAACGCTCACAGTATTCTGTCTTTCAATGCACGCATCGCATAAAATGCGGGACTCGGAACGCAGCCTATTTCTCTATCTTTCCTCACCAAGAGTGTCAGATTCTCATGTCGTTACCTTTTCAAGTGCCTTGCTTTCACGCTTAATGTCCTTGTGTTTCATTTATGGCTATTACTTAATTTTATTTATATTTCAATTTTTTAATTCTCTATTTCTTTTCATATGTCAACTAATTTTTACATTCAATTTATCGTCAGTTATTAGACCACGACGTATAATGCGCTGCTCATTTTTACTAGATCAAATGTATGTCCAATTATTGAATTAAAATATCCTGTGTTTTATTTTAATTTATTTAACAATTTTATTCGCAATCAATATAAACTGTAACGATCTGAAGGTGTCTCCTTGTTTTATTCCATTTTTATATCATTATAAATTGCTCTGATTTTGCTCCTGGAATTTGTACTCTAGCCCTCACAGTTGCATATACGCTTCTGATCGTTATTTTCTTTGTTCATTGACATCTCCATTTTGTCTAGACTTATCCGCACTTCTCCTTTGTTTACTGTGTCGAATGTTGACCTGAGATATCGACATATTAAGTATATTTCTTCTCGTTGTTGTATTTTTCTTTAAATGTAAGAAACATTACCCGCGCTCATTGTTCGCGATATATCTTCATAATTTAAATACAACCACAAATTATTTTTTCATATAAACCATTATGAACTTATAAACATTTAAAATGAGGCAAGAAACGTGCTTATAATATCAAATTGTAATTACAAAAATTATTATTATGATTTATTGATTTCATATTACTTTCCCAAAAAAATTCATCATTACAGATATTCCGACTTAGTGCTTGATGGGTACATGCATTTTACGATGTTTGGACTAGAAGAAATCAATATAATTAATAGTTATTTCCATTAGATTGCGGTAGGGGTTATTTACAGCACGAGAATTTAGTTTCATTCCTGAAGAATTCGAGCGCTGTAAATCACCTAACGTAAAACATTTGATTAAATTCTTTAGTCGACCACTCTGTATTTTTCACTGAAACTCCCATCGTGCCAGTTTGCGCTCGACCTTAATAGCAGGAAAACCTACGTGGTGGTGGACAAAAGCGGGTGGCCTGCGAGCAGTTACAAGCAGCAGTATTCATTATGCATGGTCTAACTTCAATATAACTTACCAACGCTCATCGTCAACCAGTGCGTCACTATACGCGTACCCAGAGATAAAATCTAGCAATACAGCTACATACATAACAAACATGATAGGTCGCGCATTATATGTACAACGTAACCAAACCGTAACCCCATAGGCATATGCATATAAGATAAATAACAATAAAATATGATATAACTGACAAAAATTGGTCCTATAATAGTGGCAATTTTAATTATTGTAGTAGCTAAAAATACAAAACCGTAATTTAGAAAATAGATCTAATCTTGATCTTAAGTTACGTGCTTCGCGATAATGTAATAACAAAATATTTAATTTTGCTTTCTAAGTCGTTATTATCGTCAAAAGAACGTAGAGCTTTCTTAGAGCTAATAGTTTGAACGTAAGTTCAGCTTGTCCGTTTGATGATGGGTAATAAAATGCAGACATCATGTGTTTAAAATCATTTATCTGCTAAAATTGTTGGAATTGATAAGATACTAATTGAAGTCCATTATCAGACACCAATGTAACAGGTAATCCATAGCGTGCAAAACATTCACGTAGATTTTCAAAGGTTTTTTCGATGTTATTGACTTCATTGTGTACACTTCTACTCATTTAGAGTAAGCATCCACAATGATGAAGAAATAATGTCCAGCATAAGGACCAGTAAAATCTATATGAATACGTTGCCAACGATCGCTAGGATAGAGCCACGGATACATTCGATTGCATTTTGAAGTTGATTGGCCCGTTTAATGCAATGTACGCATTGCTCAGCAATATTTTCCATACCGGGATCAATATTATACCAATACACATAGGGACGAGCCAAACCTATCATCTTCACAATACGCAAATAACCCTGATGTAATTTATTATTAGTGTTGTATTACTGCTTATATTTGCTAGTTATTGCTTATTTTTGCTTGCTTGTTATTAGTGTTTTATGGAAATAAAGCCACGATTATTGTTATTATTAATTCATTAAGTACACTATTACGTAGACTCTTTGGTATTACAGCTCTAATTAATATCTTTCAAAGTACACCCTTGCTCTGTAAAGTATTCACCAGTTTGATTAATATCAGAATTTCCTGTTCTCAAAATTGAACGATAAAGTAGGATTAGCTCAGAATCCTTCATTGTTTCTTTAGCAATAATTTTGGAGTCTATTGTGTTAATTTGATTCATTGTCGTTCGTCCATAATTTACATGTTAATTAGATCTAATAGTAAGATTAATGTGCACAATGTAAAGTTTTCGATATTATATAGAGAATTGTAACAAGATGTAAAGAGCCATATAGTACATATCCTAGAATATTCAATTCAAAAAACAATGATTTTCTGGTATGTCGCGTTTTGTATGTATCACTAATGGTTGTATAGTGAGGCAATATAGTTGTATAATTTGCTTCTATTAGTGTGTAACATAAACATCCACTGGAGTTGGAAAGACATTTTATACAAGATTCTGTCACAGCATTCTTCGCACAAGTAGCCTCCACCACTTTAGTGTACTCCAGAAAGTACCTCAGAAAAATGAGAAATGTATCCAGTCAGCCCGTAAATGATTAAAGAATGCTACTCAGAATATCCTTATGCCGAAAATGTCAAAGTAATCCAAAGCAATAATGAGAGGACTGTCTATCAGCAAATGTCAGTTGTGCTTTTTTACTCTTTTTTGTTTACTTTTTACCTCTGTGATTTTTCGAATAAATAGGTAGACTTTAAGAAAAAAATATCCGAACGATTCAAGCAGAGCGAGCAACGGAGAAAATATTGGTTTCTAGTAATGGAAGGTACCCGATATCTTCTCTCTCGCTTGATTAGGCTCGCATCGTTCGGATATTTTTTTTTTCACGTGTACGCCCGAAAATATATGTATAAGCATTTCCGTAAATATATTGAATGCCAACCCTCGGTTTGGTGATTATTCACACATTAATTTCAATTTGTTACTTGACTTCCCCTTTATTGTTTATGAATAGTACAATCGTTAAACTGGCATATCGTAAGTTATACGGTAATTGCAACAATAGTAATAAAAAAAAGTTATCGTATTGCGATTGTGTAATTGTTGTAGAATCATAAAACATATGATAACTAATCTGACTTCAACATTCACCGAATTTCTCAAAGTACTGGTTTATTGAAATTATGCTGTCGCACCACATTAACTAATCAATCACTAAATAAGGCTAAATAATACATCAATAAGACTGATATGTAATGTCATATTAAAATAGCTGCTTAACTTTTATAGTATCTTCTATATTGACCTTACATTTACCTTAATAAAGCAATTACAATGAAATATTACATATTTTAACACATATCATAATAAATTTAAATAAAATTTCAAATCGGATTTATTGCTTGTTTGATATATTTAAAAAATTGTTTGGCATGTTAAATGTTTGGACCCAGCATAACAAAAGACAAGACACCACAATAAGCTTATGGACAGTTGCCTTCGAAAATAATTGGAGATTAAATTACTCCTACTTTTGTTTCTGAAATGCTACCATATCATCAATTTGGCTTCGATGTTTAATATCTTGTGCAATATTTGAATAATAAAAGCACACACGTTAAATCCCTTTTTGAAGGTAATTGGCCGTACGTACAAAAACATCGTCCATTTTCTTGTTCTTTCTGTTTAATGTCTTCCCGTTACTTGTGTCTCAATTTAAGCGTTCCAATGCAAAAGAAAGTACAACAAACAGACGTATGAATTAGAATATTGTTGGATTGAGATGCAAGTGCTAAAACAAATAAGAAATTCGATGTCAATAATAACGTAGTAAAAACTGTATAGGCCATAAAGAAGTTATGTGCAATAAAGAAAATACTGTTGCATTTTATGCCACTGTGAATATTATTAAAATATATTGCTGGCATGTAAATTGGTTTTCTATGGTTAAACTAATAGGTAAAAAGATGTTTCCCTAAATGTTGTGAACGGTCGATGTTTTCTGTGTTAATATTGCTTTATAAGAAATTAACATTTTTTTTTATAAAAAGAAATAGTGTTCTGTGCTATTTCTATTTCTCGTAAAAGACATAGATATTTCATATCATGTAGTATTATAATGTTCGTACTTGTAGGATCTGTTAGAAATTATGTTTTATTTGGCTTTATGATAACTCAAAATGTAGTTTAACTTATAATTACCACCGTTTAGTTCACCCAACATCCCTGCATATATTTTTTTGTTTATTTGGTAGTATTATACCAAAATCAATAGCGGACCAAGCAAAAATAGAAATAAACCAGGTTTTTACCCTGGATTTTGAGTTATCATACTGTTGTAGTAAAGGTAGTTAGGTCTATTTCATGAATTTGTCTTAGACATGTGATTTTTTATTTATGACATTTTACTATTATATTCTCTTTCAATTGATTGGATATTTCTGAGTTTGAAGGAAGATCAAATAATTTATTATAGTCTTAAGAACAACGAAATGCAAATGTGGTCTAATTGTAATTCGAAAATTGGCCTGTATATGTATACACATGTGTGTGTTATAAGCCTTTTGAATTCCGTCAGATTCCCACCTTTTGACTTGTGGCAAGTAAATTTGAAAAAAATAACTTACTAGGTTTATTACGTATGATAACTGCATTATATAAAGATAATAAATATTATTGTACTAGAAACTATTAAATATATTTAGATGAATTAATATAAAATTAATTAGAATGCAGTTATAGAAGAATAATAAATTGACTTTTTTTTGTTAATTAATGCCATGTAGGCTGTACCATGATACAAGTATAGTAGGTACGCGCAGAAATTGATGACGCGAACCAGAGGTAGCTCCAACATTCGCAAAATTAGGTTTCTATCTGGTTTATAATAAATTTCCTCATAGTAATTCGACGATGTTGAACTAAATGATTGTTTAGATGGTGCACAGCGTATATTGGCGGCTGCTGCCATCTGTCAACACCCTTGAATTAGAAAAACGGAAAAAAAAGATTACGTACGGATAATGCCTATCGGAACATCATAGACTGCGCAATAGTTAACAAATTTAAATAGAAGATGAAATATATCTGCTACAATTGTATCATGAATTGTACTTCTAAAGAATAATCGCCTAACTCCAGTATTTCCTGTAGTTAAACAATGTCTTTGTGATTAGTTACGACTTAATAAAATAGCATACTTTAATTACTAAAATCTATGTAATAATCCTTCAAGCAATTAGTCAAACCAAAATTGCTGAGGTACACACATATATTTCTACCCTAAATATCCAATCAAAGGAATATAGAGTTACATGTCACTGTTCCTGTGTGTCTTATTTGTAGTGTTGTTGCAGAAACTGCAATGTGTATTAATATACTTGTCATAAGAAAAATTAGTTGAGTCAATTATCTGTGCCTCTAGTCAGTGGTAATCTTTCTGTGTCTATTACACCTCACTTCAGTATTCACTTTGTACATCTCTATTCCTGATGTAAATTTCTGCTACGTGCAACAAATACGTAATAGTCGTAAATTATAATGAAATAATATGTGTGTGGAAAGGAGGCAAGACACACTATTTTTTATCTTTGAAATATACATAGGTATGTTTGTCTAAAGTAAATGTTTTAGTTAAATTTGTGTGAGGAAACGTCTTTATCTTTTATTTGCCGCTTAATCCTAAATTTATTTTTTTGGGTATACGGTAGTAGAGTACAAAAAGATTTTACAAAATGTTTAACATATTATAATTTATTAAGTTCACGTTTCGGATCCTTTTTTTATCATTTGTCAATATATCCATTATAATACTCTGCCTTATTGTCCTGCGATACAGTACTAACTTTCTTATACCTTGTTGGTATGCGTTTAAGTAATTTATAATTTGTTTTAGTTTATAGTTTAATGAACATTAATTTATTCTGTATGGAAGTTAAACATCTTTACATTAACAATTCAAATACGTGTACACAGTAGTGATGTAACGAATATTCGCATGTTTTTGAATATTCGCATTCGCAATAAATATGCGAATATTACAAATATCGAATATAATTTAGAAAAAAAAAAAAAACTAATATTCAAATTCATTGCAATCCTAAAACAACCTTTTGAGCACAAATTTGCAGTTTACATTATAATGACCATCAATAACCTCAAAACTAAACTTGAATTGACAAGAATAAGACATAAAAAGTCGAAACGTTGTACTTGGCTAGTTTCGCTGCGGTGATGGAGAAATTTAATTCTCTGCGTGTGCTTAATGCAAGTATTCGTATAGTTGTAAACTGAAAACTAATAGATGACGCTAGTAAAGTTAAAAAGTTAATATTCGCATTCGCGAATGTCTAGTGCACATATTCGCATTCGCGAATGTGTAAAATCACGTATTCGTTACATCACTAGTACACAGTATGCTATTTTCATGTGTATTTTAATTTACATACATACATGTATGTTGCATATGTAAAATTTTGTAAAATCTTAATATTTCACTACTGTATACCCAAAAATTTTTGTAGGTACTCACACTTTAAGTAAAGCAAAATATAAAGTGGAAAAGTTAATAAATAATTACCTCCATGTACCACATTTGTTATTTCACTTGAATTGTTTTTTATTTATTATAAAAAACTAATTCCTAGATAAACAGTAACATTTTTTAAAATGATCGAAGGAAAAGCAACTTTTGTGTTTTAATTTTTTATCCTAAATATATTTTGTAAGATATTTATCAAATAAAATATATATAATATACAAAAATATTTATAGATACATATAAATTAAGTATGGAGGGACCAAGTACAACGTTAGATGTTTGTACAGATGTAATTCCCTATTAACATCGCCAGAAGAATTTAAACTTTATATGAAAACAGAACGCAATTACACTTTTTTACACTATAACAGCACTCAAGCTTACACTTTAAGATTTTGATAGATCACTATTATATACTAGTGGTTATTCTGAACGTGTACTAAAATTATCCGGTAAATTGTAAAATTTTTATAATTAAGCATTCTAGAAACGATAAAACATGTAGAATGTGTTAAAGACACAGAGAATATAAACCACTTCCAAATACTTCAGATTTCTAGCTTAAGCCATAGTTTTTTTTTTCGGAAAAAAAGCATGATTTTTTAGGATACGATTTCAAGAAAGCCCTAGTATATAAACACGTGCTAACTTGATTATAAAATAGTTTATTTATAGTCATTTATGGAGATGTACAAATGAATACACACCTACAAATTGCTTACACGTTCAAAAATACATATAAACATGAGTACATACATACCAAATGACATGACACAAATTACATAATTAATTAATGTATGTATTTTTTGAGCTATGTGTATATACTATTAAATTTACTTAAAGAAGATATACAACGCGTAAATGTATGCCAAAACATCCTAGTATAATGTTTTTGTAACTAAGTTATTCTTCAAGAAACTTTCCCCGCATATCCTGGATCCCTGAAAATCCTGTTGTTATTACTCTGCGTAATTTAAGGAAGAATATGGAATAAACATGTTACAAATGCAGAATGTCTAGGGCAGTATTATACATATATAAATATATATATAACTAAAAGTCAATTCGTTTTTGAAAAATGATGTAAGATAGTTATAATTCATTGCTGATGAAAGTAAATTATATATAACTGTATGTGTTTTTGAACTGTGAGATCCCTTTCCATTTATCTACTTTATTTTGTATTGGTGACCTATTGGTACGGTGCTAATTTAGCCTTTTAAATTACCCGTCAAAGCACTGAAAAGAAAACAAAATAAATTTAAATATGCCGATATTGAGTGAAGCATAATATACAATAGTTAACATGAAAATTTGAAGGTTAGCCAGGTCAACAAACACAATGAATACATATACATTGTAGAGCTTGGACTTACTCTATCAATACGCTTGCAAGACAGTGCTCTGGACCAAAAGGAGACTTTTAAATATAATAAATATCTGTGATTTTAATAGAATATATTACTTCATTGCTGCCTCTGAAATTTTCGACTTCAGGCAGTCGCTTGACTTGTTTTCCCTAGCCTTGGGTATGCTAGAACAACATACAAACATACTCGCAAAATACTGATGAGTCGCTAGAAATCACTAATACACGAACAAAACTGCATGTTTCTTTTTTTTTTTGTGCCTAATTGTTTTTTTTTTTTGATAGACACTTTGTTTCTCACTTTCATTTTATTTTCATTTTTTTTCCAGAATGGAGTGGTCATTTACTTTACACCAGATTCACACACACACATACACAGAGAACACATACGCGTGAAGCATCATTTTTTTTTTCCTTTACTGTAGAGTTTTGGTGTTTGAAATAAAACAAATCAAAAATATTAACTGTATATCATTTACATTAAATTATAACACGTTATAACTGTTAGCAGTTCCATTCAACAAAATAGAACAAGAGAATATTGTATTCAACAAATAACGTAAGTATGTTGATTTATTCGTGATTAAAATATATGCACGGTAAAATAATATAGTAGTAGCTAAGGCAAGAAAAACACTAGTTACAACAAAAAACAAATGCCGTTAAAATCTGAACATCTTTTCTATCAATGCCTTTACTTTATCCTGCGTCACATAATTTTAAGACATAGTAATTTAGCATTTTGAAGAGTGTAGGACACGAAATCATAATTGGAACCAATATAAAATAAAATGTTGCTATTTCAATATTGTTCATCTTAAAAATCGTTATAGCGAACGAATAGAATAGGAAACTAGTAACTTTGATAATCTATAGCAGCCAATTAGAGTTATTTGGGTTGCCTATCTTTGTAATAGTCTGCTTATTTAAGTGTATATACCAGTATAATTTTTTTAAATCCTCAGCTGTTGTCTTTCTATAAAGTAAACAATTTCGTTCTTGTAATGAACACATTCAGCAGAAGAAAACTGCTCACAATAGCTGCCAAAGTATCTGTTGGACGCTACATCAAATGATATAGCGACAATAGTTGGAAGCGGACGTCCATGTCCATATTTTGGAACGAACAATTTGATGGCTATGTAATAGGTATCAAAGCATAGCGTAAACATCAGAAAATGACGTCGATGACAGTTTTGTATCGTTTCATGTAAAAACGTGCATTATGTTAATAATTAAATGCGAATGGAGGAGACGATTTAGGTAAGCAACCAGTCTAACAAAGTCATAAAAGGCAAGGCTATAGGAAGAGCACCCACGGGTGATATAGTCTTTTTGACAATTCATTTGAAATGTAGTAGTTGTCAATAAATTCTATTATTATTATTATTATTATTATATAGTTGTGATCCGTAATGCACAATTCTTTCAAAACCTAATCTTTCAATTTTTATTTCATTGTGCGGTTAAAGCCTCTTTTTCCCCGCGAATATCTTTAAACCATAGTTATAAATACTTAAAACCGTGTATTATATTGTCGAAACTAAGTGTTCGAATAATTTTCTCCGTGTTTGAATTCGCCTGCTCTGAAAACTTGACGTATCGTGAAATGAAGGTGACATTAGTATTTATATTATATTGTTTGCAGTTTATTGTGCGGAAATATACGGAATAAATACGAAAAAAAATCACATGCTAACACAGCTAACTCACCGAGGCTTCAATACGTTTTCCTTGCGTCACCGAGACCTCATTTTGAGATTCTTCACTAATTCAGTATACGTACTGTTTTTCAAACTTCGTCCACCAAGCACAATGGAATTATTACGCAGACTTTATAATAGTAGCATGAAATGCTATGCTGTTCTATTGTACTTACCTACATGTAAAACGTAAAAGTATTACTATAGAAAATATATTTTATTTATCTCCTACATATGTTCCTGTATTGAATATTCGCCAAGAAATTGTAGTTACACTTACAGAACAATTATCTCTAGCAGTAAATGGAATCGGGGTAAAGGTAGTTTTTGTAGTAGCGATAGAATTTCCAAATCATTCGCCATCGCCAAGGTCTTGAATTCTCGGTTACAGGTTCCAGCTTTGTTCATACCCGCTACATGCTTAGTGCAAGAGTAACAACTATAACCAGATATAACTACAAATATTTAGGAAACGAGAACACTGTTCTACATTTTTTTTTTCAAGTTAGTCAAAAGCTTCGAATGGTCATTCATAATCGAACGGTTGGTTTTCCGGCATTCGATTAAGTCCATCACTAGTGTATGGCATGGCAATATATGTAGGTAGAACTAGCCAAGAAATAAAACAAAAAAGGTCTTTCCGTCGGCACCTTTGATATTATGTCGTCAGAAAAATGACTAGTTAGCTTTAATTCATTATTTTAGCCCCAAATGCTTTCTCCCTTAATTTACACTAATCATTAAGAACTTGTGTCAAAAAGGCAAGTAAAATCTTATACAATTTGTGGCGACACGTTTTAGTTCTCTCAAGCCGGCTTTATACCTGATTGCGTATTTTCATTTTTTTCTTTCTTTGTTAATATAAAACAACTACTTCACAACAAATGCATAACTTTTAAAGAAAGATAATTTATTTCTAAGAAATAAAACACTTTTTAACAGTACACTAATGAATCTTTCGAATTTTACAAGTTACAAATCGCTTCTATCGTGTCTACTTGTGTATTGTTACATGTAAGTTAGTTGCTTGATTGTCGTTGAATCTGTACTTTATTCATCGATAAAGGTCGCGGTGGCCTGTAGCGGTGCTATTAATGCGTTTGCATATACCTATAGCAAATTATAGCAGTCGCCAAATACTTAAAATAGGCACTTGCATGTGCTAACTATAGTTTTCAAACCATCAGAAACTGGCTGCAGAAACATCCAAAACGACATCAGAATAATGATTGCAGTGGCGCCCTTTGTTAAAATTTCGAGTGTTTATATTCAAATACGCAATGAAAACAAATTTAATGCAATTAGGTGCGCTGAGATTGAATATATTTCCTTCAAGTTCTCAATACTTCTATTACCGGTTAGTGGTAAATAATATTAAGCTGAAAAATCCCTTGACGTAAAATAAATAAAGTGGTCTTCATAGCACGAAAAGATAAGTTTTAGTTAAAATGTATATCGCATGTGTACTAATACAGAATACTCACCCATAATTTTTAAAGTGATAACTTATGGTTGGTTTACCAATGAACGGACAGGCAAGATAGATTGAGACAGACTGCACATCGACTATAAGCGGCAAGTTCTACATATGCAGTAACGATTTATTACACCAACAATAACACACCCTACATAACTCAAGAATTATTAGCAATAAGCTTGTGAGCGGCAACTGGTGCAACGTTTTACAAGGGCCATTACAATGATCTAATTTCTTCGTATAAGTAATAAGTCGACTATTGAAAGTAGAAACATATGTAGAGGGCCGTCGGATATGGACTTCGGTTTAGATACTACTCCGCAATAAAAACTGGGTTCAAGAATATTTAATATTTATTTATTTATTATTATTCTAGGATGACATCGCAAATTAATAAGTATAGTATTTCAGATCAAAATGAACTACCATTCATATCTTCTTTTTTTGGCTCTTCGACATTTATTCCCATTAGCCGTCGATTGTGTTAAATTAAACAATTAAATTTAAACTTATAAATTGATTAATATTTACTACGACCTCCTATAACCTTAGTCATGGACATTGGGGGACAAACGTTTCGGAGCCTGTCGAAACGACCTCGACTAAGCAGACACACGAACTAGGCCGTCGGAAAGAAAGGATAAAACAAAGGGTAGCTAAATTAAAATATTAACCGATTTAATATACTTCATTAATGCTTCGTATGCGTCTACGTTGTTCTTCTTAGAATTTGTACCATATTCGTGGGTTGTTGAACATTCAGCTTTGACAATTCATTTAACATCTCTCTTCTCTCGTCTGTATAGTTAGCACATTCTAAAAACAGGTAATTGATGTCAACGTATTCATTCCCACAACTACAAGTAGGTGATTCCATTAGGTGTAACCTATAGAGATGAACCGGAAACTGTCCATGTCCAAATTTTAGCTGTGAAATGGTAGGATAAAACCATCGGGAGACTGCATGCTTCGAGTGCCATGCTGTGCTCTTAATATCAGGGTGGATCAACCAATATTGCGTTGGTCTTTCGTCATTCACACGCTGCCAGCGGTTTTGCCATTTGAGATAAATTTGTTTTCTACTAATCGCTACTAGATCACTCCAATTTAGGTTTACATAGCACTGCATTCTTTCCGTAATTGCTCTTTTCGCAAGCTCATCTGCTCTTTCGTTCGATCTGATTCTAATGTGCCCTTTGATCCACATAAATACTATAGTTATTCCTAAGCGTTTTAATTGCGCAGTTTTATCTACAATATTTTGTACCGTAGGGTGCATGGCATCTCGATTGACACTTATCATAGCCTTAAGGACTCTTTGTGAATCCAACATAATACAAGCCTTACTGATGTTCATTTTGTCGATGTATTCCACTGCTTTCAAGATGGCTACCGCTTCTGCAGAAAAATGGACATACTCCCGTTTAATTTATACATTTCTTCATGTTTCAATTTTGGAATGAATTCTGCGCAACCGCATTCATTTCCAAATTTTGTGTACATAATTAAAGTATCTTCTAAGTCCGATGTTCTTGACAAGTAGAGAGCTTTATTATGGATATCTAAGAAAATGAATCTGACTATTTTCTATGAATTCGAAGAAATTACAGTTTAGGTGTTCTTTTTTTCAATACTTGTCTATTACAATCTCGTATATGTTTAAGGGCCTCTACCTGTACAGAGTAATATAATACCAGCTTTCTATTTTTCACAAAACTGGTCCTTTTTTGGCATACACAAGAATCACGTGCGCTTACTGATAACCGGTATCGCGTCTCCATTCATATCTTTCTTAGGGTAAAAATTATGAAAATGAAATAATAAATATAATAAGGGAGTTATCCTTGAAAAATACATCACAATAGTGTTTTAAGTAAAAAAAGCAAGCCATTTACCTAGGTAAACAAACAAAGAAAGTAAAAATTGTGTTTCCCATTCTTTGTAAGAAATACCTCCGCTTATACTTAGAATATCCATTACATTTTACTCGACGATCTTCGTTTAAACAACTCATGTGCTCTGTGTTTTCTTTGATATGAAATCACAAAAGCACCTGAATAATTTTTGGTTAGTTAGGTGGGGGAATGTAAACCAAGTGACCAACGTATATATGTGCAGTTTAAAAACTAAATACATATATGCAATTCTGAAGGAAATACGTTAGTACCTATTTACATCTAGGTAGATAAGTATTCCCGATAAGAACATACTTTTCATTTTAAAATGGCTTTTAAATTTTTAAATTTGTGTACATTATATTTTTTTAAGTCGGTATTATTTTAGTTAGGGCCATTATTTTAGATAGATTATATAGATTAATAATCTTCAGTTTAAATTTCACTTTAGATTAATAAAAAAAAAAAATAAACTCGACCTTGCCATGTTTAATCTTTAAATCGCGATTGTAATATTGGCCCTTAGCAATAAATGAGGTAATAAATTACTGTAAGCTGAGCTAAACTGATTCAAAACTTTGTAAAATTAATAAAATGGAGGGAGGAGAGAGGGGAGGGGTGGTAATTGGCTCCACTACTTAATATTGTCACGAGCCGCCACTGTTTCGGACGATAACACACGAACATTGTATTAGCCCTGCCTGTGACGTATGCACCAGCCGCCACTGAAGCTTGCAATGTTAGTTTGTAAGTATAGAGGTCGCAGAAACTGTGTTTAAGAATTGACCTGGTCTTAGATAAAAATGAATTAATAGTTTTTTTGTATTAATGTGATTATAATTCATTGATTCGTTAAGATTTTATGTAAATACTAAAATTATTATAAATTTTAAAAACCGTTCCGATTCTATTTGTTTTAAAAATAATATATTTCTTAACTTCTTTGTGAATGCCAAAATAAAAATCGTTTGATTCACTGTTTTGGAAAATTATTTTCCTATCAATATCATCTAGCGATAAATAAAGTAATTTCACTACCTTTTATATCAATGTTTTACGTAATAAAAAAAACATAATTTATACCAAAGAATGATCTCAATAGTTTATTTAATTAACGTATAAATTTATTTTTACATAATTTACAAAATGTGCAAAAATTATTAACCATTTTTGTCCAGCAAAAATGACTATATAAAAATTACAAATTTAGTTTCAAATTGCCTAAAAATGTGAATTTTAGTATACACATATAGGTACATTAATACGTATAATTTACTTCATTTACATTATTGCATTATTTTCGCTATCAAAAATAGTCTTGTAAAATCTAGGAGTGGAAGCAAGTATTGTTAATTTATTTAGTATAACAATTTTATCATTTAATGCTAGGAAAATACCAATTTCATGAATAATATAAAACGTGGTCTCCGTACAATTGGTTTTTAGGAATAATCAGTTACACTTGTAATATATGAATATATAGCAATTATATTTTTGTCAATATCTTTTTCAAAACGTTTCGCTTTCATGATCCTCTTTCAGCGTCCCTAGAATGGTGATTTTCATTTACGACGGGCACTTGATTTAAAGTTCTTTCTTCAACTAAACGTATTCGCTTATGCTTTCCTGAAAATTAAACAAATTAGATCAAAACCAGGTAAGTAAGTCCAATTAGAAAACTCACTAGCTAGTTTCAACATTATGACGCCCCACCAAATTGACCAACCCCACCCAACGAGGCAAAATAATACAGTAAATAATTGTCCACAGCCAATAATCAAATCAATAAGGAAGGCACCAATTCTTGGTCTTGGACCGTCATTTTGGGAAAACCTCGGTTTTCCAAGGCACAAACAAAACATTCCGCCAAATACAGTTCCTGTAAGTTAAAAATAATAGTTTGTACGGAAGACTGGTAACTAATTTTTAAAAATATTAACCTACCAGTGCCTGGCAAGAACACGTTACATAATAAACAAAACCAGGCTAATGGAACTGGTAAAATTGGAATAGCTCCTTTCATAAGTGAACTATGTTCCACCAAACTTATATCTATTTTTGGTAGTGTATCCTGAAATTTTATTAGAAAATAAGTTATATGTGTCTTTTAGTTGATTGTATTACCACTGGCGGCGCTGCTGTTGGTGTTAAACTTTTCTTTTTACTCATCATAGATTCTCTTCTACTAACGCGATCCTCTTCATTCTTCTTCTTGCAACAACACGGACAGCAAAATATAAATCTAAAGAAATTTTTGCATTTATCCCTACATTTACTAGATCTACAAAAAAGAACAGTCACACCAATTCTAAATATAACATCATTAACTGTTATCTTACTTTGTACTTGTGGTATTTACTCTCTCAACCCAACTGTCGTTCCTTTGTCGTGGACAACAATTTGAATCTCCAATTTTTTTCGATTTGCAACAATTCAACTTATGCCAAAATCGTTTCTTGCCGCCAGATTGTCGTTCTTCTGATTTAATTCCAGCGGATTCCTTCTTTCGATTCACGCAATTTTCGCCTGCAACTGAAGCAACTGATAGTTTCAGAAGATTTCTGGGAAGTCGCTTTCGATTTTCTTTTACATCTCTTGCATTTGCATCGAGCCAACAATCTGCTGCAGCAAGATACTTTACGTATAACAGATTGCTCTTCCTCTTGATCTGAGTGAGAATCACGGTCTTGATTCTGTGGCGGCGGTAAGCTGAAACATAAATGGCACTAGTAAAATATAAGGCTGAGAAAACAATTTACTATTATATACAGTTTTAAGCCAGGATAAATACATTTTTAAAGGCAATCAAATAGCGTTCTTTCCATTCTGATTTATTTCTATCTATAATGGCTATATGTTTCGGCCGAAACTGGCCATTTTCAATCTCTTATAACGTTAATGTAAAAAAAAAACGAATTAAAATTAGTCATTGATCAACCCACACAATTTTAATGATGGCAATTGAGAATTGCAATTTATTCATATCATCAATAAAATGCAAAAATTACGGGTATCGGTAAAGTAGGATCAAAGTGGTTAATTAAAATTGAGTTGTCATCCCTTATTTTCTATTGATACGGTTGTTTTTTCCATGAATTGTAAGTTATTTTATTAAATAATTTCGTTGTTGATGGTGAGAAAAGGATTTGCTTGAATAATAAACCATTATTGCATTAAGAAGGCTAATATCATAAATATTAGCTATTTTGTTTGCTATTTCATTAAATCAAAAATTGTACTATAGCCAAGTAGCACCAAATGTTGTAGTATAAATATGTAAATTTGATGTAGTATAAAATGTATGTTCCAGAAATATTTCCAAGACAAAAAATATATTTATAGAATATTTCAAGATAAATCTTTAAAAATAATATTTCTTATAGATAGAAACAATATTTGTATTACATATAACAATGACTAAATTAACTTGGTGATCAATGTGTATTAAATATCGAGAGTTAAATTATTCATTGTCAAATATTTTGAAAATATTCAATCAATATGAGTTTCAAATATGTTACATTGGTATAGAAAGAAATTTGCTGTAAATAC
The DNA here is from genome assembly GCA_004143645.1 of Protaetia brevitarsis. Taxonomy (NCBI): domain Eukaryota; kingdom Metazoa; phylum Arthropoda; class Insecta; order Coleoptera; family Scarabaeidae; genus Protaetia; species Protaetia brevitarsis. Next base: position 1,919,806 of record RXPK01000294.1, read on the forward strand.
TATTAATAATTACAAAATAAATATTGGCTATTAACTGTCTGTTAAACATTTATATCATGTAAGCATGTATGGTACTATTATATTGTAATAGTATGCTTTATAATAAAATTATATTTTTATATTGTTTCTTGCTGCCAGTACTGTATAAAACTATAAATGTTTTCTGTATCGAAATATATAAAATATCACGGTTTTACCAAAGATTAGTGAAACATTGGATATACACTGAACCAAGGTATATACTTATAGTGGGCACAAAATACTTATTCGTTACCCATTAACCCGTCAACGGCTGACATTGTCATATGGCAACGCTGCTATTATATATTGTTTTTTTGGTCAAATTCTCACCTGTTACCACCCAAAAAATATTTTTTTTTTTAAATTTGTTCAGTAAAAATGTCATGTGTTCATTGCTTATTTACTAACAATTTTTTTTTAGTTTTTTTTTTTGTATATGTTTCATTTAAACTTTCAAGAATCCAAATGCAAATGCAATGCAAAATTTTCAGTTAAGTGAATTCTTACTGTGAAAACTGTACCTACTATTACCCCACATGCAGGGGAATATGAGACACCACTAAAAAAAATATATACAGAAAAGTATGAGATGTTCTCAAAATGTAATTAGATCCGTTGCTTCTCCCCACAAATTCGCACCCTATATATTTTTTTCAGATTTTTTTAGTTAAAGAAAAAAGTTTACAGTTATAAAACCGATAATAATATCCCATATTGCCCCGTTCGACGGTAGCTAGGGAATGTATTCGGAAACTGAAGAGCCTTACAGATCGCAATAAAATCACTTTGCTGTGAATGCCCGGACATTCATCAATCAAAGGAAACGAAAAAAAAACGATGAGTTAGCAAGAAAGGGACCATCTGCTTCCTATATAGGCTCGTAACCTGTTCTAAAAGTAAAAAACACAGCACGGGAGCAGGTAAGAAGTTGGGTCAAAGGGAAACCAAAAGAACACTGGAATAATACAACCAGGCGAATTCATGGTAAGACCTTTATCAAAGGACTATCCCAAAAGAGAAGGCTAGAGAACTACTGTAGCTCAGTAGGAATCATCCTCGCATCAGGACTCCTCCTAAGAAGACACTGCACACTGAAAGGACACCTACAGAAAATTGGGATCAACACTGGAGATACCAACTGCAGATCGTGTAATGAGAGGACAGAGAACGCTTACCACATTCTGTGTGAATGCGAGGCTCTGCACGCAAGGAGACAGGCATTTTTTGGTAAGCCAACAATGAACTCAGATGATTATTTCGATCAACCAGCCAGAGACCTGTAAGGTACATATTAGTGCAGGGTACTAGGATCCTGGAATGGGTGGTATAATTTAATGAGTAAAAGAAATGGGTGACTAAATACAGAAAGCTGCAGTGTTTCCGGAAACTCCATGCCAGATGCCACCAACAACAAAGAAAAGCAAGAATTTTTAAAAACAGTATGATAATTAATTTATCTACTAGCTCATTATGCTCTATAGGCACTTTAATAACATTCCAGTTTGATATGTATATATGCTTACATGCATCGTCTAAATATTTTTTTTGAACATAAGTAGTTTAAGTTTCTCCATGTACTGAACTCTGTCAGATTTCATCCTTTTTTATATACGTTGTAATGTTGTTGCTAATACGGTAGAGCATATTGAGAATTACTGGTTTTCATGTCTTCCTTAAATACTGCTAATCGATATTATACATAGAGGTATACATTCATATCTATGGTGTCGTGAGAAAATTTCCTATGTAATTTTTCTAAGAGTTTCACTGCAATTAGAAGATGCTTATTACCATCAAACTTCCAATTAAAATTTCATTCAATCAAAAAAGTTCTGAGTTCTGATATTGATATAAACGTTTTGTAGTTGCTGCTGCAAATGAAAAATCACATAAGAGATTTTCTCACGGTATTATGCAGTAGGTTCCATATTAACCACGACATAACGCACATATATAAAAAATATATATTCTACACATTTAATAACAATAACAATATACCATAAATATAAATTAGAAATATTTATCAAATAAAAAATATTGATTATTAGATATAATGCCAACTAAACTACATTAAAAGTATATTTTTGTGTTTTTCAAAATTTTGAGTAAATATATAATATTATATCGCCTAGAAATTTCAAGTATATTTGAAAAACAGGGAGATAAATGTAAAATTCGATTTTATTACTAAGTTTTTCACAAAAAAGAAACTGCGTTCGCTTATTATTTCGGTCAATCAAACACAATAACAAACACATTTCTCCACACCCCGCAGCATTTATACGAGCAATAAAACAATACATTTTTTCTGAGTTCTATTAATATTAATACTGTCAGAGAAAATCTAAATTTTGAAAATTCTTCAATAAATTAAAGGTTTCCTTCCTAGAATTGAGTGATAGTGCAACAAAGAGACGTTAGCAATATAACTATACCATTTACCGAAAAAGCACATATACAAATTAAGCTTATATACATTTTTTTTGTTATTTAAAATAATTATTTTTTACCCGCCATTCTCCAAGAATCCATATCCATTATACGTTTCATGTAGAGGCATTACGTATATGTAAGTCATATTTCTTAATACTCTTGGCACGAGTCATTCCATCCATTCAAGAATTCTTATTAGCTTTAAATTTGTTTATAATAAATGAAAAGATGCCGCCATCAGCAAGCAAAAATCGGATTTCATATATTTCAAAATTCTTCAATAAAATCGTTTTGATGACAATAAGCTCAAGCAATAAGGTAAATGTTAATATGACGATCCAAAAATACGTTAAAACTTAAACAGAACAATCACAATGCAGTTGTTACGTAGCGCTTTGCCTAATCTTTTTTCCGATATCATTGGGGTTCGTTTTTAAGAATCACAATCTTCTTCGGTGATGATAACAATAAACTTGATTCTTATGCAAAATCGTTGTTCTTAATGTTGATCTTCTTTTCTAACCCACAACATAACACAAAATTCACTTTTACTATACTTTGCTTGGCCTAACTATCGACTACTGGACGTCTATGACGCGTGTGAGCACGCCATTTTTGCTGACCAGCCTAGTTTGTAAATCACGCAAACACCCCTTGCCACATTTTACCCACGAACTTATGAACTCACCCCTAGGCCCCTTAATTCCCCTTAATTCCTTTACTGAGAGTAATATCGCTGCGCGATCTAATTTTCATAATGAGGCGACCAATTGTGTCAGGGTTATGATAATAAATTCCACTATTAAGGTGAGTGTTTTGCTGATTTGCAATCTTGAGGTATTGAAAATACATTAGCTTCAGACGTTCATGCAGATACGTTATTCTCGATGTAATACGAAAGTAAGCAGGGAAAACGTTTCTCAATGAATTAGGTAGGTACATAATTTGCTAAAATTAGAAATGAATTAGAATTGAAAGTCATCACATAAATCGTGTGTTCAATTCATGGTTATTGTACCTAATCCTAATAAATTGCATCTATAAAAAGGCAGAATGAATATACATACATGGGATAATTTATGAAACAATAATTACGAATTACGAGTAAAAGTAACAGATGTTCAAGTTTGTTAAAATGCGATCGATTCAACTAAACTCCCTGATAAAAAAATACAATCACCTGCAATCAGATATGCTCAGCTGCATACTTTAACCGACTCTTGGGATTTGCGTGTTCATGAGAATAATGCAAAAAGTCTTTTTTAACACACATAGTAGAAATAAAGAAGTACCAGAAAAGACTAGGTTTCGAAATGAATATAAGAAAACAAAAAACCATGTCGTACTAAAAATTTAAGAATCAAGAACTTTTTCGATTGAAAGTTGGCACATTTCTACCACCTACCGAGTGATATTATAAATCCCTTCTTTTCACTTTAGTAGTGGCTAACGTTCAAGGGGTGAAACCCATCCTTAAAATTTCAACGATATTCAGATTTTTACAATTTATACCGTTAGCATGGATAAAAAATCAAAATACATTCATAAACTTTGTTATAACGCTCTCGTAGGGGCCTGCCGAAAAAAGCGTTATACGCGGGATTGTGTTATAAGCGGGATATTCAAACTATGCACCCTGCTTAACTTGCTTAGATTTCTCATGCTGTAAACTTCTCCTAGACCCCTCACCACAAACTGCACTAAACTGGACGTACGTTTCGATAGTAAAGCTATCATCATCAGCAGATACACTGAACTAAATAACTACACTAGAACTACCCTAATTTATACCTAAAAAAGATCATGGTACAATGGTACAATGATCAGGGTTACCTAAAATATTTTTAAGACTAGGTATTATTTGAAGTAGTAACTATGTAACTATGAATCTTCTGACAAAAAGAATCAGAAGATTCAAACCATTCATGGAAAAACAAACTAGCAGCCGTTAACTTTTTGGTACATGGCTTACTTCATTTTCCTCTATCTGCAGAACGATATAATAAAGAACTTAAAGAAATTATTAAAGAAGCTGCATTCAATGGATTCTCAGGAGACGTTGTATATAATACCATTAGAAAACATAAAAAACAAAATAAGAATTAAAAATGTGAGCACTTTAGAAATTAGTGACAATAAGAAATATGTTAAATTACCATTTTGTCCAAGTTACGAAAGGTCTATAAAAAAAAAAAATCTCTAAATTCAATCTTGACATAGTTACTAGGTAACCCTAAAGATCAAGTAGATAATTTGGACAAATCAGGTATTTATAAAATATCTTGTAAAGATTGCGATCATGTATATATTGGCCAAACTAAAAGATCAATTAAAACGCGTTACAAGGAGTATTTGGCTCATCTTAAATTTAGAAGGTTTGACAAATCTAGTGTAGCCCTACATATGCTTGAAGAAAACCATAAAGTTGACAATATAAAGTTAGTTAAAAACGTGTGTGTAATTAAATTGTTATGAGAGTATGGGAATATATAAAAACAAACATATTTTAATGAATTCAGATTTAGGACCCTTAAATTCTTGTCTTTACGGTTTATTAAGTATAAGTAGTAGATTAGACGGAGTTAGGATTAGTGACTAATTAAGCATGATGGCAGTCAGCCATGACCGTGATCATTGTACCATGACCTTTTTTAGGTATAAATTAGGGTAGTTTTAGTGTAGTTATTTAGTATCTGCTGATGATGAGAGCTTTGCTATCGAAACGTCCGTCCAGTTTAGTGCAGTTTGTGGTGAGGGGTCTAGGAGAAGTTTACAGCATTCCCAGTACCACAGTTTGGAGTATTTTTGTTATAGATCTCTCATACTTGCTTAACTACCTAATGTACACTGCCACACAAAATTAATGCCTTCGTCCACAGCGAATTTGCGTATTTTCCTATCTGATTTTTTTAATTGCCAAGGGTTTTACACGTAGGTACTCCAATAAACCCTCCTACATGCATAAGCCGATGGCAGCTGAACCCACACCTCTTCAAATTTTAAGCAGTTTTGATAGTCACTGCGCTGTAGACGACCATATTAATTTTCTCGGGCAATGTACATCAAAACATTCGTGTAAAAATATTATTTTGAAACATTACGCAAATTTTAATATATTAAAATATTAATTTAATATTAATACAGATATATTTTAGAAAAGAAAAACAGAAAATATACTTAATAAAGCATTTTAAGGCGTTATTTTTATGTATGACAATGTTATTTAAATAATTTATTTGCTTGAGTACACAGTCTGGTACATTTCATAATGCATTAAGGGAGTCGATGCTCATTGTTATTCACTAGGAGAAATTGTATTCCTTATGTTCTTTTTTCAAATCGATTCAAATTTTCCGTAGTTGTTATTTGATATCAAAAGGATAACATTTTGAAAAGTTGTCCGTCTTACTAAACCTGATGCGCTTATGTACATATTCCAAAAAGAAAAATGACAATAAGTTGATTAACAGTTGAGAAAAAGGAATATAAAGAATACAATTTTCCTAGTAAACAACAATGAGCATCGACCCCGTAAAGTAAATAACCTTATTTATGTCGCTACATGTACAGGTTCATCTATGTATATCTTTATTGTCTAATCAACCGGCAAACAAAATTGTTTAAAAATAATTTTTTTAAATATTTAATTTAGCCACAATTCCATTTTTTTTTAGCTTCTTTTGCCGGACCGATGGGAATTTTCCCACTTCCGGCTTGATGAAACCATTCTAATAAAATTCACCAAAACTGATTTCTTTTTATTTTGTTAACGTTAACCGTACAATACTGTGAGGCTTTGCAAATGGCTTTTAATTTGAATTTGATGCTTTATATTCATTTAGGATTTTTAATTTTTGCTTAGTAGAATGCGACTTTATTACACTTTTTTATGACATTTTAGACCTCTTATCTTTAATCTTCTGTTTCTTATTTAAGGGGAGGTTTACATATATATATCGGAAAAGTCCAAAAACTTTGAGCTTTTTTTTTCAGACAAAGGAAAAGATATACGAAATACGGCTTTTTCTTAATAAATATATTAAAACTTGAACATTAAAAAAATATATTTTTTTTAAAGACAAGACCACTATAACGTTCGCTATTTGTATCTAGGTAGCAATGTGTACAGAAAACACGGTCAAACTGCGTAAACTCTAGCATACGCAAAAGTGATCCGAAATTGAAAATAAAAAGAAGAGTTAGAAATATATTAAATTTGTTGGAGGTTATACCTAAATTTAACCAAATAAGTCGAAAGCAAACAATGTGGCAGATACCTGGACTTTGATTTGATTATTTTCTATTTCTTTTTTGTGTGTATGTGGATATAAAAATGTGGAATATTGCAATTTTTAGTATATTATAGGTATAACCTCCAATAAAAACTGTTTACATTAAGAAACCAAAAGAATTAAGTTGATATATTGAACACTTGAAGAACTAGAACTTACACAGATATGAAAAATCATGTTTCGAGAAAAACGCGTTCAAAGTTTCTCAGCAAAATTTTTTGCAAATAGTTCAACATACACTTAGTCAGCTATTCCAGCACCATACATTAATCTTTCTTCTTCTTCATACTTCTGCATTTGCAAAAATTTGTTGCTTCCCTTTAGACAGCACAGCAAGTTTTGCAGCGCTGGACATACTCTGTTCTGCTCGTTGTATGCGCTGACGATCAGAATTGATGACGAAATTTTTGGCATCAAGTCTACTGCAATTCCACCGCATTCATTATTTGTAATACAGAAAGTAACCTTCATTGAATAAATTTGCAGCAATGTAGGTAGCAAGTTGAATTGTTTATGGGTCGCAGTGTAAATCTCTTGAAGCTAGTTTCTACACACATGAACAAAACGAGTCGTTTCAGTTTTTTCCAATGCATCTTTGCAAGAAATCACTCTAGAAAAAACTTCATAAATCGGCCTATTCGGCATCTTGATTTTTTTTTTTTGCAAAAGAGGGTCATGTATGAATAAAGCAAGCTCAACCTTGGCTTCTGCAACGCGCCACTTACACAGGCTGTCTACACCTTTTGGACAATAAAAGTGTCGTGGATCCGCGTCGGTTAAACATTTGTAATGAAATGTAGCCCAAATAGCTGCCTTCATTTTTATGCAGAATCTGGATGTTGTCTAATTGCCAGTCCACAGTACACTATTGTTAAATTATCAATAACTTTGTCAGTCAGTTTACCAGCGCCCTTTTCTTCAAAGTCCACTCATTTTTTTTGTACATCTCCAACGCATTCTCTTTTTTCTGAACAGTAACATCTTCGTACGGCTAAAAATCACAAATTGCTTAAAAAGTTGTCTTGTCTTAGTCGCCTATCCGAAATCGTGCGAAAATTTCTTTTAAGGCATCGCATCGACTTCCATTTTTCCTGTGCTACTCTGATGATCCGTAGTGCGGTTACCTTTGCCATCATATTCTAGCCAGCTTTTATAAGAAATTTAGTGTAAGTAAGTGCATCTGCAATAAATTGATACATTTTATAGTAAGTAGTTTTCTAAAGCGTGGGAAAGTGTGTTTTAAGTAAAAGAAATATTGTTAGATCAGTTTCTTCAAATGTGCGTTTTATTTCGGATCTAATTGCTTCATATTATTGTAATATAAATAGCTACTCTGTCGTTTATTTGTGATCCCGACTGCAGTGGCATTTCTAATCATTAAAGACAACTATACATACACTAACAAACAATAAGTATGATATTTCGACCCGAGCCGCCCCGAGTCGAATATAGTATTACATCAAATTTGCTCCGTTTGTGTTCGGTACACCCGCTCTTTTAATAAGCCGCAGCGGCTTAAACAATGCGAATATTACGAAACCGCTTTAAGCATGTATGTTATATATTTGGAGCTTTCAAAAAATGCAAAAAACCAAAAATCGATTTTTCCAGTCAAATACATGTAAACCTCCCCTTAAACTGAAAATTAAAGAAAATTTATAAGTTTATTAACAAAAACGATTAATGCATTCTGCTGGTATGCCCGCGAATGCTTGTGATCGCAGTTATTATTTAATAATTGTAATACACAGCAGTTTCCAAACAACCCCAAAAGAAAAAAAACCCATGGAAGTTATCTCGGGAGACCCAGAAGACGCTTCAAATGGATACTTCGTTGAATCCATTACCCTGGAAAATTGTGGTTTAAAAATGCACGAACTTGCTCATCAAAATGTGTTGAAATGTCACCTTGTTGATACCAAGCTTTGGGGTGCAAGGCTTGCGGATATATATGATTTAGTTTGATCTCTTTTATTTGCGGTACCAGTCTGATTTTGTAATAGTTCCCAGTAGCCCACCGATGTTAATATGTTATAATGGACCGATAACGTTTTCGTTCAATATTCTACGGCAAACGTTAAGTTTTTTTTTTCAGACAATTACGCTTAAGTTTCCAAATTGACATGGTGTTACCGAGGCACCAGCATTTACATTAAGTTTAGTTAGGTTAGTAACAGGTAGTATCCTAATAATTAACCATATTTCTATATCCCAATAACTCAAGGTGCTTGACATATGTATACCGATCGTACACAACGTTCCAAACTACTAGTACTACAATAACTTCGGATGTGTCGAAAGCAAGAGCATCAAAAGTGACACGACAGCATTGAAATGTGCACTGTCGCAAAGTTAGTGAATCTGAAAGTACTATCGAAAATTTGACATTTCGACACGACAGTGTGAAAAGCAACACTCTCGATCCTTACAGAATAAGGCTCCCGTTTAATAGACCTATAAAGGATGCATTAAGAGTTACAAACTGTTCATTCGCCAAACGGCTCCTACATGAAACACTATAATAATAAACATTGATTTAAGTTGTTACGATTAGTTTTTTACTTGATAACCGCTAGTAGAGTAATCTCAATATAAGAATAAGAGTAGGTCATGCCATGTTTCATAATTTTCTTGATATTTCTTGTTTTGCATGCTAATTGCATATTTATTACTTTGCACGTGTAACACCCACGTTTTTAGATTTACTAAGAAAAAAGAAATCATTATTAGGTAAAACTAACAGTATAGCATACGTATATACAATTTTAACTACACTATCCGAGACAGACAACAATAAATATAGGGGGCCCGTAAATTAAAACGGGTAAAATATTTGTAAATCTAAGAGGTCAAATAAATAATTTACTAATAACAATACGTGATATTCACCATAGAATCAAGAAGATGATAGTTTTGTCCAGATACATGTTAAAGAAAAAACAAAATATTTTTACATCGAGGCATATCCAACGCGCCTAAATCCGGTGACAATTTGTCAAATGCTTTAATACAGATATATTAGAATGTGTCTCGTAACTACTTGTTCTATGACGCGGTATGGAATACTTAGGTTTTCTTTTTTTTTGGGAATCATACGTTGTATTGTAATAGTTATAACTGCAAATAAAATAAGTACTGTGTTTTTTTTGGCATATACAGCACATTCATATAAAAATAAAGAATAAAGAGATAAAATGCCATACGTCTTAAATGCTGGCTGACAAGAATCAGATAGCATCGGTCTTATGAGACGCTTCTACACGATGACATATAACAGCAACGGAAGTCAGATGAAGTCTTGAAAATATAATCCCATAGTGAAGACGAAGTGAAACACGCGCATTATAGGAGAGGTCCGAAATCATCTGGAAACCCAAAAACTTGACATTGATTGTTGCAGGGACTGTCTCACCGTGAAGGCAAATATGTGGTGAACTATTAGCAGTACGTCTGGAAATATTGAAATACAACCCTTTAACTGCTCGCATTAGGAATATATTCGCCAATGGGCTAAATGTTCAAGATCAATGAGTTAGCAAGGAAGGGATCATCGGCTTCATATATAGGCCCGAAACCTGTTCTAGGAGTAGCCAAAAATACAGCACGAGAGCAGGTAAGAAGCTGGGTTACAGAAAAACACAAAGAACACTGGGATAAAACAACCAAGCAAATGCATGGAAAGACCTTTAGTAAGGGAGAATCAAAGAAGAAGACTGAATAACTACTGCAACTTAGCAGGTATTATCTTCGCACCGTAATAGGCCTCTTTACAGGCTACTGCGCACTGAAAAGACACCTAGTGAAATTAGAATCAACACTGAACATATCAACTGTTTAATGGAATGCTAATTGCCATTTGAAAAAGAAAAAGAATTGGAAGTTTTAGTTAGGAGCGACAATGATGAAGGCTCCTGCAGCGAATCGTCTGAAGATGAAGATTATGAGTTGGATGATAGTAATCAAATTTTGAAAGAAATGGCAATCCCGAGAAAATGGAAATAAGCAACGGGCACAAGGAGTATTCTACTTCTACAGAATTAAAAAAGCAAATTGGATCGGACAACCAGTGTGTTTTTCCACATATTTCTGACTAATGAGCTGGATTCTAGCCGTAAAATTTAAGGTTTTTTTTCTCTCCAGATGTAATGCAATTTCCTGCAGATGAGACCAATATATATGCCAAAATTTTCCCGCATAAAGAGATGGAAATACGTTAATTTTAAAGAACTGTATTATTTTTTTGAACACTGTTCTTCTAATATACTAAAAAGCTTATGAGAAGGCACAAATGTTTCATTCTAATTAAATTATTGCATTTCTCAGGCAATGACAATGTACCCCTGTTGTCCTCAATGTCAACCCCACTAAGACTACCTTAGTAGCATTTACTAGGAAAAGAAAATCCAGTCTTAAAACCATAAAACTGGATGGGCAAAATATAGATTGGAGAACGGAGGTTAAATATCTAGGCCTTGCCCTAGACAATAAACTTCTATGGAACAAACATGAACTTGAAGTAACCAACAAGGCCAAAAGAGCTCTGATGGTGTGCAGAAATTTTGCAGGGAAAAACTGGGGATGCAACCCAAAAATACTGCTTTAGATGTATACAGCGATAGTGAGACCGATCATCACTTATGCATCAGTAGCATGGAGCAAAAGAACTAATCTGGCCACGGCGAGAATTAATCTCTCAAAAGTGCGATGATTAGCATATGTATGCATAACGGGAGCTATGAGAACCTGCCCCAACAGCAGCTATCGAAGTAGTATTGGATCTTACCCCTCTCCATGTTGTAGTGGAGGGCGTGGCAAAAAGAAACACACTCAGAATGGTCAAGGATGGAATGATTAGGCATAGGCCTCAATCTCCTGACGATGATCAAACCTGGGACATGCCCCAACGATACGTTAAAAAAATTCAGCTTTGTGAAGGAATTCATCATAAAGCTCAACAATAGGAGCGAGTGGGATCATAACACCATTTTGAACTTGAATAGAAATGCAATCAAATGGTATACTGATGGCTCCAAAACGGCAGAGGGAACTGGAATAGGAATAAGTATATTTCAGGCGGAAATACACGCTATTGAAAGATGTGTTCAGTTCAATATGGATAGAAATTATAGAAAGCAGGAAATTATCATCATGTCTGATAGCCAACCAGCCATCAAGGCGCTGAGCTCATATGAAATCAGTTCCAAGATGGTCTGGGAATGCCTAGGGAAATTAAATGAGCTAGGTAAAAGGAATAAAGCAACCCTGGTGTGGGTTCCGGGTCACACAGGAGTGGAAGGAAACGAAATAACGGATAATCTCGCAAAAAAAGGAGCTGGAATGCCTCTTGTAGGGCCTGAACCCTTTTGCGGGTTAAGTAGCAGTACAATACTGTAGAAACTGAAAATAGAAATGGAGCAGAGAAAATCCAGTTACTGGGAAAATCTCCAGGGAATGAGGCAAAGTAAAATTCTTCTGGGAACTTATAACCAGAAGAGGTTTACAGAATGCATCAACCTGAGTAAGAACAAGATTCGTATATTAACAAAAATACTTTCAGGCCATTGTAGATGTGAATGTAGATTTTGTGGGGAACAGGATGAAACACCCATCCACCTCCTCTCAAACTACGTAGCACTGTGCAACTCAAGGGCGTTGCACCTGAGAGCATGTGAAATCGAAGAGGGAGACTTACCTAGACTGGGGCCCTCTGATATCCTATACTTTCTGAAAGGAATAGGATTGGAAGGCCAGCTGTAAAGCAGCAAGAATAGGGGACACAACAGATATTTTAGGTTGCAGTGTAACATCACCCTTCCATTTATATACATACATAACCCTGTTGCCCACTCTAAACTTGTGCATAAACGAGAATCTGATGCTTTTTCGTGGTTGGTCATTTTTCAGAAAATATATACCCTCAAAATGGTACAGATTTAAGTTATTAATTTTTTCTTATTATGTGATTGTATAATATACACTGGTGCCACAAGTGAGATTAAAGACTTCGGCGATATTGGAAGATCGGGTTAGCATCATCTGTTGACATTAATCACTACAATTCTTATTGACTACTTTATCATTAAATTTTACACTCACGGAGAAAAATAGATATTACAACGTATTATATATTAATGGTATTGACAATAATACATTTTTATGTGTATATTTAATAAATGGTGGGCATTCATATATTACTGCTTATTAGAAAAATTATACAGTCTAATATAATTATAATATAACTAATTATAAAGTTTGCTGTCACTATTTTTACTATCTATTTTTCTCAGTGCTATCATTATTAACTGTTATTACCAATTTTGACATCATTTATTTTGCGTTACAACCAACATTACCAAGTTCTAACTAACAAAACTAAGTACAAAAATCCTAACATTATCATGACTTTGCTTGAATTATTTGTAAATAACGGCAATAGATTGTATTGTGTTCTATTTTAATTGATTTTTATAATAACAATAAATGGTAATAATAAAATTAAAATTTTGGATTTTTCGTTTTGAAGGTTAATAAAAGTTGTTTTATGTATGTTTGAAATTTGGATTATGAGAATAGTTTTTAATTATATAAATAAACTACACAATGGTAGAAGTTACTCGGCATGGTTGATAAACTGTCGAATTTCGGTAGTAGAAAAATGTGTGGAAAATGATTGGTTGCGGGGGAAAGTTGTTTAAAAAATAGGAATCTTTTATATATATCGAAATTCAAAAAAAAGTTTAAAAAGATAAAAAGAGAAGAAATTAAAAACAAGTTTTATAGTTGGAAAGTGGTGAAGTGTAACATTGCATTATCAAAAGGGAGGATTCAAAATTAGACTGGAAAACCGAAGGAGAAGGTGAATTAGGCTAAAGAATAGATGGATTATGTACAAATTGAAAATTAGTGAGGTTGGTCTTTGCCTAAAATATAGTATATGGTTTTTGTTATTGTTGTGTGATTTATACTTTAATTGTGATTTAAACTATCATTAAAATATAACGAAATCATCCATACCATTTTAATTTAAATGGAAAGTAGATTAGAACTCACATATGTCAAGTGACAACATTTAAGTCAAATTGACACATGGCAATATAGATAACGGGTATACAAGTTTCAATTTCTTTACACATTAGGTACATAAATTTAAATTAAATGCGCAGTGAACTGTGTAACCATCTCGCAAAAATATCCAAAAAAACTTTCAACTGGTGAGTTTGCCTATCGGTCATGTGAAAAGCTTCTTGTAGTAAGATACAAGGATAAATGAAGTAAAAATGTCATCCAATCGCTCGCTGGATGTAACCTGTTAGAACCACGCCAAACAATAAAGCCCACATACATTATAGACTACAACAGTTATATGAGGGCTGTCGACAAGTCAGATATGCTGCTTTCATCAGTTTAGAAAGTACATTTTCACTTTTTGGATATGGCGGTTTCTAAATGCTTACCGAATATACAAAACTACCACAACCAATTATGTATTGCATGCCTCTTTGCCTTCTGGTGCAGGCAATCTTTAGTAGAAAATAATGATGCATAATATGTAATGTCGCACTATGTGTGGTCCCATGTTTCGAAAGTCATACACAAAAAATTAAGGTGTTCTGCATAAAAAAATTATGTTAATACTCATTTGGTGTTTATTTTGTATAAGAAGCATTTTTTATAATCATGATTGTACTTTGCCCTCAAATTTTGCAACATTTCAAAAAAAAAATCGGGAAATTCTCTTCTCAAAATTAAAAATTTTATGTTTTTGAGTTTTTGATATACATACTTGGAACCTAAAATAATGCACATTCTCATATTTAAAACAACACTTTGTTCACTTGGATCACTTTACGCGTGGGCTATTTGTGTCGAATGTTGGAGAAGTACTGGCATCAAAATCATCCTTTTCTTTCAAACCAGACTAAGATAGTGATGATCTTCATTTTCAGCAGAGTTAGGAAAGTTTGAAATTACTTCGATGACATCTATGGCTTATTTAGTCATGATTGCGCTTTTTGGCATCGATTTCATCCTCTTGAACGGCAAAGGTATTGTCAAATAGCCTTCATAATTATGAAACTAATACATCTTTTCATGACTATAGTACTAGAAATAAAAATAATTTTAGTGTTAAATATACTCGTTTATCTTGTTCTCAATTTTTTTTTATGTAGTTATAAAGGCATAAAATTTTACAATGTTCTTCTTTTGTGCATCAAAAATTTAGATTCGAATACATTCAAAAGTAAATTAAAAAAAAAATGGTTGAACAGGTCTTGTTTAGAACAGAATTATATACATTTGTTTTGTCCTAACCCGACTCCGTAGTTTAGTTTTGTTACGTCCTCATATTTAGATTTAAGTTCCTTCAGTTCTAAGAAGTTAATAGTGAAGACATCTTTTCCTTTTTCGATTCTTTCTTTATTCTGTCAGAAACCCTCTTCATCTGTAATTTACGACCACTAGAGTTCTTTTGTACACCACACGCAATCACTTTTGTAACCCCACCAAGGGAAATGGTCAGTATAACAAGGACTACTAGTTCAAAACCATATTGTAATATGTAGTTCTATTCCGACATTTCAAGCGACAATACATTTGTAAATATCTTACTATGTAAACATATGAAATTACAAAAAAAAGGGTTTCGTGTGTTTTGTTATGTAAACACATCAACGTAGAAGTGACAAATCCAGCACCAACGCATTCACAAAAATCTACAGGTCTTTTACTCCGAAGAGGAATATTTGGACTTCTTTAAATCATTATACCCCGATTTTGTTTTAACTTGAAAGTATATTTTTGACAATGATGTAACCTAATGTAGTGTGGTGAAGTGTATTTATATATATTTTTTTTTCTTGACGTGTGTAAATACTTTTGTATAGCAGCACCAATAAATTATTTATTTATTTATAATAAAGTATAATTTTAACGAATATCCTATATCTTAAACGTTCAAAAAGTTAAAGATGTTGTCATATCAAGACGGTGCACTCGAATGGATCATAGGTACTGATCAAGTTTGAGTATACAAATTTATTGCGCACTAGCACACGATTTAAATAATACGATTATCAGGGAGTGAAAGAGTTAAGAAGAATGTTTTAGCTTTAATCACTATGTTTCTATAAAAACACATAGCAGGTGCGCAAAGATGTTTAAATACACTAGAAATAGGCCATGGGTGAGCAAATTGAAAATATATATAACGATGAAAGACGAAACTGAGCTGGCACAGAAACATACGCTGAGCAAGAGAGACGGCTAACGTCTACCCCTAACCTGGATACAAGAACAACCTCATTGTCCGAGAAATGAGAAAGCAGACTCTGCCCCAAGAAAGGATGCTTTGGAGCTGTTTTAGGAATCAGCATCTGCTACCTACTACCAAATTAAATTTTCGCTTGTGAAGACCAAGACAAACCCAAAAACTGACGAACACTGGTAGAAAGAAACTGGAACCCCAAAAAAAAAAAAACGGTTGTTATTATACATTTAATTACTGGAAACATTTCATAATAAGTATTTGATAGGTACAGTATACTACAATTTATACTTATTGCTACTGTTCTTAAACTGCTTGCTTCGTTAAGAAGGTAAAGTTATTAATAGGGTATACACATAAGTCAATAAATATGTTCTGTTGATACGTATTATTCACCTGCACGCCAGTGGTCAGGAATATAACGACATTAAGGTCTTGAGATACTTGCGTGACCCTTAGGTTTTCATAATAATCATTGACCAATCAACCATACGACCTTCACCATGGATATCATGCATAGCTACACATAATCATATACTTTTACGTGGAACTTCACGCAGTAGCTGAAAAGATATCGCAAGATACTACGGTATTTTCAGTCGTAATTTCAAACATAATGACTTTCCTGTATCTGAGGCTTCCAATTTGTATTTTTATCTCGTGACAAATTATTACAATAATTAAGTTTTCTCGTTCTTGCAGCCTTATAATTAAACTTATTATTCCTATTTTCTGGGCTTTACAAAAATAGTATGGAAATCACAAATCGACTAACGTGCAATGCAAAAAGGTCATAGATGCATAAATTTTACGTTGTAAAATAAAATATTCGAAAGCCACAATGTATTGTATTTTGATACATAATGCTTATATAAATAAATATCTATACTATAGACTATCTATAAACTGTGCGAGTGGAGTATGGAGTCTGGACAGCGACGCTCGCATAGTTCATAGATGGTCTACGTCTTTCTCTCTTTATTTATATCCCTCTCTAAATTTGATGCAGACTTTTGTTTTATATAGTACATATATTTCCTAGGAAACTCAAATTCT
The DNA here is from genome assembly GCA_004143645.1 of Protaetia brevitarsis. NCBI lineage: Eukaryota > Metazoa > Arthropoda > Insecta > Coleoptera > Scarabaeidae > Protaetia > Protaetia brevitarsis. Next base: position 1,936,873 of record RXPK01000294.1, read on the forward strand.
TTGTTTATGAATATGTTCTATATCAATAAACACACTTTTTTGGTTTTGTTTATTCAGTAAGACATTTAATTTGTGACGTTTGGATTTCTTCATCTAATGAAACTTTACTGCTTTTAAGTACTTTAATCTACATCCCGCCCTTGTTAAAAGAAATATGGGGTCCTTAATGAGTTTTGTAGTTTAGACGAAACGTTCAAAGATTTTTAACTAAAATATATTGTTTAAAGTAAAAATATAAGAAAAACTTTAATTATATATGCATAAATCGCAACAAGTCTATACTTGTATCTGTAACCATAGATTCTTACAGCATATATCCGTATGAATGCCTTCATAAGCGTTCAATACACACTTAAATAATTGCGCTGACAATTTAGTGCTTGCTAACGATGTCGAGGCTATAAACCAAATCATCGATATATTCAGTATTCGACCTTGTATTGAACTTGGCAGAGTTTTGACTGGCGAAGAGTTACAAGCGTATATTGAAGCATCTGACAGTAATGAAGACATTTCCGAATATTAATATCATACAAATGACTAGTCTTAAAGTGGCACTTTTAGAGTGAGGCCAACAATTTGCGTCTAAGTACAAATGTGCAAAGTTTTACTTCACCAAATAATAGATATTACAAGACATGCTAGCAGCTACATTTCAAAATGCTGTGGAAAATAAAATCATTGCAACAACAATTCTCGAAAAGCGAACAGTTTATCCCGAGGATTGGAAAAACTTAGATACTATTGTCTTTTAAGCTTACGTAGGATTTTTGTTCTTGCTGGAGTTTATCAGTCGCATACAGAATCTATGAAAAATTTATGAGATAAAGCAATTGTTAGAAATATTTTGCAGCAACTGTCATTAGAACATTTTCCGTGATATTAATTTATTATTTGAATTCGATTTGATAGAAATACAAGCCCAGAGGGAAAGCATATTGATAAGTTTGCTCATATTAGAAAAATCTGGGAGAGATAAGTAGACCTTTTTCCAAAATTGTATAGCACCGGAGTAAAAGTTACTGTTGAACAACATCTAGTAATATTTAGGGCGCGTACCGTAAATATAAAATTGTAACCAAATGGTTAGTTGCGATTTATTTGCGGTTATTAGTGATTGTCGATTATTTCAGAAAATTTACGGGACACTTTGGTTGATGTCAAGTATGTTAAGCTTTTTTTTGTGTTGTACCACTTTTAAAGATACCACATCGTTCCATGTGGTTTTAGTAGATGCGACGCGCTTTGATTGACACGTTTCATGCATAGATAAAGAGCGTTGATTTATGCACAGTATATGTTTCCGCAGTGGAGGGATAGAAAAATCAGAAATCGAAAATGAGCGAGGTTGTTTTGGTGACACTAAAATAACCAAACTTCAGCAACCGCGTTCCGTAAATATCATAATTTTCAGGAATCTGCTATATTCGGGACACAAAACCGAGAATTTGGTTGCTATTTGTGAATTACGGTACGCGCCCTTAGAGGATCACTTTCCAACCAGTATTTTCTCATTGGCATATCGGCAAAGAATGGAATTAAAATTTGGACCCTTTGTAATAATAAAGCTTCCTATGTGTTGAAATTACAGAAAAGGAATCACGTGCAGCGCCTGAACAAAATCAATGCATGTGTTATATGCGTTATTATGCGATCTTAGTAACAAAAAAGTCACAAGCTAGCTTACGATAATTTCTTTATGTCTTACAATCAGGGGAAACTTTTGAAACGAAAAATGACAATGTTGGGTGCTATAAGATAAAGAAACAATCCTGAACATCCAAAGCCCTTCATAGAACAAGAAATATATTGTTTTTCTTTTATTTTACGATTGACATTGCCGTAATTAACTATATTTCTACAAATACATAAGAACACATGCTGCAAAAAGAACTGTTGATGCTCTCGAACAACTTATACACTTCGCTGGTCTCCTGATATGTTTGATATCTCACCCTGTAAAGGAGTATAGACCGAAATTGTAACGCAAACAAGCTAACTAAAAGAAGAATATTTTTAGAAGAATTAGGAAAGCCTTTCATACAAAACCACATGAGAAGCAGAACACATATACCAGTAAGAGACCAATCGCGAAATATTGCGCAGAGAATGCAGAACGTTGAAAGTGTATTTTCTTCCAAAATAAGTGTGCCACAAATAATTATTTAAAATGCAGCCGGTGTAAATTTTGCATTTCAGCTAACGACAATATAACAGAGACATACATAATATCTATCAGAAATGCATATGTGTGTAAAACTCAGTGTACATACTTTTATCGAAATTGTGATACATAAATGTTTATGTTCTTTTAGTTTTTAAGAATAATTATTTGTTACTTTGCATTAAATAAACAAGTACTAGTAACTTTTTCTTTTCTTCACTTCGGGTTATGTTGACCTGAACGATACAAATGCAAAGTAAATGTGAACTATGTGAACTCGCAAAGTGGTTGGCTTGCTTGTTGCATCATTTGAGCTACAAAAAGCTCACCCACAGCTACTATGAAAACCATGCTAAATCTAGTCCTCTTGGATATTTACACTAAGCAGGAGGCAATAGGAGTATACAGACTGAAATATGGTGGAAACTGGAGAACCCAGGATACTCTCTGGCTGGCATGCCAGAATAACAGCTGAAATTACAAATCTTTGAAATGGACAGTGATATAAGGATTGAAACATTCTTTTTCGACAAACCCTTCTTATCTTGGGCTGGGATAGATAGAGAACAAAATAAAAACCAGGGATTCAAAACCAAAACTACTGCCCAGGTAGGTCAAAAAGAACTACAGCTTCTGGAGCTGATACATAGGAAGAAACCCAGAACCATATACAATATAGGGCAATAAGGCAATATAACAGCATTTAACAACTGATGCTTTCAACCAATACAGCTTAAACGATAATGAGTATGTTAAAAGGATACGCCTGCCTGAGAAAGCACCAACATAGAATAGGCGTCTTTAAAGATGAATCTATATGTCTACTATGCGACTAGGAGGAGGAGACAGCCCACCACATTATTTTCGAATGCCTTACATTCGAAATAGGCTGCTAAACCAGGACTAACCTGTTTTATGTAAAGAAATGCAGTAAGTACGGAAAATATTCCACGGTGTTAAAAGAATAATCAGAAGACCTGATCTGTATTCAGTGCCCAAATTAAATCCAATCAAATCAAGTATCGGCAGACCAACAAATTTAATGAAATGTAGGCAGATATCAAATTCAATCGTTTTCTCAATCCCTACTCATGCCTTTTGCGATGGGACTTTTTTTCCTGGGCACATTCAAGAAGTTTGATGTATGTTCGTGGAGCAACAGCAGTAAATAATTTAGGAGCTACAGAAATCAGAAATATGATGATAATATTAATCGTTTATATACTTCCGTTTTCCCACTAAGATTAGTAGCATTCCGTAGGAAAAGAAAATCCAATCCTAGAACCATAAAAATGGATGGGCAAAACATAAATTGCAAAACGAAGGTTAAATACCTACGCCCTACCATAGACAATAAACCTGTCTGGAACAAACACGAACTTGAAGTAGTGAACAAGGACAAAAAAGCCCTGATGGCGTGCAGAAACATTGCACGAAAAAATTGGGGATGCAACCCAAAAATAATGCTTTGGATGTATACAGCGATAGTGAGACTATTCATCACTTATGCATCAGTAGCTTGGAGCAAAAGAATTAATCTGGTCACCGCAAGAATTAACCTCTTGAAAGTGCAAAGATTAGCATACATATGCATAGCTGAGGCTATGACAACCTGCCCAACAGCAGTTATCAAGGTAGTATTGGATCTTACCTCTTCCCATATTGTGGTGAAGGGCGTGGCAAAAAGAACCACACCCAGAATGAACAAGAATGGAATGATTAGGCATAGGCCTCAATCTCCTGATGGTGATTAAACCAGAGACATGCTCCGAGGTGACATGTCAACAAAATTCAGCTTTGTGAAAGAATTCACTACAAAGCTTAGTAACAAGAGCGGGTGGGATGAAAACACCATCTTGAAATTGAATACAAATGCCGTCAAATGGTACACTGATGGCTTCAAACCGGCAGAGGAAATGGAACAGGAATATATGGGCCCAGAATCAAATACTTCGAAAACTTGGTAAAATACCCGAGTATCTTCCAAGCAGAAATACACGCCATTGAAAGATCCGTCCAGTTCAATATTGACCGAAAGCAGGAGATTATCATTATGTCTAGTCAAGGCGCTGAGCTCACATGAAATCAGTCCCAAGATGGTCTGAGAATGCATAGAGAAATTAAACGAGATAGATAAAAGGAATAAAGTAAACTGTGAGTTCCGGGTCACACAGGAGTAGAAAGAAACGAAATAGCGGATAATCTTGCAAAAAAGGGCTAAAATGCTATTCGTAGGACCTGAACCCTTTTACAGGATAAGTAGCAGTACAATATTGAAGAAATTCAAAGTGAAATGGAGCAAAGAAAAACAAGTTATTGGGAGAATTTTCAGGGAATGAGGTAAGCTAAAACTCTTCTGGAAACCTATAAGCAGGAGGAGTTTACAGGATGCATCAACCTCAGTAAGACCAATATTCGCATATTAACAGGAATACTTTCAGGCCATGGTAAACTTAAAGAACATCTGAGTAAGCTTAGATTAGCAAAGGAATCTGAATGTAGATTTTGTGGAGAACAGGAACCCATTCATCTCCTCTCAAATTGCGTAGCTCTGTGCAATTCAAGGGCGTTGCACCTGGAGCATGTGAATCAAAAAGAGAGACTGACCAAACTTGGGGCCTTTTGATAACCTGCATTTTCTGAAAGGATTGGAAGGCCAGCTGTAAAACAGCAAGAATATTCGACACAATAAATCTCTTAGGTCGCAATGTAATATCACCATTCATACATACATATCGCGATTTCCACTTCGCTTACAGTGGTTTATACTTTTTACGATCTTTTAGTATTTTCTAATGCCCTTCTATGTATTTTAAAGCAAAATAAAATAAACTCATGTCAAAATTGAGTTATAATTAGTAGTTTAACCTTACTAAATACCAAATCTAAATATGGTACCGTTTGCTCGTGTTTGCATTTAATACAATATTTTATAGGCTCCTGTATATTTATCTATCTATTTGAACTAAAAGGTACAAAATTTATCAAAGGATAGTCTTACCTAGGCGTTGCACTTAAACCATTCGTAACGTTACTTGGCAGTCTCACATTCCCACTTTGCACTTCAATCTCGGATGGCTTCTCTTTAACTAGAATTTTTATAGGTTTCACATCGGACGTCACCAAAGCTTGCGCCTCTCTTAACCTTTCGTTTGCACTTTTCTGACTGTAAGAACCACTAAAACTATTATGATCGGGTGTCAATGATTTATTTATATTATTCTTCACTGTATTTTCTATTGATTCCATGTGTACCTTATTCGAATTAGAAAAACTATTATTTATATTTTGTCCCACAGTATCCAATTTTTTGTGAATTGATTCGATCGTAGGCAAGGCTGTTGTTGCACTCTTGGTATCTAGCGCCTTATTTCCTTTGTGATTTTCATTTGATAACGCTATAATAGCACTAGCTGCCGGAGATAGTTTAGTGAAATTATTATCTTTCAGTAATGTCTGTGAATTTAAAACTGTGTCATTCATTTTATTCATAGCACTAGAAACACTCGTAGCACTTAACACTCTACCATCATTTGAGAACTGTTTGATTAGCTCTTCTTTCAGTATATCTTCTATATTCGCATCTAACTTTAATGGTTGGGCAGCAGTAGTTGCAGTAGAAGATACAACGGCTGTTGCGGTTGGAAGATCAGATAACTTAGAACTACTATCTGACTTATGAACATCAGCTTTTTCTACATCTTCGTCTTTCACTTTGCCATTGCCTTTAGGCTTGCCTCTTCTGTCTTTAGCATTTTTATTATCGGCAGAGTTCTTGTTAGAATTATTGTCATCGATTTTTTCTCTGTCGTCATCATCCACACTATATTCAGATATCACATCTGCATAAGCTGAAGATCGGATGCGACTTGTCGATGGTTTTTCCAACTTGGATGATTGTATCTTACCAATACTTTGCTTGCGACTTAACTTTCCTTTCCCATACTTAGTATCAGAAGGTTTCTGAGGCACTTTTGGTTTATTGGATTTATTATAACTATTTACCTTAGCCGAAACGTCTCTATACGAATGCTTAATAGGAATCCTTGTTTGACCCTTCGTAGGACTAGTATCTCTGCTTGCATTTCTAGAAGCGTTATTAGAACATGGTCGTGAATTCTGCCTGGAAGAGTACTCACTAGACGAGGAGTGGCCTCTTGCTGGCGATGATCTTCTACTGGTAGGCTGACTTCTAGTGGAACGTGGTATTTTCGACGGGGAAGACTGTGATTTTTCATTGGTAGGATTCTCTGGCGAACTGCCTGTAATCGGAGACAGTTGCTCGAAGGCCGGTTTTCTAGAATGTCTTTTATTCGTGCTATGGGGATTCTGTGGCGGCCGAAGGGAAACATTTTTGGGCGATAGATTAGTTAAACTTTTACTTAAATGAGGACTCAATTTCGAACTGTTTTTTTGTCTAGACTTAGATGTAGTCGTCTTCGTCACCGTATCAATATGAAAAGCCCCACTCGATCTGCGAGTCGGTTGAGGTATTTGGGATTTCTTTGGTGATTGATTGAGCCTGGATGTACTAGACGATATGCGTGATTCTGAAGGTGGCGGTGAGGGAATTGGGAGAGGCATGTCTGGAGCCGATTGGATTGAAACCTCTTCCCCTGAATGGACTAACCCTTCCTGTCGGCGATGGACTTCTAGTTCCCGGATTACTGGAAGCCTCGGCAATTATAGAAAACGCTTGCGCTTTTTTCCTCCTGCTATTCGGTGTTAATCTGAAAATTAAATTGAGCACGGATACATGAGCTTGTACTTAAAAAGGTTTTGTTCAAATATTTGTTTGTAAATTTTATGATGAAGTACACAGTCAATGTATAAATATTTATATTATATTTTGGTGTATACTCTGTACGAGACTTTATTTTTATAACTTAAGATCAATCTACAACGGTACACGTATAAGCGAGCGTATTAAATATATTAGACACTACTGATTTGCATGTATTGATCAACTCTTTCCATTCTTATCGTAGTCAAGGTTTACTGTAGTATTAGCTTGACCACGGCATATTTATTTTACTTCAAGTTCATGCTTTTCCAAGAACACAAACATATAATTCTACTTATACAGGTTTGTTTATTATTGCACTAACTTTTAAACGTAAAAGCTACTTATGTTGTTAGTGAACTTATCTTTTCCATTAATTGAAACATGTAACCAAGAAGTGGGGGTACTTCGCCGTTGGCAAGGTAATATATGCCTGTTCTTGGTAGTTAAAGACTCGAAAGAAAAATGTCTTTCAAAAGACCATTACGCTACTACATAGAGAGACAGATATCTAGTTGTAGTTTTTTTGAATATCACTTTAGTCAATCAGCTATTTGTACATCATAGACGGTTAAGTTAATTAATTTCTACCGCTTTATTATTTTCTCAATTTTTTACATGTTTTTTTTGCTCGGAAATTAATACAAGGAAAAAGTTGCAATAAAACCCTCTGGAATTAAGAAAACTTGCATACAAGATTCTATCACTATTATACCTTTCGTACAGAAAGCTTTTCATCGTTCTCTCTACATTATTTCTTTTTTAAATTGTAAAAAGTATCTTAGAAAAATGAAAAATATATGCAGTTAAACTATAAATGATTGAAGGGTTTCAGTTTGTTAAGTTATTTTTTGAAAAATGATCAATTTCAACACGTCAATTTTACATATATGAAAGATCATTTGATTTCCTATTTTCTAGATATGAGGTTTTGTTTCGTTTTCAAATGGCAATGGGCTTCTTCCAATCAAAATAAATTCTCTCCTTTTTCTCAAGTACGATTATACCCACACTATAGGCATAGGTAGTGCTGTTTGAAAAAAAAATCGTACGAACGTGTATTACAACAGTCATTGTAATACGTGTTTCTTACGCCAGTTTTTCTATTTCCCATTAATTCACGCTTATTTATTATTTAAAAATGGGCATTCATGCAGAGCATTTCAATGTTTCTATGTTTGTGAAAAAATTCTGGTGTCATGCGCAATTGCGTGCAATAGCATTGTAAAAATGTCACATATGAAATGACAAACCAGGAGTTGCACTACCAACCTTACATAAAATGTCACCACAAACAGTGTCACTAAAGGGGTTTACGAAAATTGGATCGGATATATACCGATGTACCGAAAGTGAAAGGAAATCATAGAATTTACAATGTGCTAGAACAGGATAGAAAGTCGGTAGATACCTTATAATCCAATTTTCGTAAACGCCTTAAGTAGAAAAAGAATGTTACAACGCAGAACGTTGTGACACTGTTTTTCGTTAAAGCAGTTGCATAAAGTGCTCATTGTATATGCGAAATAGAGAAAGATATTTATCTTATTACCTATTATTTACAATATAACGTAAACCAGAACAAAATTAGTACCTATAGTAATATGTACACTGAAAGGAAGACAGACATTAAATTAACAAAGCACGTTTTTTAACAAAATATTGTTGAGCTAACCAAAGTTAAAGTTAATCTAACAAGAAAAACAAATAGTGAAGGTATATGGATGTCAATCATGGACTAGGAGCAAATTAAATTCAGGGAAATAAAAGAGTAGCTAAGCTAACAATAGTAGGTAGAAAAATAATACGGAGACAAAAAAGAATAGATATAGAAAGTAAAAATAGGCACATGCAGAAGCAGAAAATAGAACCGGTTTAAAAGCGATATGGATTTGGTAAAATGGAATGCAAGAAAACCAAGAATGATGTTTGGATATTAAAAAAAACTCATAATTGACCCGCAGGTCGTAGTACTTTTTCTAACTAAAATGCAAAACGGTATAATAGTTTATAATAAATTTATAAATTATATTACCTATATGGCGCTGGTGCCGATGGAGGATCTGGAATTGCGCCATATTCGTGCGGAGATAGTACAGTAAAAGCTCCTGGTGATAAATATCTCAAAGACAATTCATCTTCAAAATCTCTGGCAGTACGATGACCAGTCCGTCGTTCGGGTGATCTCATTCTGCTCCTTCACACTCTAGAGATCCTTACATTTTGGAGAGTTCCTCAAAGAAACACCATCAAGTTAACCATAATTGTAAAGGATCAGAGCAATTCCTGTAAAGAATAAATAATCAAGTAAATTCAATGAAGGTATAGAAGTTTACATTTAAACTCTTATTTAATTGGTTCTTGCAAATACATACACATATTGGGAAGAAAATAATTTTCAAAAGAAGAACATTGGATGGTTGCAATTGTGCTAATTTTGAGGGAATTAATACAATATTACATTCATTAAAGAAATTGAAAGAAAAATACAACGCCTTTAAAAGGATGCAGACCATAATAATTTACAACACACACAGTACAACTTGTATTTTAGTGGATTAAACCATCCATGAAGGTGGATTTATGTTGAAGACACGCAAGTTAGTCGTGAATATGTTTTTAACTCATTTTTGTGTAAAGATTTACTTCATAAAACATTTCGTTGCATCATAAATTTTTACGTTATATCATACTTTTTTACGTTTTGCGTTGTAACACAAAATGTTCAAAAAGAATAAAGCTAGTGGACTTATTGAAGGCTTAAATTGGAGTATATTTCTTTAGTATATTGCATTCTTTCTTTTCTAGCGGTTACGTATATCAGACACAGTTGGTGATACACATTTGGTGATGTTTATTTGTAGTTTGTAGTGTGCACCTACTATTTACTTATAAGCATGTCATAGCGAAATTATAACTAAAAATTACTTTTATATTGTATTTTATTTCATATAATTTTATTCATAAACTCGTTGGTAATGTAAGAACTACAACTATATGTTTAAACTTTAATTATGTGTTTGTTTAAGCTACTTTCACAGTAAAGAAGGTATCATGTATTATTGTTCCATACAAAATTTGAGCATCTTAACTCTTAGTTGCCATATCTTAATGGAAGAATGAAACTAAATAGTTTGGTTAATTCTTTAGGCATTTGTTTTTTTTTTTCAATTTTCAATGAGTTAAATCTTTTTATCACTAATTTTCTTCATATTAAAAAGACAGCTTTCAACGAGACATTGCTCTTATCGAAGAACTTACTCAGTTTGTATTTGTAATTATTCTATGAGGTAAATAAATTAATTCCGCATTAGAAAATAAAATTAGTTTGGACGGTCAGCCATAGAAGTGTAAAAAAAGGTGAAGGCAGCAAGTGAACCGGTCAGAGAGATTTTTTTATAACTTTTCATTAAAAATGGATTTTCCTTCGCCATTAGCAAATCACAAGCAGTAAATTTTATCAACATGAACACGATAAGATCAAAGAGTGGTGACAAAAGTGACCAGGACAAAGATAGGAAAAATGGTTTTTAAATACACAAAGCCTTTAATTTACGAAAATTTATGGGTAAAGACAGGAAAACTATTAAAATAACAGCGGAGCTACTAATTACTCATTCTAGACTAAACAGGGTTATGCATATCTTCGGTATGGCAGAGGATAATAATTGCAAATTCTGTGAAAGGAAGAAAGAAACCGCAGTTTAATTTTTGTGCCAATCTACTGCTGGACTCGTATTTGCGTCTAGTTCCGGCAAAGTCACTTACAATGCCCAACTGTAATATATGTAGGTCCATTATTGGGCTTATCATTTGCGCGATAAGCTGTGTAGGCGAAAGTGATTAAAAAAAGCGTTTGTTTAGTTCAGCTGTGCATGTGGGATCTGCAGATTTGTTAATATAAAACTTTTCATCCTATCCTAAAAAACTAAAATGGACATCCGACAGCTGCTCCCTCACAACGAAAGATTAAAAATATCTTTTCAGATGATAATGTTGCTAGCATCGAAGTTTAGTCGGAAAGCAGATAGATGGCTACGTAAAGAAGGCGCTTTCAAAGATAATAGATCTAGTTAAGGAAGCAAAATTACAGAGCCTCTACTAAGATAAAAAGGATTACAATATATCTGAAAAAGTCGCGCTGAGATAAACTTATATGGCCACATCAATCCAAATTTAAACCAATATAAAAACGCCGCATTATCGTAATGTTTGTTTTCATTACTGTTTTTAAGAATATAGGCACTAGGTCAAAAGAAATAAAAACCACTGAAATTTCGTAAGGATATCTTCTAAACTGTTCGGAATAAATTAAATTCTTTCAATGATCTTTATACGTTTCCAAAATATCAAACCTTCTCTCCAGAATCTCTATCAAAAAGCTTTATATAGGTACAAATAATAATATCTATCTGTTAATTTCCCAGGATTCAAGTAAATTTTGATATATTGTATCTACATATATACATTTGATATCAATACATTTGTAAGTCCGGCTCTATTTGTAATAGTATAAATATCCACTCTAAAATATTCAGGAATACTACGCAAGTTCAATACACCGCGTTTCCAAAACAACATCTTAGTTAAATATAGCAGCCACTTTTGTCATTCCAGAATTAATGCCACCTTATAGAATGCGTTCGTTGTATTTATATACATCTTTGCTCAACTGCAGAAAATTGAAAATGATTTAGGAAAAGCATTATAAAAAGTAACGTTTTTAATAAAAGCTTCTAAGTCAAAAGTTTAAACTATATAATATAGACAATAATGACCTAATTCATATACTGAAAATTAGTATTCTTATCATATCTTATTTGTTTGTGTGTAGCAACAAGGGTTTATCTATAATAATAAAATTATTTGTAATATTCATTTATTTTATTTACAAATGATTATTATTTATAAATAAAATTACACTTTTAAAAAATAATATTATATTAATTTAAAGTACTTGGCTTTTGTAGGGTTAATTTAAATCTTATAATATGTTTCCGACCTTCCGTTATCCACACAAAAAGAAAACATGTCAATGCACACAATGGGTGATTGGCAACAACACCATCATATAACCACAGTGAAACTCTAGACAAGCAGCTTTACGTAAATATAACTGTATATTTACATTAAGTTTGTTTAGTTTACATATCTGTAAAATTACTTCAATTCGCGTGTATTAATGTCCAATGAAGATGTAATTCTTACGTCACTAATGTATACAATTTACTTTTTTTAGTATAGGAATACGTTATATCTGTATTTATTTATTATACGGTTATAACTCGGCTACATTTCTTCTGTAATTTGTTTAGAAATGACAACAGTATTACACTTCTATTGTATTTCCAATGTGTATTGTAATCATATGCTTAGATACATCTTTACGGCGCGGCAGTTGGCTATATGCATATTTATCAAAGCAAAATATATAATTACTGCTATTTTTCATGATAACATGAATTTTCGAGGACTAAAAACGCAAGTGGTTTGCTGGTGTAAATAAATAAAATATGTATTAATATTTATATGTAAGTATACAGGGTATTCCACGTATTCCAAGTGGCTAGTTAGAAAAGCTTAACGAAAGCTTTCAGTTTTAGAAATTAGGAACTTGCAAAAATTTGCTACTTACTTTCTTTTTAAAATATTTTCAGGTCTTTTTACATTTCTAGTTAACTAGAAGTCGTCATGAACTTTGTTATTTTAAATAGAACCGCCTACATGTTATTACATTTCTGAATTCAGCATGAAATTCTATGACGATTACAACCAGAGTTTCCTACACCTATTTGCAACTGTTTTTTTGGATATTGCGATTTTTGTGAAAATGTTCATTTACACTGTTATACGTAATTGATTAGTTTTCACTTATATTAAGAGTGAGAGGTCCCTACACTGAAAAAAAAAAATTCTCTGTCGTTAATAAATATGCATTAATCCTAATAAATTATGCTTTTAAATTGTAGCAAAAAAATATTTATTAAGCACACAAACAAATAGTTATTTAGGTAGGAAATTCTTTCCTTATGAAAAAATATAGTTTGGACTTGAAAATAATCGATATCAGTCGCAAAGTAAAATTTCTTTGTTTGGAATAGTAACGCATATTAGTCGAATGATTCTACAATTATATTCAAATAAATATTTGAAATTATTTGCAATTAAGAAAGCATATTTTTAGTTTAATAATTTATATAATTGACCAAAATAAACTATTTTATTAAGCAGATTATACAAAGACTCCAGCTGTTGTCCACTGCACGCCAGTTAAATATTTGATGGCTATGTCCGCCATGTAGAAAACTTATACCGTGTATGGAAAGTTAGTGCAGTGAAATAAGAGAACCGCCATCTTCACGGCAATTTCTGTACTCGTAGAATTTGTTTAACGTATTTGTTACTACAGGCCAAAAAACTTGGCTATTATATGTTTAAAACGTCATAACGTGATGATTTAAGTAATGCAGTTTTGATGTAAATCTAGGAAATTTAATTCCACACCCAACAATATAAAAATATACAAAGTATTCTATTTGAGAAAAATTGAGTTTTACAACTTTCAAAATTTTTTGATATGTCACTATCTATTTTTTTAGACAGCCTGTATGATACAACGGGAGCTTTTTACTACATTTTGGTGAAACGATGTTGGTTTCACTAAACTTGGTAGTTGTAAAATGGGAGACCTATGACACTTAAAGTTAGTGAAAATTGAACAACTACGTACAACTGTATAAATAATTAAATTTTCGCAAAAATCGTAATATCTTGAAAACAGTTGAAGATGGTACAGGACACCGTTATTGTGACCGTCATACAGCTCTGTGCTGAATTCAAAAATGTAATATAGGATGTTCCATTTAAAATAACAAAGTTAACCGGAAGTAAAAAAAATCCTGAAAATATTTTAGAAAAAACAGTAACTACGCAATTACTACAAACCCATTTTTTTAAAGAGTTTTGTCAAACCAGAAAACTTCTAAGTATAGCTACTTCCGTGGAAAACCCGCCATAGTTTCAAATAGAGCCAATGCATGTAAACAGAATAAGAATATAAAAATACTATATTCAAACACTACTAGTGCAACAATAGCGTTTGTTGCAATACGAGTTTTTTTTCTATTTCGCATTGATTTATTATGTAGGTAACATGTCTTTTTTATCTATACAGAGAAGTTCAATGTTTCCATGTTTGTGACAAAATTATTGTGTCATGCACAATTCCATACAAAAACCTTTGTAGAAATATCAAATGTCAAACCACAAGTTGCATTACCAACCTCGCACAAAACGTCACCACAAACAATGTCATAAAGCTCAGCAAAACAGTTATAAAAAGTGCTCATTGTATAAACACACGAAATAGAAAAAAATAGTTGCACAATTCACTTCATATGTTTAAACCATGTCCAGTGAAACAACCCTACAGGATGTTCTAAAGTGTATGGTTACACCTGTACGTTTAATGTTTCCTACATTTAATATGTTAATCATATTGTATTATGTTATCCTATTTCTATCATAATTTAAAAATTGTATAAACACAAATACACATATATTACAAAAGCAAAGTAAATAAATTATAGTGCAAAACAAAATTACAATTGCAAATTGTCAACCAGAACGCGCAATATATAAAATACCTTTCAACGTCGCAACTCCGTGCAATAAATTATTTTACTTCTAAAAACTAGAATAATTTAAACTTTGTGATAATGTCAATCCCTTCAAGCACTAACGAAAAACTCAAACTACTACTACTTACAAAGGCAAGAACGTCGAGAAAATGCCTTACATGCTTCTAAAAGAACTGAATCATAACTAATAGTTACTGCGCTTACATATTTATTCAATGGTATTAGAAATCTGCGCTGCATGCTGGTGTACCACTGAGGAAATATCCTATTTTTAAACAATTAGTTTCAGACAGTGAGTAGGCACGTAAACAATATTGCGATGAAGACGAACCTTTTCATTTCACCATTACTTTATCCTTTCTTTAATTACGTATTGCAATTCTTTTCATTGTTTAAAGTTTTGTGAAACGCAATTTACGTTATGAATAGGTGGTTATAGTTGTGATTTAGTTATTTTCTTAACAAGAAAATTACTGAATTGTATGGGATTGGTGATGTTACGAGGCGTTAGAAAAAAAATACTCACTATTTCACTTTAAAACATACAATAATAACTTTCCATTAAATAATAGGCTCTCTAGACATCAAATTCAGATTTCGAGAAACTTGGTAAGAATGTATATGACAACATGCGCATAGGAGGATTTCTCCTATGCGCTCACAAATACTTCATCCCTTCAAAAATCGATTAATATTCAATTTATCTTTCGGTGTCATTTTCGAACGGCAAGAGAGGAAGTTCTTCATAACACGGTACTGCGGAATATACAGGTTGTTTATAAGCAACCCTTGTATAATAAACCTATTTGTAATATGAACAAAGCTTAAAATAAAAATTATGTGTTGTTTAAGTCGACTTGAAATATATACATATTTCCTGATGTATGAAACATTTGCGAAACATCAAACAAAATACAGAATGCGCTAAATAGTTCACTTTCACGATATCGAGTAGAATAAGCTAATGGTACTCAACGTAGGAAACAACTGAGTTATAATTTATAATAGAAGGTCTTACACTATTGTAAGTAGGGTTTCGCTGTCAAATAAAAGTACAGTTGTAATCGGGTTGCAGTCCAATAAAAATGGAAAATATCGGTTCTGGTCCGGTTCGTGTACAGAAAATATCATTTCGAACCGGAAAAAAAATCGGTTCAACTACTATACACTGGTAATGTACAACGCGAACTAATTAAAGATTATTGTAAACAAAAAATGGAAATTACATTATTTTTTTAAGTTTTCTTAACTGTCAAATAAACGTAACCTTTAAAAAACGTAATAAACGTAACCTTTAAAAAACGTAATAGTTTTTAAACTTAGAGACCAAGGCTTCTTATGGCTACTAATAATTTTTTATACGTAAGTTTTTTTTTTTAATGCACAAAACAAAGAAAGCAAGTAACTTCAGTCAGATCAGAAACATTTGTAGATAAATATTACGAATTCATGGAAATGTAATCCAAATTCATAACATAGAGGTTTTGATATACTTCGGAATTTGGAAATACAACGTTTAATTTCATTCTATTTTTTATATTTTTTAATTTTACTTATTCACATGTCAATCCTTATTTTTCTTATGTTGTTTGTGTAAACCAAATTCCTTGAATTACTATCAAGATTTATTTAGTAAAAGTGTTTAATTTATTTCATTCACCGATTTCAACTTGAGGTCTGATTTCGGTGGTGCGTCTGGCGATTGCGTTTTGCGACTGCAGTCGCTGTCGCGCAATCTATGTATTTTCACTGGTGCGTTTTGGACCCAGCGACTCAATTAAAAATTGGCTGTTAATGTGACAATTTTTCCAATTTTAACTGTCGAATATTATAAAAGACGTAAAGTGGAAGACTAAAATCTAGTATATGTAATTTTATTAGAAGATGAAGAGCACTTGCAAGAGCAATTTCTTTGCAAGAGACGTGATACGCATCGTGTGTTTATAAAAAAAGGGAAGAATGGTATTTTAATCTTATTAAAAGTGCAAATTTAAGAGAAGATGGAAAATAGTTTATATTAACTTATGTGCCAAATGTATTAAGTAGATGTTTATGCTCCGGTGGGGAGGATCTTACAAACACATCTATTAATACCCGCGGTGCATACAGACTTTTATGTCATACTAGTGCGTTATGGCATCCACATTTATTAAAAAAAAAATCCGAAAACAATTTGATCTTAAGAATATTGTAACAATCAACCCTAGTCACAGAAAAAATCGAGGAACGCCTACGACAGAGTACCTATATGACAAATTACTGAACTGGATAGTAGGAAATTAAATAGAAAATATTAATGAAGTTTAAGTTTTAAGTTAATAAGAATATTAACAATGCTAATTACTAGAAACGAATTTTTAAAGCAAGAGTCAAAAACCAGTCGAAAAAGTTTTGTTTAGAAAAGATGTTTTGATCAGACGTTTTTAATGAACAAAATTGCATTAACATTTGGTGTATTTGGTAGGTATCAACAGCAAAAACTTATGAATATGCTAGTTACTTACGTAGGAGGTAGAAAATCAGTTTTCGTGGTAAACGTGCCAGAGACAAAAACTAATAAAAACGCGTTCTTACCATTGGTTAATTTTTTTGTAAATGGTTCAACCAAGTTGGAACCATTACGTCAGGAAAAACACGTCGAAAATTATTGGTTATAAGCCAGTGATACTTGATGAAAACCGGTGCATCAATCGCAAACATCTGTTGTTTCCGGTTAGTGTATCCGAACGCGTATTTTTTATTTATTATTTATTTTATGTTTGTTATTCCACAAATATGCGTACAACAATCAAAACAGATGCGCTAACTAAAATTGAGACGTAAATATATAAAATAAACACAAGAAGAACAAATATTGCCACAAATTTTCCAAACCAGTGATATCTGGCAATTGTAGTTAACGAGGCATGCAATGTCTAGCAGATATGAAGCAATAAGCAAATACATTTCGAAATAATCGCCGTAATGTGCAGGATGTTACTCCATATTGCTCCTAATCACTTCACTCGTCTAACAACTGTTGACGGATGAGAGTGCTCTTTCTGGGAATCTAGAAAACACAGAAAAGTGAGGCGCCTAACATTTGTAATGTTTTAATATAGCAATGTAGCTCCGTATTTGTATCAAACTATAAATATTTGCAAGTATTTTTCATACTGTTAAACATATTACTTAATACTAAGGGCAAATAAAACAGCCAATTAGAACTATTAAGTCTGCCTATTCTACCATTCTTTTTGTTACAACGTTTCGATATAACACGTATCTATCTTTCTCAAGCAATAAAAAGAATAGTAGAGTAGACAGACTGAATAGTTCTAATTAGGAATTTTATTTATGTCTAATAAAATGGTAATTATTTAATGTGATTTATTAATTGCAGATATTTTTTTTTCAAAATATCGAACATAAAAAATGATAAAATCCATATTTTACACTATGTGAGTGTTTAATATAGGAGAAAAAAGAAATCAATCACGGTCTAGATCCTCACAAAATTCTTTAACCGGTTTCGTTCTATTCAAGCATCCTCAGGCTAGCTAAAGAAAAATAAATAGGATAAAAGAGCATTTGCGTAGCGTAAAACTCAATACTACTGTAGATTCCTTGTTCGGTAAACATTTAAAAGAAAATAAACACCACTTTAACATCAATTACAATTTCCAACTACAACAGCTCACTAGTAATAATAATAATAATAATAATAATAATAATAAATAATAATAAATAATAATAATAATAATAATAATAATAATAATATATTTGCCCAACAGATTGCTCCAAATAAAGGACAAAAAAAATACAATTCATATAGTGGTACAATAAAAACACAAAAAATGTAAACATAAAGAGTACTTGAGCTCAGCTTAAACATTAACATAAAAGAAACATATATATGCACAAAAGAAAGATTAACAAATTATGACAACTGCTTATTTGCTATTGACAATATTTCCTGCAGAGGTGTAAAATGTATGTCACAGAGCGATGATATTAAATTAAAGATACGTGACATTGATACTATAGGCGAATTCAGGGAAGAGTTTAGACGTGCATATGGTGCGTAGAACGTGCTTGTGTATCTTGGGGAGCCGCGAGGAACAAAGAATTGTAGGCGTGATAAAAGGTAAGGAGCATCAATATTGTTATTTACTAGATTATAGATGAACTTAATTGAATGTAATTGTCGTCTAACTTCCAACGACTCAACATCGAATTGCTGAAGTAGAAGCCGGTAGTCATAACCAATCTCAGGGTAAGAGCCTTCCTGTTTAAAGTATAAATATTTTAGAAGCTTTCTTTGAACTTTTTCCAGTGCTTCTTTATGCGAAGAGTAGAATGGATTCCAGATCAAAGACCCATATTCCAACTTAGATCTCACAAATGAGTAGTAAAGTAGTTTAATTGTATCAGGATGAAACGAAGAAGAGCTTCTAATTAAAAATCCTAACATCTTCATAGCTGACAGCACAATCTTCTCTCGATGCGCAGAAAAGGTAAGGGAGGTATCAAGGTAAATCCCCAAATCCCTCACAACGTTCTCACGGATAAGAGAAACTCCATTAATGGCATAATCAAATAAAACTAGATTTTGTTTTCTTGTGTAGCTTATAGTTCTGCACTTATCGACATTTAGTTGTACACCATTAGCGCTACACCATTCAGTCAGCCGATCGATTTGGCCTTGTAGATAATAACAATCATTGATGGAAGTTACTGTCGTAAAAATTTTGAGGTCATCCGCGAACATACATTTATCAATATTAATGCAATCCATCAAATCATTAATAAACACAATAAACATGAGCGGTCCGAGATTGGAACCTTGTGGTACCCCTGAGCTAGCGTGAAACGTTTGAGATTTGTAGCCGTTGTAAGTTACATATTGAACTCTGTCAGACAGGTAAGTTTCAAACAGTG
The DNA here is from genome assembly GCA_004143645.1 of Protaetia brevitarsis. Lineage (NCBI taxonomy): Eukaryota > Metazoa > Arthropoda > Insecta > Coleoptera > Scarabaeidae > Protaetia > Protaetia brevitarsis. The sequence continues at coordinate 1,956,380 of RXPK01000294.1, forward strand.
CTACTAGGGAATCGCTAAAGCCAAATGCCTTCATTTTTTGCAGCAACACTTTGTGTTGAATCCGATCAAAAGCTTTCGATATGTCCGTGTAAATAGTATCCACTTGTCCACAGGAGTCGAACTGATCAAGTGTATACTGGGTAAAATGTGCTAAATTGGTTACTGTGGATCGTTTTTCCATGAATCCGTGTTGGTCTGGAGATATAAAGTTTTTCATTAATGGATATATTCTAGAATAGAGAACAGATTCAAAAGTTTTAGCAAAATTGTTAAGAATCGATATTGGCCTGTAATTCCGCACATTTTCCGAAGATCCTCCCTTCGCAACTGGACACACTTTGGAGCATTTCCATAAGTCAGGGAATGTTGATGATGACAGCGCCAAATTAAAGATCTTTGTAAGAGGATATACCAGAACTATCCAACAGTCACGGACTAGAAAGCTCGGGATGCCATCTGGTCCAGCTGTCATCTTGTCTTTAAGCTTTTTGATGGCAGTGGTGGTCTCTGTCTCGGTAATGATAGGTATGTGTATGCATGGTGTATTAGTATGCACAAATACAGATTTATTATCAATTGTATCCCTAGTGTAAACACTGCTAAAGTAATGTGCAAATGCATCTACAACATCCTGTGGGGTATCGTACGAGGATTCGTCATAGATCACTGTCGATGGAATTCGAGACTTCCCCATTCTACCCATGAAAAAATGTCCAAAATTTCCGAGGATCTTCAATGATTGAAGCTTCTGAACGTGACACATAATCTTGATAAGCAATCTTTAATTGTTCTTTCACCACTGCTCTTAATCGTTTATATTGATCCAATATAAATACGCTTCGTGTTTGTTTAAATCGTCTGTGGTAATACGCTTTAAGTTTAATGTTATAAATAATTTGCGAAGAGTACCATGAGGGATATTTCCTATTAGTTGTGTTGTATAGTGGAACATGCTTATCCAATATGGAATATAGTTTGCGATAAAACAGATTGCAGGCAGTATTTACATCAGAGATGCTGTTCAAGAAGGTCCAATCCGTCACCGCTAACGTTTGATATAATTGGCGAAAATCGGCTTTCTTGAAGTTGTAACACTTATTTTGCTGGTTATTGTTAAAATTCTTAATTTTTTGAACAGAATATGGTATAAATATTTGTAGTGGTGGATGGTGTTCATCTACTAGTAGAGACCTTTCATTAAACGCACAATTAATTTTCGAGTCCACCTCCCATTTCCAAGTTTTACTGGGTTAGATGAGCTTCTGCATATATGGTTTTCAAGTATTCTACTAAGTCTTTAGCACATCATTATTTTAGGTTAGTTTCTCAATAATAAATGGCATAAGTTTATTGCAATTTTCTGGAAATTTTCTACCTTTATTTAAATTTTGGTCTCGACTTTTCCAGACTCATTTTATATACTGAGTTAATTTTAAGTGTTGTTTGTTTAAACTATATACATTGCACTTTATAATTTTATTTTATTTCTAAACCTTGACCATTCTTAACTGATTTTAAATTGTAAAGATCTTTCAAATATTTTTTTACCGTTTTGCTTTACTCCCTCATTTACATATAAAAAATATTTTTCTACAATACTATTTTGTTAATAATTGTTGCACACTCTTATTAGTTAATACTTCTTTAGCTGGCCTGAAGATGCTCGGATAGAGCGAAACCGGTCGTGTGATATTAAAGAATTTTGTGTGAATCTACACCCTGCTTAATTTCTTTTTTTCCCCTATAAAAAATAAGCTTTATTTAAAAATTATCAACTGTTGGAGGATCGAATTCCTTGATGGAAATTTAAAAAAATGTCTATTCTACTCTAGAACCCGATACACTGGTAACCCGGAAGTAAGTAGCGCACTGCACTGATACTCGACTTCTGAAAAAGACGGTTTTCGACATTTCTAGTATAAACGAAACAAATCGAAAAAAAAAAATAGAAAATAATTAAGTTGGGAATACAAGTGTTATACGAAGTCCGTGATATCTCTTTTGTTCCATTTATTAGACAGCAATTAATGACCTCTAAATCTAGGAAAGCGTCAACAAAAGCAACGCAATCAAAGAAAGCTGTTCCAAACACAGATTGTGTATGTGTATTGAGCTATACTGGCTACACATACACAAATACAAGTATACACGGAGTACGGCATTAATTAAGAATACATTGACGCGGAACTTGGAAAACTAATACGCAGAGGTGTTTCCGGAAAATCCCAACACCGGATAAAGAATGAATGGTTCTTTCAAACGGCACATTATAATGATATGTAAAAAAATGTAAATAAACTAAACCTTAAGTTAATTACCCACGAATTTGATGTTTCATTTTGATTAAATATGCATATAACAGATATCTATATTAAAACATACACTTGTGTTCAGTTCAATATAGCCTCTGAAAATTAAAACGTATTGTTGCTGAATTATTTCTAGTACACTAAATGGAATCAATAAATTTGCTAAAATACAGCAGCAATAATTGGAAAACCCTTCTAAAATTTCTACGTTCATATTAATAATTTAATAATAATTATTAATACAATTGTATAAATAATTTCATTCAAAATGAATATGTATGTTTAATTAGTCCAAACAAGAACCCAACACTTAATTTATATGAAGTCACATTGGTAATTTGTAAGCTCCGTCGGCAATCAAAATAGGCTGAGATTGTCGAACAATTTTCAAGTAGCGATCTAATAGAGTAGTATTGCAATCTTGCACAACCTCAGAACAGGGGTGCTGGGGATCACTAGGAATGCTAACAGAGGTAATTCCCTAATTAAGCTAAAATCAAAATGTTGATTGAAACTGCCGGGAAGAATGAGGTTTTGGGCAGCTACAATTCGAAAGAACATTTCTGGTATCCTAATACATGGATGGATCCAAAATGAAAGAAGAGGTAGGTACAGTAGTTATCCGTCTGCTGGCTCTCTATAACATTAGGGCAAATCCGTAGCTTCAATGAAGCTGTCCAGCTTTGCTGGGAATCACTGGTGCAATTAACAGCACAGGGACTGCTTCTTTGGAGATCATTGGGGGCCTCCTCCCGCTGAAGGTTTATGTGAGAGCGGAGACAATGAATGCGATCCTTAGACTGAAAGCCAACAACCTGTGGCATCCCCAACTTCAGGGTGGGAGGGCACACTTATACTACGGATACGATGCTGGACGGGCCGTTGCTGCAAGTGCCCACAGGCAGCATGGCACCCGAAATTATCTTCACTGAAAAGGTGAAAATCTCCATACCGACACCAGGCACGACTGTGGGCTCAGTCCTAACCAAAGGATATCCCTAAGCCTGGGGAAGCATACAACGGTCTTTCAGAAAGAGGTATTCGCCCTTGCAGCCTGTGCAGAAATAATTGCAAAAGGGGGCTACATGAGGAGGAAAATTAATATAAGCCAAGCTGTCACCAAGGCAGTCTCGAACCCCGTAACTAGGTCAAAACTAGTTAGAGACTACAAACAATCCCTCAATGCACTGGTACGAGACTACACGGTGTGTCTGATTTGGGTGCCGGGAAATGAGGATATAAAGGGCAATGTAATAGCCGACGAACCAGCCAAGGAGAGCTCTAAAAGACATTTCATGGGTACAGAGCCCGTATGTGGGATTAGTAAGGATTCCGCAAGAAGGGAGATCTGGACCTGGTTAGATAAAGAAAGTAGAAAGAAATGGAGGTCGACTGAAGGTCAACTCCATACCAAAGCGCTAATAGGAGATAGGGATGCTAGATTCTCTAATAACCTACTCAGGCGCAGCAAGAAAGAAGCTAAAACCATTACTGGGTTAAGGGCGCCGCGTACTTTCGTATTTGTCGGACGAAAGAGAGGCTATGGTCAGGTGGTGTGATTTTCTATGTAAAGTGATTGGGTTAGCGCGGTTACAAATTTGTTTTTCTGGATAAAAAATAACTATTATAAACTTGTGGTAAGTACGTTTTAACGCTTTATAACCCGCTTTTGTTTTGTTAAAAATTGAAAATATTGTGTTTACATTGCAAACTTTAATATTGACAATGCAAATCCTTCTTCAGATGTAAATGTGTTTTATTTTACGATGCTTTATTATTATCGACGCGTTGATCTTGGATTCATTTTAATTGACCCTTAAAATGTAACATTTCATTCGATGTTTCGTCATGCATGGCTGCCAACTTCTTTAGGATGAATGAATTCAATTAATTCGTCCTGGCATATGGATTAATCCATGAATATTCTCTAATTGAACTGTTTACTGTTTATTGGAAACAGTTATGTTAGGTTTTAACTATTTTAGAAACCCCATTATGGTTTATTGTTAAACAATGTATATTTTTTGCGGTCGTACAGTACAGGCATATTAGTCAACGGTAAGAGGTGTGATGTCTGGGAATGACTGGTAACTTTCGACTATTTAAAGCTAAGTCTTTTAAAAGTTTTCTCTAAGATTTTTCGTTTTTGAAATGCAATAGTTCTTGATAATCAATGGTAGCAAAGTGCCACTCGTCCATTTTAAAGCAACTTAGAGGATTTACAGAATTTATTGAGTGTTGTAAAATACAACCTTCAATTCCCGTAGAACCCGGTGACATTTGAGAGATAAGAATTGCCCTCATTAATTAAAAGGCCGAGCAGAGAAAATCTAATTATTGAGAGAATCTCCAGGGAATGAGGCAAAGTAAAATTCTTCTGAGAACCTATAACCAGAAGAGGTTTACGGAATGCATCAACCTGAGTAAGAACAATGTTCGCATATTAACAGGAATACTTTAAGGCCATTGTAAACTGAAAGGACATTGGATTCGCAAAGAAATCTGAATGTAGATTTTGTGAGGAATAGGATGAAACCCCCATCCATCTTCTCTCAAATTGCCTAGCACTGTGCAACTCAAGGGCGTTGCACCTGCGACCATGTGAAATCGAAGAAGAAGACTTACCTAACCTGGGCCCTTCTGATATCCTACACTTTCTGAAAGGAATAGGATTCGCAGGCCAGGTGTAAAACTGCAAGGATAGAAGATAAGATAAGACAATAGATCTCTTAGGTCGCAGTGTAACACCACCCTCCCCACCTACATACATACAATTGAAAGGCCAGATGTTCTCAGTTTACGCAGTTATTATCAAAGTTGCAACTTTTCACTAAGAACACAGCGTCACAACAACTGCGGATGGTGATCCAGTCTCCGCTCAGTCTGCTTGATCGATGAAATTTCGATCGCAGTAGTAGTGAAAATGTAACAAGCGGACTGTGCACTTTGAATAGTACTATTTTTGCGTAGCAAGGAGCTAAATGATGTCAAATATGGATATAAATAGAAAATGGCCACTTGCAAATCAAGTACGCAAAGTATAACATACAGGTTACATTTTGTTAGCATTAATTCCTTTCTTTTTAACCATTACAAAGCCGTGAATATGCCGTGTTTGGTAGGTCGGAAGAAGTCGCAGCTGTAGTTATTATATACAACGATGGTTTGAAGAATATGCTATGAAATTTTTCATTTAACTTATATGTAGAGTTCAGTGGTGGTAATTTTAATACATTTAACATTTTTTAAATGTGAACGCGTATTGTGGCTATATGGTGTGTACCTACATATGGTGAGATTCCAAAGTATTGTTAAAAAGAAAAAAACCGAACTTTTCGCTACTTCAAAACATTTAAAAACTCTTTTCCAAAAACTATAGAGTTTTAAATATTGGTATTTTGACATTTATGTATTGTTACAACTTATAACGTAAAATTGAATCAAACAAATGAGCTTTTTTCCGATTATTGTTATAATTTCTATTCATCTATACCCAGATAAAAATACGGGGTTAAACCTAACACATTTTTAATACTATTTGGTTGTTTATTTGCGTTCATTTACACAAGTGATCAGAATTGAGGTGGGTAGTCAACATTTTATGGTGTTGCTTTATTATTACCTATTTTGATATAAGTACTGCTTCCCATTTTATCTCTTACCTTGGGTTCGATAACTAAAATTTTTAATATGACTCAATTTACAATTCAAATACCTTTAAAAACAGTGAGAAAATCAGTTCATTCGGCTGTTTCGTAGCATCTGCTGAGATAAGCACTAACCTAGTGTCTTCTTCTATTGAATAAACACACATCATAATCAATTTTAGGAGTCAACAGATGAGCAACAGGAGAACACGTTTAAATATGTTTTTGTATTGAAAATTAAGCCATGCTGAAAAATTCGGCCCAGGCATTCAGGAGTTATTCTATATCTTTAGAAGTATTCTTTTTCCAAATCGAAGCCAATCAATCTCAACTTGCAGCAATCAAGATATCGCAGTCTCAAAATAGTGAAATTTTGTAAAAAAAAAAACATATACAGGTTTCGTATATCAATACTAAATCCAGGATTTTCAAAAATATATGTAAGGAGGAAAATAATGACAATAACAAAACTCCAATTGATGAGGGACAGAGAGCAAGAACTTTCAAACTGAGCGATAATTAGTGATTAGTATTCGATAATATACTATCACATATGGAAACCCTTTTTACGCGAGGAAAAATCCATGAAAAGACAAATTTCCAAATTTTCGCCTTCGAAATTCTCGCCAAGCTATTGGGTTGCGACGTGGTCGAGAAAAAATACAAAGAATGTGTAACAACAAAATAAAAATTAAATTAATTGAGCTTTTTCATTTATAGTAGGGCTAAAACAATCAAATGATATTAAATGCGGCACCAGAAAATGAGAAAATATATTAGACGAATAACTTAGAACATTCACATGGTGCAAAACAAAACTATGTTGATTGTAAAATCCCTATTCGCGGGTCGATATATTAATATTTATAAGGTATATTTAAATTTTTACCTGTCAGACAAAAAAAAAACATTAAACTGAAGACAATAGCAGTTCATTTGCTGATAATACACAAATCTTAAGAATAAATTAATTTACCTGGTCCTTTTAGAGCGTATTGTGATTGTACACATTAGTTACACTATATCTTTATCACAATAACAACAAATGAGTGTCAACTTTTGCCCTACACAACAATTCATGACGTAACAATAAAACAATACAGACCACGTGTTTAATTATTTCGGAAGATATGAAAAAAATGTTTGTTCACAACACCTCAATGGGGGCATTTAACAGTCAACTAGTTACCAAAATAACCACTTCGTCCGAACGCGAAAATATATGTTTTAACTCATGGGCGCCGAAATGCAACGCCAACGCCGCCTGCCGGCGAAACTTATTCTTCAAGAAAGCGGCGAAAGTCGTAGCTCTCGGCCTACTTGTGATTCCGACACCTCCCCTTATAACAATACACGCGATTTCTGTGTAAGACGTATGTATGTATGTACAATTTATATATGTGTGCATACCTTATAGGGCTCCTACATATACCATATAAAGGAAAAGTAACCCGGTAGATCTTTTATTGGCAACCTTGAAGGACTAATACATCGTAACTGAAATGATTTTGAAGCACATTTTCGTTTCAGCAGTGGTAAGTATGTGATCCTGAAAATCTGTTAAATCGCGGTTGATTCATATATTATAATTGATGTGTATATTAATTCTTATATTAGATAGAACACTGTATGTAATCAACTTTGATTATATAGTCTTGCGATAGATTACTTTTTAATAGTTCCCATTATGTATGTAAATATATTCTTAAATGTTTCTTGAACTAAAAATACATAGGTACAGTAATCAAAGGAGAAAACCAGTTTACTTTTAAATGTAAATTTTTAAATTCTCTTAAAAGCTATAGGAAACGGTACATTCCTAAACGCATTACATTTAAAAATATACAATTTTCAGTAAATATTAATAGATATAATACACAAACTTGAAATAAGTTCTCTTTCGTCAAAAACAATGTATGAAATATTTATTTACAAATGGCATTTAAACCTTTGCCCTGAAATAATCACTCTTTCAAATCGTAAAACAAAATCAATATTTTACGACCTTGTTACATGTTAAAACGTAGCCGTTTTCTTTTCTAATTGTCAGATTAGTAATGATTCAATGTTAATTGGCCATTTTTAATCATACAATTGTCTAATTATTTAAAATTACGGACACGATGAACATAGAAAGCTCAATTATAAAAGCATAAAACGTATTGGTGCATAGGCTTTTCCATTCTAAAAAGATCTATAAAACATTTTCTGCACGATAAATGGTCATTTAGTGAAAAAATAATGTATGCTGTCGGATTTCTTGTTGAATAAATTACCATATGCAAGAATGCGCTATTATCACAAGGGGGCGCTGAACTTTCAAAGCGTCGGCGTTATTAGATGCAGCCATTGTCTAGCAAAAACGGAACCACTCACTATACTGTAATGTATGTACCTAGCTTCCATACTGGATATTACATACATGAAAGCAGTAGATAAAAATAATGTTTATATATTCACCTAGAACAACTATACTGAATCAGTCAATGGCAAAAATATATTTATAATAATATATGTATATACATATTCGTTTTAAAAAATTTAGAAATAAATAGGCAACATTATTCATATACTGATTTTAATACAGTTCAAATAAAGTTTGAACTGAATAAATTCTGAATACCTTCCTACCATAATTCAACACTCTTGAGAAACTACTACGACACGCACATAAGGGACGATGTATTTCCATATCGACTATTACATCAAGACCAATATGTGTATCAAGCAGAAAAATCTAAGCGTCGAAGAATAAAGGAGTCGATGAAATTTGCTGCAGATGGATAGACTGCATGCTTAACTCCTTAAGCATATAAAAGGACCCGCTCACACAATTATCATTGAAGAGACACTGGTGGCTCGAGTCGAAAGGGAATGTCCGCAGGATGGTATTTCGTCCCCTGTGCTATCAAATCTGTGCGTGAATGAGCTACTTGTAAAGATGGACAATAAAAGACATAAAGCTTTGAGGTATGCAGATGATCTTGGGAGACAAAATGTCCCCCTGCAAGTTTGGATCAAGAAGGTGAATCTAAATAACAGTCCCTCCAAAACAACCACAATTGCATTTACGAGAAGGAGGAACTTAGATGGTCTTGGGCCCTAAAACTCAGGAATGAAGATATAAAGCTGTTAGAGCAAATGAAATATCTTGGTGCCATCCTAGACTTTAAGCTTACTAAGCGAAGCAAGAATGGGAAATTTCAGATAGCAAGAACTACCAAGTGGCAAATAGGCAACATTGGAATGTAGAAAGCAGTCTTTTAGGAACGAGATCAAACTACGTGATTTCAACATATCTTCTTAAAAAAAAAAATAGAAATGGCAATGAAGGTTTGGATAAGTTGGTATCAATCCAACTATAGAGGCAAGTTTGCAGAATTGATCTAAATATTTGACTGAAGCTTAAATCTACAGCGGAGTAAAAAGTACAATGATCACCCTTCCGCCAGAAAAAATACGTCACGCTCTTTCAAGCAGAAGAATACGCAATATTGCATCGTGCAACTGAAATCAATCAGAGGGCTTATGAAAATAAGCGGATGTATATTGCAACAGACAGCCAGGAGATACTGAGGGCACTAGTGAACCCCAAGATACAATCAAGACTTGTTTGGGAATGTATTCGAGAACTGAATAGCTTGACAGACCACAATCACTTTGCTGGACGCCCGAACATGTGCAACCGAAGAAAACGAAATAGCCTATGAGTGTACAAGAAAGGGATCATCCGCTTCATATGTAAGCCCAGAACCTGTTTTAGAGTATTTAAAAACACAGCACGAGCGTGTGTGAAAGACAAACACAAAGACCACTGGAATAATACAATCAGGCAGATTCATGGAAAGGCCCTTATTAAGGTACCATCAGAAAAAGGAGATCGAAGAACTGCTGCATCTCATTAGGACTCATTTTCACACTATAATAGGTCTCCTAACAGGACGCTGTATATTGACACCTATAGAAGGTTGACATCAGCACTGGAGATAGCAACTGCAGACGGTGTAATGGGATGACAGAGAACGCATTCTATGTGATTGAGAATCTCTGCAAGCAAAAAGGCGATTTTTGGCAAGCCGAAAGTGAATCGGATTACCTTGATCAATCAGCTAAAGATTTGAACAGATTAGTGCAGGGTTCTAGGATAGTGGAATGGCTGGTATAATTTTATGGATAAGAGACATGGAAGACCAAATACAAAATCAGAAAGACTGGAGTGTTTCCGAAGACGCCATGTCAAACGACTTCCACAATGGGAAAAAAAAGACTTATTTTAAAATTATTTTAACTTGATAGTAATAGAAGGAAATTTTATCGCTTTAATGCTATTCCTGAGATTCATAAATGAGTTCATAAACATAAATCACTGCTTCTCAACTAACTTTAAACAATATTAAGTAAATACTATAAATACTACATTCATTTCCAACATCTTCAAATATAAAAACCATCAGCCAATACTTACGCATCTATACATATATAGATTTAAAAAGAAGAACATAGTTCTAGTTACCGCTACAAGGACAAATATTGTCAATAATTATTATAATTAAATTATAATTTCCTTTGGTTCTATTTATGTCTAAGGTCATGTGCATATTTACTAAGAAAACGATGGAAGGTATGTAAATTAGAAAATCCATGTGCCGAAAAGGGCACCAGTTTTAAGTCATTTATGTAGACTTAAACCTGTATATCCAACACAAGAGTGATCTTTAGGATCTGGTGGAGTGTGTGAGATACTATAGCAAGGATAAAATGCAAGCTAAACAACATGAAGAGGAGTTTATGGACAAAAGAAGTTATGAGATGGCGGAACATCGAAATGTCGGCACTGCAATGAAGCAAGAGCTACACATGTACCTATTTGAGAGACTTGTAATCCAGAGCAATTAATAGCAATATTGTCAATGAGGAAATAACTGGGAAATATTTTCATTCACTGAGACGACCCTTCAAAACCAAACGATTGCAAGAAACATGACTTTTTAGCCCACATTAACACATTGGCTATATCAGTAGTGACGCATGGCTTCTACATCACCACTATAGATTTCATGTCCTTCCTGTGCCTTAGAGGAGCACTTATTCTAAACACTTTGCACAAGTGAATCGTTCTTTGAAAAAAAAAGCGAAAACTAGAATCAATTACATCAAGTTTTTGCAGAAAATAATAAGGATAGGCATTATACCGTTTACGCCTGTTCATAATATTAGTTAACAATTTATTTCAAGATAAGTATTTTCAAGTACACTAAAGTTTGCTACGGTAAAATTTTCGCGCAGGAAAGGTAGTTTATTGGTAGCCGAACTAGTTTGCTTTCAAAGCTTTTCAAAGTGTGGCGAGTTTTTTGTGAAAAGTTGTTAGTTCTCATGTGTAATTTTCATGTACCCTATGACGATGGAAAAAGTGAGAATATCGTACAACCGCATATGAATATAAGCGTAGTGCTCACGATAACACTCCCTTGTATTAATGGGGTGAGCCATACCTATATATGTACGTAAAAAATACATAGATAAGACGCCCTCGCATTGGCTCTAGAATTTTACGATAACCATCAATTATGACACACATGCATTTTATCTGATACGTGTATTATTGCAATGTTTCTGGCACACCAACAGCAACGACTCGTTACGTACATCGAACGTTCAGTTACGCTACAGTTCTAGAATGCATCATCATTTACTGACGGAAAAAAATTAAATTGTTTTGTGGTATGCAGCACAGAAATCTACAAAAGATATACATAATTTATTAGCGCAGAGCAGCATATCCTTACGCCATTAGTACAAGGGCAGGGTTATCGTGAAACACATTTTTTTGTATATGTGGGTGTACACTGAAATACAAAATTCATATCTCCCGAAAATTTCTTTGTGAGCGAACAGTACATCTAATTTAAATGTAAACATATCTGAGACAGCATTCTACGAAAACTTGAGCGCTTAGTGAAAGTACCAGTTTCTGCAAACACAGAGACACATTATATTAAAAAAACACAAAGGAATAATACCTTAGGGAGACATGAGTTTTGAATTTGAGTGTACGTTATATCCTCACTTTTCTCATCGTCATACATATTCACATCGATCATATTTCTGTTTCTTTTGCAGTAATTGGCGTTTGCGCATATATTTTGCCTTTGCAATTGTTTTGACTGGTTATTAACTTAATAATATTATAAATAGTATCTGTAAATAAAAATATATTTCAATTTAACTAATATTTATTGTTAAATGCTGTCTTTGTTATATAACTTTACATAAAGAATGGTATTGTTTCATTTTCTAACGCATAACTTTTCTTGAAGATCATTATACAATATTGGTGCTGGGCTATTAAGCCAGGAGCATTCTTTAAGCAATATCAACAAAATGCTAAATATTTTCACACTACTATAACTCAATTTATTCCTGGGGGTTGGGAGTATCTACTAAGCGCGTCCCCGGGGTGGTGAATAGGGAAAGGCCATCTTGTCAAGGTTCGCTCAAGACGAAATGGTTAGTGGCGGCTATAAGTTCGTCTTGTCTGCTTAAAACCGGAGTAGGGTGAATGAAGGCCGTTGCCGTGAACCACACCTCCCTCGCCCGAGTTGTCGTGTCGTGGCTAAGGGCTTGCACTGGGTTCTACAACGGTGCCAGTTGTTGCTTTCGGCTACCGAAAGCCCAACTGCTAAATCAAGTCCCAAAAGAGATAGGGCGTCTTGGCTTAACTGCACCGACCGAGAGGAAACAACCTCAACAAAAACCTAAATCCTAAGGTGGCTAGGCTGATGGGATGCGTGGCTGGATAGAAGACCAATCTACTAGTCCAACCTTGGAGCATCTGGCGCACCCCATTGTATTTAGCTTTAACTCTGCATGCGGGGCTCTGTGGAGGTGGATCTTTTCTTCCCTAGCTACTCGTGGGTTCAACCATTGAGGAAGGACATATATTTAACCTACTTAAGCGGGACGACACCGGTAGTAAACAGGAACTGGTGCAGGACTTCCATAAGAAGCCTTCCACTTCCAAAGTGAGAATACCTCTCTAGGAGGGAACAAAGGGAGGAACAAAACGAGCATGGTTGGGAACAAGCTAAAACACTCATCCAATCTCCTCTCAAATTGCGTAACACTGTGCAACTCAAAGGCGTTGCACCTGGGAGCATGTGAAATCGAAGAGGGAGGCTTACCTGGGCGTTCTGATATCCTACACTTTCTGAAAGGAATAGGATTGGAGGCCAGCTGTAAAACAACAAGAATAGGGGACACAATAGATCTTTTAGGTCGCAGTGTAACATCACCCTCATATACATACATACATACCCAATTTATTTATACTTTCTCACCATAAGACTAACATTTCCCATATTTTTGTACTTCTTTACAAAAAAGAAAAAATAAAAAAATAGTGACTCACACGAATGTCTAAACTATAAATAGTATAATCTACTACCGAAATAGTCTAACTTAAATATGGCCCAAAGGGAAGGAGCAGGTAAAAAATAAAGGAACTTTAACGAAGAACTTTCATAAAAGTTGACCCATTACATTATAAAAGTTCTTGGTCAAATATCTTTCACCAAAGATAATGTCAAACGTTGACTTCATTTGTGAATGACGTACTTTGGATTTTCAAAAGTTCTGCGAAGTAAACAAGACCGGTGATACTAAAGTTTGTTTCATCTTTCAAAAAAATTCTTTTCAACGTCTTAAGTTGACTGATTGGCAAATAGTAGAAGTAGTAACATTCTATGCAGTTAGCTGCGCGATTACATCGCTCAAATCAGACAAAACAACGGGTAAAGGCAATGTATTTCCGGCACTCTTACAAAAGGCGAAACAAGATACTAATCCGTGGCGTGGTTAGACTCTTCAAAGCTAGTCTTGCTTATATTTAAACACCAACAAGATCGAATGAGGTGGGAATAGTAATGGTGTATAATCCCAAAATCAAAAAATCGGAACTTTCTTTTAGTTCCTTTCGTCCGATTAGCCCGATAGCATTTCTTTTAAAACATTAGAAAATGTGTCAGAGTGTCATATCAGAGAAATAATCCTTCCGGATAAGCTCATCCCGTATAGCAATACACGTGTCTAGCAGGCAAATCTTACATTAAATAATCGAATCTCCAGGATTTCAAATTCTCTCGAATCCAAGTAGCTAGCAAAAGAGAATGAATTCCGATTGCGCTTGAAGAACAAGAATAATAATATATATATAAGGACGATATAATTGAATACATTTTCTGCCACTGCCCTGTCGCCACAGGAAACAAGTATTTGACCTAGAGAAGACTAGATACTAGACTAAACTAGAGAGATTGAAAACAATCTCATTCAATAAGATTCTGAGCATCTTAAGAACCTGGACTTCGGACCATTAATCGTCCCATGTGGATGCTATCTCTCCTAAAATGTAAATCTAATCTCTAAATTTTATATCTGGAATGTATGGAACTCTTCCAAATCTAGTCTAATATTTTCTGTTACGTTTTCTCCATTGTATAATTAACACAGGTTTAATATAAGTTTATTTGTTTGAATTTAAGTTAGGCACTTATAAATGTAATAAATCCTGATAAACTCCGGAATAATAGAATCGTCTCTTAAAATAATCGATTTTTGAGGTTTTTATATCTACTCTAACTAGAGTGCGCAGTTTCCAATACGTTTTTACTATTTTTTTTTCAAATTTTACTTTTAGTAAAGTAAAGTTTTGTTAATAATATGGAGTTTATAAATAGTAGAATACATTTTCAAGTTGATATATTTTATTATAAGTAGATAATAATTTTCTACTTGGATGCGTTTTCTTTTGTAAGAATAATAACAGAAACAATTAACAAAATACGTAACAGATATATGTAATCCAATAATCATGATTTAATGAGTATGGTTGGAACATATAAAAATGAATATGAAACTTGCCCGAAAATATCGTTTGCTTTAATAATAGATTAGTAGGTAGGTACCTACCTATATTACAGTAGTTCCTAGAAAGCTTGTCATGATCATAGGCCATTAATCAATATTAAATATGTGCCAATAATCCATTATCAAAATTAGTTCGTGCTCTGCCTTTGTATCCTTATATAGTACCCATAAAGATTTATTTAAGAGTCTCTTAAAATTAAAGTTAGGAGAATGATTGCGGCTATCGATTAATAATCTACATGCAAAAATTCTAAGGCTTAATTAATAGACGGTTATATAGGTAACACAATTTATTAATCTAAACTAACTGGCAAAAGCCGTCCACCTCAGGCTTTTATATGTATACCTAATTAACTTTACAACCATTAATTTAAGTTTTTGTGAACGTTGTATCAAAGAACTACTTATTATCCTACAAACTATGCAATTAGGATGGAAGTAAATTTAAAATCCTGAAAAATATACCAATAAAGGAGAATCGGATAACCTATATGTGTAAATAGAAAATGTCACAGATGGGTGATACTTTGCTGGTAAAAGCCGGTGTGCCTTTAGATGATATTGACAAGAGGGAAACTTTTATGCAAAATTCTGGTTTACGGAAAACTGACAGCAACGGCTACAGAACATAAAATTAAATCGGTGATTAAATTATGGCCACGTTATTAAGCAAATAGGCTTCCAGTGTATTCTGAAACACCATCATACACTGAGAAAAATGGGCTAAGTAAAGTGTTTGCTTGATAAAAAAATTATTTAAAATAGATAAAGTTTTACTTGGAACTATTCTCGTTATTGAATACCTGCAACTAAACCCAGTTTCCTGAACGCAGGTTGTTACTGTAACTAGTGCTTTTATTAACGGCTATTTCACAGCGTACCTGACAAATGAAGTAACGTATTACTTATGACTACTGGTACTGTATCTAACTACAGCACATGGTTAGTAGAAGTAACGACAATGCTGACCGCTATTATCGTGTATTTTTTTAAATAGGTAACAACTTGTCACAACTATAATTATTTGAGTTTTGGTGCCATCCCGTGATTGTTTTACTATTCCTAATTGGCTGATGCGGCGGAGTAATGAAATAGTCCCCGAGACAGCTACGCGCGCAGGCGCGTGCTAGCGTCAAGTAAGAATTACGGACGTGGAAAAGGGTCGTCGATAAAGGGTGGCTAAGGAGTACGCCCATTGTAGGCCAGTTGGAACGCAAATATATTAAAAATACCGGGTGGGTTAACTCAAGGCCCCATCCGTATAAAGAATCCCAGCGAAAAAAGTACCGAGCCTGTAGACAATTCGATGTTTTAAGA
The DNA here is from genome assembly GCA_004143645.1 of Protaetia brevitarsis. Taxonomy (NCBI): domain Eukaryota; kingdom Metazoa; phylum Arthropoda; class Insecta; order Coleoptera; family Scarabaeidae; genus Protaetia; species Protaetia brevitarsis. The sequence goes on from RXPK01000294.1 coordinate 1,972,578, forward strand.
TTGCAGGTTTTAAACCACGTGATGGATATTGAATCCCCATCAGTTGTGATGATATCTGCGCCCACTGGTGAAGTTAAAGTGTGGATGCCGTCGCTAGCTGAGTGACAGGCCAAGCACAGAATATCTAACAACCAGAACACAATCTCTTTGTCGGCTCTTTTGATCTCAATTCGCAAAATTTCGTGACCTTGATGTCACTGTGCGGGCGAGAAGTCAGGATGGGCTTTGATAGAACTCGGTGCCTGACAGGACGTAACTGAAGTGAATTTCGAGAATATGATACATATCTACGTTAAAATGAAAGCTTATTTTTACAATTATTTTACTTTCTCCTCCATTATTTTCATATTTTATCGACTTGCACTTGATAACACTCTTTAAATTAACATACGAATATAAACTTGAAGTCAGCGACGTGCCTAATGCAAAGAGCGAACATAGCCGGAACCACAAGTTCTTGCCCGATTTAATGGCGGATCAAGCTGCGCGTTGAGAATGCGCGAACCCTTCCCGCCAGGCCAAGATGATGTTCTGGTTGTTAGTATATTCTGTGGTCCAAGTGCCACCTGCAGTTAGGAATACCCCGACCAAGTAGCCGTTTTCGAAGCTTCAGCACACTGAATAGTAATTAAAAATTATTTGCAAACAATTTTGAATTACGTATTGCTCGGCACGCAGTACTTATAATTGCGGTTGCATAAATAATCAAAGATTTGTGGAATTTTTTTTTGTACTTTATCACTTATTCACACAGAGTACACAGTAAGCTACTTAATAAATATTTACTAAACTTCCTCGTTTCCTACACCACCTATAGTTGAACAACAAATTTAAGTATATTGTATATTTATAGCAAACCATTATCTTTTATATATCAGGTATTTACTGAACGTGCATTAGTGATACTGTTTCCTTATCACAGCAATTCCAAATAGCTTGTTATTAATTGAGTTAAGTATGAAAGTTGATAGCATTAGAGAATAGTTTCACTCACAGAATACACCTACTACTGGACAAGGGCAAATCTTTGAATACTGCAACTACATATTCTTTGGCTTAACTACTTCAGTTTAATTATCATGAGTAGCTTCATAAGTTACCGGTATGAAGCAGACCGTAAGTAACTTAGGTTGCTTCTTGTTAGTATCAGTGTTTAAGATCTCTTTTTTACTAGTGCTAAGTAATCTGTGCTTTTGTCCCCTATCCAGCTGAACTTTTTGCTTGATAATTGTATTTTTATTTATGATTATTAATTTTTTTTTCCAGTGTAAGCTTCCAAGAGGCCCCTTGGTAGCCAGAACGATATATCGTCAGAATTATGTGGCAGCAATGGATAAACGTCATGGATAAACGAAATCTTTATTTCCTTGTATTACTTCCTGTTGTCAAAAATAAGAAACATTTGGAATTTGTTGCGGAAACAATGAATAACATTTAGGAACATTCCGATAACAAGCAATAGAAACAAAGTCTCTTAATGTTGCTTCAGTGGAAACGCGGCTTTAGGAGTAAAAGATACTCTAATGTAGAAGTTAATAGTAGTAGTGACGTAGTCATTGCCAGTAATAGATCGTCTATAGTTTCATAACTTTCTATAGTGGCAATTAACGTATTTAGAACCAAATGGCTACCAAACAATATCACCTTAAACTTATTGGAAATTTAAAGTAGAAAATGATAGTGGCCATAACCATGACGTACTACCAACGAACCTTTCAACCAGAACAGACAAACAGGGTCGGCACCTTTGATTTTTTTTTTTGATTTGGTATATTTTCCTTATCACAACTACTACTTGCCGCTATTCGTTTGAATGTACATTAATATGTTATAAAAACTTCGAAAACTGCTAAATGATTGTCAACAACTGCTTTGACAAGCGCCGAACTTGGTTTCCTGTTGGCTAAAACGAACTCAGAACAGATGGCGATTCCGCACAGTTAAAATTTGCTAGCTCTCCGTTCGTGTTCACAATTCACATCTTCTTTAGTATTACTGCAGTACCAAGGATTAAGCAAGGTAAGTATTGCCTTTTCGAATTTCTAGAAGATATCTAACTTCCCGTGAATACGGCAGATATATGGTCAGCAATGTGCCATGATAGGTAAACAACAAAGTCGTTGACATGTCACCTACCAAGTAATAAATTTGTTGGCCTCAGGCAGTTGTATTATCATTCCGTCTTACCGTTATTGTTTTCACGTGTTTCACGCTACTCGAGATATCACTGTGCAAACAAAGCACTGCGGTCCATACCAGTTAAGATCGATAAAAAATCTCCTAACCAAGCTCTCGTGTCCTGGGTAATGGTCTGCACTAGGAAAACCGCGTCGGTTGTAGAGTGAATCTCTTTTTCACACACGACTGTTATGCCATGCCTCGAAAGAGGCGGAGGATCCGAACTTAATTGAACGGACCAAGAGGAAACAACCTAAAAACCTAAGTTCTAAGCTAGCGGACTAGACCAATGGGATGTGTAGCTAGGTAGAAAACCCACTAGTTCAATCCCCACAAACCACTGGTGTTATGCGATCCGTGCCGATCGATGGATGGCATCTGAGGCAAAAGGTGTCACGAACGAAGCCTCTGGGAAAACGACCAACCTCTCAGAGTAATCAGCCTTACACCTGGGCAGTGTATTACACCGTCGTGCCGTATAAGGGCCAATTTACCTAACAAATCATCGGGTTATTGAACACTGCACGTGTTAATGTGTTTACTACATGAGCATTTGATATTGTGTTCTTATTTGTTGTTTAAAAACTTAAGAAAAGAAGAAATTATTGAAGCACAATATAAAATGTATTTGCATTGTAGTACAATAAGAAATATCAATGTTAGTATGTATGTTACATAGGTATATATTTTTAAAATACTGTTTATTCTTTTCTTGAAAAAAATTAATTTTTATTCTAAAAGAGTTACTTTTATTTCAATATAAAGCAAATGTAACGTAAACATAAAAGCTAATTGAATATCAATATGAAATACATTTATATAATTGCAATAAGAAATATATAATAATTTCATGGGTAGTGCACAAAAACAAACACATGTAAAAATTGTATGGATTAGTAATAATAGAAGGCGTCGCCACTAATAGCATCTTCTTATCTATAATCCCTTGGAACTATTTTGGTCCAATGCACATGCCGCTGTACAAACCGGATGGATTATTAACCCAACTATAATGTAATAACAAATCGAAATATTTAACCCCATTAGTTTCAAGTTTCTATGAAACTTTTGAAAATTTACTGAAATACCTTTTTAACAAATTATATATTATACTAGTATACTAATTTATATTATTATTCACTATCCAATTATGCATTCAAATTAAATAAAATCTGGAGCATATCTACATTGTGCCGGTAACACGAAAACTGTAGCTACGTTTCCTGCATTTATATTAATGCATTTTACGATCCTGTGTTTCTGGCGAACAGATAATTACTAAATGTATTCATAATATAGTTGAGTCGTTTCAATATCGTGCAAAACCCTATATCTATCTCAACTAAATTTCCTTCAAGCTCGGTAGAATTAACTTCAAAGTCCTGAAACATCTCGATGGCGACATTAAGGATGATCCAAGCGAACTTGCTGTGGCGATAAATATTTTCGACCTCGCGGTCACAGAGCAAACCTGAATTTACAGGGGCAAGATAAGGGATTTGGGGGGCATCGGATGTAAACTGGTTTACAGTAAAACCTCCGAAGTACTCAGAACTTTGGTTGTAGAGTTTTGTGATGCCTTGGTGATGGATTTGTCACTTCTACGTTGATGTATTAGTATATAACTAAACACACAAAACCTTTTTTTTTGTATTTTCATATATTTACATAGTAAGATATTTACAAATGTATTGTCGCTTGAAATGTCGGAACAGAACTGCTTATTACAAATATGGTTTTGAACTTGTAGTCCTTGTTACACTGACTATTTTCCCTTGGTTGGGTTACAAAAGTAATTGCGTGTGGTGTACAAAGGAACTCTAGTGGCCGTACATTACAAATGAAGAGGGTGTTTGTTAGAATAAAGAAAGAATAGAAAAAGGAAAGATGATGTCTTCACTATTAACTTCTTAGAACTGAAGGAACTTAAATCTAAATATGGGGACGTAACAAAACTAAACTACGGAGTCGGGTTAGGACAAAACAAATGTATATAACTCTGTTCTAAACATTGGTTAAGAAAAACATAGAAATACTAACTTTAACTAACTTCTGTTTCAGCGACTTGGTCGCAGCCAAAATAATGTCAGAGGAAAAGGGAGTGTTGAGGAATTTAACTATCAGATCGGCATATCTTCCTTTTGATGACCCTGACCTACTACCAACCAAGGTAGTGGAGGACCTGGTGTTGAGCAACAGAGCTAATGGATCGCAGCTCATCATTGGCTGTAATGCGAATACCACGTGACCTGGGACACCTACAAACGTGTGAAATCATGGGCTAATCCAGACGTGGCCCCCGTTCGTCGCTTGTGTGCATAAATAACTACAAAGCGCGTTTGGTCGCATCAAATCATGGAAATCGCAACGTTCATTTTGTATACTTAAATGTGTGTGTGTGTGTGTGTGTGTGTACGTATACTTATCGGTATTTTTACAGAAAATAAAGGCTCCCTAATGATTAATTTGTAATTTGCAATGATATAATATAGCGGGTCAGGAACCTGTAATGGAAATTTATCATAATCTCCGAAGAACTGACTGGGAGGCTTATACAGTAGAACTAGACCCCATTCTGAATGGGATTCAGCGAAAATTAAGCAACACAATACACCTGAAATTCGTAGAATGGCATTTCCAAAACGTTATTAAATCGGTGTTCAACTATAACTGCTCCATGGTAAACAAGGGCGTTTCGCGAATAGTAACCTTGAAAGTAGTGTTGTAAATATTCGGATGATTTCAATAAATAATCGGAAGGTATGATATTTAGAATAATATTCCGATTCCATATTCCACCAGACATCATAGGTGCTCGCATAAGTTGCATGTATTCGGATGATTTCAATAATCGCGGTGGAATACCGAATCATATTTCGTGTGCAAATTGTACAAGCATGGACCAAGCAAGAGGGTCTAAATATTAATACCTCCAAAGCGACCATAATAGCATTCACGAGAAGGAGTAAATTGACGGTCTTAGACCCGTAAAACTCCGGAAGTAAAAAGATGAGGCTCTCATAGAAAGTGAAATACCTTGATGTCATCCTAGATTAAACTTATTTGGGATCGGCAGCTCCAGAGGATTAAAACCAAGGCGGGGATAAAACTTATGTTAGCTAGAAGAGCTTATGGAAAAACATGGGAGTTAAGACCTAATATGATGTATTGGACATGCATCACTATGGCCAGGGCCATGATCACTTATGCATCTCTGATATGATTCATTCATTCATTTCATTCATTAACTTAGGGTGGGCACTTATAATCCAGGCACTTGAGCTAGGTGCTCATTGTACCGTCCCTATTAAATTTCTTATTTCCACTCGTGCAGCTTAATGTTCTCTATAAAGCCCAGTATCTTGCCCAGTGGAAACAAGGGTTCCAATAGATCCTTCCCGAAATATTTCTGCCTGAGTACTTTCAGTTCCTTGTGCAGATTACATGTAAACACGTTTCCTCCTGTAGTTCGTATCTTCTGCACCAGGGTTTGCTTACTCGTCCTGTGTTGTATAGATGTTTTTTTCAGGGGATAGTGTCCAGTTACCAGCCCAGTAATTGTTTTAGCATATTTCTTGATGCGTCTGAGTACGTTATCAGAGAATCTAGCACCCCTATCCCCTATTAGCGCTTTAATATAGAGCTGATCTTCAGTCGACCTCCATTTCTTTGTACTTTCTTTATTTAACCAGGTCCAGATCTCCCTTCTTGCAAAGTCCTTAGTAATCCCATATACAGGCTCTGGACCTATGAAGTGTCTTTTAGAGCCCTCCTTGGCTAGTTCGTCGGCTATTACGTTGTCCTTTATATCCTCATGTCCCGGCACCCAAATCAGAGACACCGTGTAGGCTCATGCCAGTGTATTGAGGGATTGTTTGCAGTCTTTAACTAGTTTTGACCTAGTTATAGAATTCGAGACTGCCTTGATAACAGCCTGGCTGTCAGTCATTATATTTATTTTCCTCATGTAGCCCCCCTTTGCAATCATTTCTGCATAGGTTGCAAGGGCGAATATCTACCTCTGCCGGGAAGACCGTTGTATGCTTCCTCAGGCTTATGGATAACCTTTGATTAGAGCTGGCCCCACAAATACCGGCTATAAGAAAATTGAGATCAACACTGGAGATACCAACTGCAGACTGTGTAAGGAGATGACAGAGAACGCATACCACATTCTGTGTGAATACATTTACAGCACTCTGGCTTTAAACACAAGAAGATAGAAGAAGGCAATTTTTGGCAAGCCAGAAATGAACCCAGAGGATTATTTGGATCAACCAGCCAAAGATCTGTAGAGATTAGTGAAGGGTACTAGGATCCTGGAATGGCTGGTATAATGGGTAAAAGAAATGAGAGACTAAAAGCAAAAAGTTAAGAGGTTGCAGTGTTTCCGGAGACTCCATATCAGGCGGCTTCCCAAAAAAAAGGATATTTAATTTAAAACATTTAGATTTGTATTTTGCCAATTGAGCTGAGAAAAAATTGCAGCTCTTACCTAAAGTAGTATTAAATACTTCATGAATTAAATATTTAATAGACTTATTACATACGATGTTACGAAACGTGAATTACACTGCGGTTCTTAATGCGTTAGGGGTTATTTTCTCTTTAATATTTCGTTTTTCTACACAATGTTTAAAACACGAAGTGTTATTTTTATAACATGCTTTATCATATTAAAAAATGTAGGTAACGCCAATTGCCATAATAAAAACTGACTAAATTCACGTTCTATTCGAAATAGTCATATAGGTTACTACAGGGCCTACTTATGTCAAACGTTTCTCATAGAAAAAGCTGAAGGTCACAAGCGGAAGCAATCGTTTCAAATCCCGATCCCGAGCTTTGGGTTCTTTGGTTAGCATCTCAACTTACCTTTTCCTATTCCCTCTCTCTATACTATACTATTAGTTTACTATTATTTATTATTACCTCTTAGGTTGTAATTAAACTACAATTTTGAAATATAAACAAGGTTTAATTATACGGCATTTTTAGTCACTGTAATCATCCGAGAACATATTCATATGCATAGAGATAGTAGAATTCTTATGAAATTTATTGAACAATCCAAAATATTTATTTCTATAAATATATGGGTTTGCGTTACACATGTGAAAAATATGTTGTTATGTCATAAATATTAACTAATTAATTAAATCTTATTCTAAATTTTTACAAAGCCATGTTCCTGCCTTCTATAGAAATTTCAACAGCACGTCTTGTTTGTTTGTTTCGTTTACTGTCCAAAAAGTTCTTATAATGTTTTTCGAACCTGTTCATGCCTTTCTTGGAACTCTAATTGAGAAATAATAAAAAGTTAATTACTGATAATTGGGAAAGATAAATAACTAACTTACTCTGCTAATATCAACTTCAGTAGACCATTTTGGACGAACAACATAGTCTTTATTGGATGGTACGGGTACTCTAGCTCTGTATACCCAACCTTTATCTCCAGGTCTTAAGGGCCTAAATTAATAACAGAACACAGTGAAGTGGTACATTTTAAGCAATAGATTTAACTTACTTCCCTTCTTCATTTAGTGCTTTGCTAATATCTTTTTTTTCGGAATACGACGATGATTCACTTTCTCTCCGCTTACTTGGCATCTGTTCTAAATCTCTTCGTAATCGCTCTTCCCTACTCATCGCTTTGTAAAAAAATATGATAGTAATATATAACTCATTACATCAATATTTGTGCATCCTACCTTTAAAATCTGCTGATAAATTAAATATTGGTCTTGCCCATTCGCTTATCAGCTTACCAGCCTTTTCTTTGTTCTCTTTAGTTTCCTTTGGGTGTTTGTATAAGTACATAACAGCCTTTCCTATGCCAGAGTGTTTTAATGTTTGTTGATCAATTCTAGGAAACTAAAATATAGTGTATAAGTAATGTGCATATATGTAATACAATTTTAAGTATGTTTAACTGGAAATAGCTTAGCTAGTGAAAGCCACATACGCATGTGTGCTTGACCGGCAAAGTTATTGACAGCAGGCTACAACTCACTTCTCTGAGTAATCGCAGTATTGATTCCCGAACTTGTAATGAAGGCATTGATCTGTCAGGCATAGGTGCTAACCAATCTGTAAGAACGCTTAATACATTATGTTCTATAAAAGCTAATTGTAAGTCGTGCTTTTTCAACTGTGACATCACTTTTGGCAACATAGCTATCTTTTTAGTTGCTGGTTGAGATGCCTCATTCAATTTTCTATCGTCCTACAATACATAATTTATATTTCAAATATTTCAAAACTACTTTAAAACATACTTCTGCAGCAGCCTTCATGTCTGATAAAAGCTGAGCTATTATGTCATCATTATCATTTATAATATCAATATCTTTACGTTTCCGTTTGCCAGATTTCTCGTCTTTTTTTCTTTGCAACATTAATTCAAAATCTGATAGTCCGTCACTCCTAAAAGTATTAAGATTGTGAGTCTTTGTTTTGCCTATTTAGCCTTTAACAGGCAAGGCGAAAGCACTTTAAATATAATGTGACGCTAAAGAGCCTTGCCTGTTGAGGGTTAACAAAACATAAGTTTTACTTACAAAAAGTTATGGAGTTTAGACCTTTCGAAAGCAATAGAAATAATCACACACATTAAAAAATATATTTAATAACACAATGTAAGAAGCAAGTGGTTACAAACCACTTTATCAAAGCATTTTAAAAAATCATGAAAGCAAAAAATTACGTGAAATTAATTCCTTTTAATTTTTTTTTTGTTTGATTTAAATCTATGGGCATGATTATTATAAAAGTACAAAATTATGGGAAATTATTTTCTTTTCATAATTTCCTTGCCATAATTTTTTAGTATGATTTAAATTTATGGGCATGTTTTTAAATTAGATCAGTCGTTCGAGTTTAATATTCTCCAACAAATCGGAATATGTATTTCTGTCTTTTTTGTACCTTGCATTTCTTCAAAGGTTAAGAACGCTAGTCAACTAAATTATGTTTTTATACGCAACTAGGCACTTCCTACTAGCTAGGTGCATGAAACGATCATTTGAAGAGAAACAACAATTTCAAAACGCGTTTTTCTGTACACAAGTAAAGGCTTTTATAATTTAAAAACACACCCTATAGCTTTTCAAAATATGGTAAAAGTAAAAACAAGTTTACCCTCTATTGTCTTGAGTAGGATCTATACCATCATCAGAGTCGGATAAAGCTTCTTTTGCAGGTTCATTCTCTCTCTCTTCTTGAGCTGGTGGTGGTTCAGAAGGCCCTGCTTCTTCGTCATCACTTTCTATAAGCTTCTTTTGTTTATTTGTAGTTTTGATACCTTCGTCATCTGAATCTGATAATCGTCGTTTACGGCTTACCGTACCTGTTAAGCATTAGATTTGCTCTATATAATCAAAAGCTAGTATGTTTAAAAATTCTCCAAAAATCAGATAATTATCCGGAAATTATACCTTTGATACTCAAGTGTTAATCACATTAAATAATTCGCCTGCTTGTGTGCGTACGTCTCATCCCTATCGCCTTTTAATTTCCACCGCGATGAAAGCAGGTGAGCGCGCTCTATATTCCGTCAACGGAACTACATATCTTTGCTTATACGATTATACTTGTACTATATCTTACTTGTATACTGTTACTATATTTGATTCCACTAAACACTGAGCTATCTGGGTAACGCCTGATGGCTTTAGATTTAAGAATTAAGATTAGATAGCTACAATTCGATTACTGAATAAATGAAGTTAAAATATTATACATATCTAAATACTCATTAAAATTTCAAATAAATATCATCTCTAACGATTCCATTACTTTTTCATTAAAATTATGTTCTATAAAGAGGATATCTTTACAAACCTTTACTCCTTGAACCAGAGCGAGATCTTGATCTTGATTTTGAAGACCGCGAACGAGCTGAACCAGACCTAGATCTTCTAGATCGAGAACGACTTCGAGAGTGTGAGCGGCTTTTGGATTTGGAACGCGATCGGCCTTTTGATCTGGAACGTGAGCGGCTTTTCGATTTTGAACGCGATCGTCCCTTCGATCCGGAGCGCGATCGACTTTTTGATTTAGAACGTGAGCGACTTTTTGATCTAGACTTAACCGACCTAGACCTTTGCGAACCTGATCTAGATCTTTGCCTCCTAGATGTCGATGCATGTGAGCCAGATCTTGATCTCCTTGAACCGGATCTCGATCTCCGTGAACCGGACCTTGATCTTGGTGAACCGGATCTTGATTTTGGTGAACCGGATCTTGATTTTCGTGAACCAGATCTCGACCTCGGTGAACCAGATCTAGATCTTCTTGATCCAGATCGTGACCTTCTAGAACCTGATTTTGAACGTGCAGAACCAGATCTGGAACGCTTCGAACCAGACCTGGATCTTCTTGAACCAGATCTGGATCTTCTTGAACCAGATCTGGATCTTCTTGAACCAGATCTAGATCTTCTTGAACCAGAACGTGAACGCTTGGATGCTGCAGAACCTGACCTTGAACGTCTAGAACCAGATCTTGATCTTCTAGAACCGGATCTGGATCTTCTAGAACCTGACCTTGATCTAGATCTTGACCGACGTGAAGGTGAAATTGATATTGATCTATCTCTTGACCCAGATTTAGAACGAGATCTCGACTTACTCCTAGATCCTCTTCGAGATCCACTGTTCGACCTAGATAGTGACCTTGAATAGACAGCTAAATATCTTGATATTCTTTTCTAAACACAAATAATACTGACCTTCTGGACCCTGAATGGGATCTTACTGATGCTGATCGAGATCTGCGGGAACCTGATCTAGATCTTGTACCGGATCTTCTTGAACCAGAACGAGATCTTGATTTTCGAGATCCTGAATTAGAACGAGATCTAGATCTTGAACGAGAATCTTTTCGGGACCTGGATTCTGATCTAGATCTTGAACGTGATTTGTTTGAATGGGATCTCGACCTACTCCGTGAAGGAGAATGTGACTGTTTATTACTTCCTGATCGTGACCTATTAGAATCTTGTGATTTTGAGCGTGAACGTGATTTCCTAACATTCCTTGGACTACCACTTTCTTCTCTTGGTGATGAAGGTTGATGATTAGGAGAGTTAGTAATCTCAAGAGTGCGGGGACTTTTTACAGGTTCGTAAGATGAACTCGAACCATTCTGATCGCCAGACTTTACAGGAGAAACATCAATTGACATTGATCCTGAATCTGATATAGGGCTTGACCTGTCACCTGATTTTGGGTTTGAAATTGGTGAATTTGATCTTCTACTATGATTTGATTCAACTGATCTAGAACGAGATCTATGTTTTTCTGCCGGAGAAGAACCATGATTAACATCCACGTCAGGGTTTTCTGAAAAATACAATTATTAGGTTAGGCAGCAGAAAGTTGTATTTGCATTACCTGTAATAACATCCATCTTGTTTAATCATAAGCAATGCAATTGCGTCAAGTTTTAACCATTCTTGAAAACGGCAATGTGAGTTAAGAAATTATTATTACATACGTAGGAGATACACAAAGCCAGAAAGTAATCACAAACTTCACACTTCGCACTCAAAATATTGAAAATCAGAAATCATAATGGAAATCACAGGAAATCATTAACAAACAGTGCCATCTTTGCAATATTTTGGTGATTAAATTACCGAAGCGGCAAACACTCATCTCAAAATGTCCTAGAATGAGCCTAAAGACCCTAGTATTTTTTAATACTAAATGCAAAATAAAATATTAACCTTATATGGAAACTAAACTTATTTATAATTATTTGTTATTCTATTGTAAAAAATATCTGAAGTTTTCTCGTTTTCCATTTTGTAATTAATAACACAACTGACGTTTCTATCTTCATTCATATTGTTTCTGTCAAAAATGTGTCAAAAATGTTTATACACAAAATCACAGAAGAATGCTATGGAATATATTGATTAAAGAATTGGACTACTGTTATCAAATACTTTAAATTGAAAAGGTGAATCTACTGTTATGTTTGCAGTATAGTATAACAATGCTAAAGATTCGAGCATTAAATAGGACATCATCTTCTGATGAAGATGGTCCAACCATCAGAAGAGAAGCCCAAGTAAAAGAAATATAGTTTACTTGTGTTAAATAATACTAACATCATATATTTTAGGAAGAAATTACTTTGGATATGTATAACAAAGCATTAAGATTACAATCTTGTGGAGAGTTACTTGCAGCTGAGGATATTCTTCAAACATTGATTGAAGATAACATACCTCAATTAGAAAGTCAGGGTGGTCTTCCAAAAACCATGTCTACAATAAAATATTCTTGCTATATTAATCTAGGTTCTATTGCTTTAAAGAAACAAAAATTAAAAATTGCCCTGGATAATTATATAATTGTAATATACATATATTATTTTCTTAGTATATTATAGTATGTTTGCTTTTTAGGCATCAGAAATAGATAAAACAGATGTTACTTTATGGTATAAGATAGGTACAATAGCACTGAAGTTAGATAGATTTAAGCAAGCTTCTATGGCTTTTGCGAAGGTATGTTTATATATGTAGTTTTTGTGAGAATTGTATGATGTTTGAGTCTCCGGCAAACATTTATAGCAACTGTTACGCACAACCCTGATATACTGTATTAGTCTTTATAGGTGCCTGGCACACTAATATAAGCATTGATAAAGCATATAATGTACTATTTTTCATACCGACTATGGACTCTTATAGCCAGCTACTCATAAGCTCTATAAGAACTATTAAAAGGTGTACTAGCTTAGATATCAAAGGTAAAATTATTTGTTCTATCCCACATAAATACATTTATGACAGTGTTATCTATGCATTTGATTTATCAAGAAAAAAGAACCTTGAGAGATACAGTATTTTGAAATAAATAATAATTTTAAACATTTGAGGAAACATAAATATCTTCACACATCTTAGTAAAATGCTTTTAAATTTATTTAATAATACAGTATATTACTATAAACAATAATTAAATGTATACAGGTATTTCACCAGCAGGAAATTCCTCTATAACTCGTAAACATCAGCGACAGATAGGAAAAAAGTTTTTATCAATTATTGTAGGATTATGATTTTTGTATAGATAACGCAAAATTATCGGGATTTATACTATCTTAACCCTGACACCGAAACCAGTTTTGGATGGGGCGATTAATCGGCGATCAACTGGTTTTTAAATCGGATTATTCTGTATTAAATATGTTTTGGTATTTAAAATAGATAAAAACGCAACAAGCATTATTTTTAACCCGCATTTTAACCGAGCTTTTAAAAACTGCTTTTGGAAATCGATTTTAAAAACCGGTTTTGAAAACCTATTTTTACTGAAAATTTATTAACGGGTTTTATTGAAATCGGGTTTTGAAAATATTGATTAACTGATTTTCGATATCTGCGATTTTTTTTCTCATATGATTAAGTTTATTTTCTGAAATCATTTATCCAAAACATACTGTCTTGAATTTAATTGAATATAGTATTGACATAGTTAAATAACATTTCAATAAAGTGGGTACTATATGTTCCGAGTAGGTTATTAATTTCACAAAAAGAATGAGCGCATCCAATAACCCTTTATCTTATTTTTTGTAGGAATTTGCCTCTGCCTCTTTTAATTTTGACTTTGTAATTATTTACGTCTATATGTATCTGTCCCATTGAACAGGCCCATCAGAATTTTTCGAATTTCTAGTAGGAATATGATCTTGAAATTCGCAGAGTAGTCATTGCTGTCTATGATCTACTTAAGGAAAGTATTTCCAACTTTATAGCACTTTCGGTATCCAGAATGGTGATATAAATTTTCTTATTTTATGTGGAATAGTGCAATTGTGGTGGATCTATTGAATTTAGCGCATCAGTTGTGACGTTTGCACTTTTTTTTGATAAAATGAAATATTTATCTACGACTAATACATAATATTATTATTATGCTTGACTATAATACCCTTTATTATTCCCTTGGAAATAATGATGAGGGAACAATAAACTTATCATTATTCCCCGTATCATAGGTTCCAGTTCTATCATATTTCCCACACTTTTACAATTGAATATAGTAGTGCATTAATACTAACATTCGACCATCTCGAACCACTCCATCTATTAAATTAATCAATTCCACCAGCAATGTTCACTTTGTTGGAAAATAAATTTAGGCATAACAAACTAATTGTGTACTTTTTTCAACTTACATATTAGGCTCAATTCACACATAGCGTTTTCAAAACGCACGTTTCTGCGTTGCGGTGCCGGCCAGCAAGCACAACACATGTATTTAAATGACAACACATACAAATAGATACGGCAATTTACACATTGCGTCGACGATTTACAGTCGGTAATATCTTCAAATAGTACGGACGACAGAGATGGTTGCTAAAGTGATCAAGACAGATCCGATACTTTCCATATGTACTTTGATTGCAGTTTGCGACACAACGCAGTATGTGTGAATTGGGAGGATTATAAAACGTCGACCGGACCGCAGAAACGTGCGTTTTGAAAACGCTATGTGTGAATTGAGCCTTAAGTCATAAGTAAAGTATACTACAACTCATTGTAATGGCTAATATTCACTTGGATGATTGCACTACTCGCTTGTTTGCTTGCTCGTAACGTAACTTCCATTTTCTGGTATAATAAAACTCATAGCCTAGTTGTTTAATATATTATTATATCGCATTAGGCATTTAGTTCTAATAGTCGCCAGTTCCGACCAATAACCCAGATCTTCGTCCCTTGTTCAATCTTGGATCCATCTGTGTACATTACCAGGGGTTCTCTTCCAAATTTTGATTATTACTTTGAAAGGTTGTTTGAAATCTAGTGTTACGGGCATTACCGCAGTTGGTATTTCTAACGATTTCACCTCTATTGAGGTCATCTAAGATCGGTGGATATCCTGTTACGTTCACGGCTTTAACTTTGCTCAACAGCCCTTATCAATAAGCACTAACAACAGCGGTTCTCTCCCGGAAGGAAGTAATATCTAATATTACCTCCAAAACTGCAGTTGAACAAGTACATATTGCATCCGTAATTCTCTAATAGGCTCTTTTCTGCAGTATAGCTTGTGGCATCTTTTCTTGGAATGTTGGTGCTCATAGGTCTTATGACAACTAGTTATAACCAATCTATCATCGTCGGCGGTGGTTCCCAAGTTTGCTCAAAACCACTTTACCAGGATCAATATACCATTATTCCTTTATGGGTAATTGTATCAGTTTACTTCCTTCGCTTCAGCTTCTTATAAAGTATAATCCCTAGATATGTGATAATGCTATATTCCAATTGTTTACCTTTCAGTAATACCTTGTCCAAACATATTTTCTGCGGCTTTGTGAATGGTACGACTTTGCTGGTGTTCACTTGAAATTCTTCTTTGAAGCACCAATCACTGATAAGACTGAGGGGTATTTTCATGCGATTTGATAGAATCTTATCATGCTTGTCCTTGATTACAATGACTAGGTCGTCTGCATAACCTTGAACATTATGTCCTTCATCGTACAGCTTTTTGAGCAAATTATCGACGATCAGAGCCAGCAACGCTTACTCCTAAGAACAATCGCTCTTCCTCCAAAGATATGCAAATTACTGCCTAACTGCATATCCATCTGCTCAAGCCTCCTATACTGCACTGCTCTAGTGATTGATTTATATATAGAAGGTGTGGTCAAATGCTCCCTCTACATTAGTGAATACACATAAGACTATCTCCTTGTTATTGAAAATTAGCATCTACCTGATGGTGTATGGCTGTTTCAGTTGACTTAAACTAGCAATACCGGTAGAGTGCCATCCATTCAATATGTACACTTCTAATATGTCTACAGTTTTTTCCATTGTCTTTAATAGAAAAGACATACTAATGGTTCAATAAGATGTTGGTTCTGAAGCCAGCCTTTCGAATATAAAATATCGTTACGCCCCTCCATGGTTGTGCGATACAGCTCTCAATTGCTTTATCATTGTTGAAAAGAGTTCTACAGACCAGCCTTCACCTTCTCCAGTGTAAAGATAGTACCTGATATACTTTTCTCCCGTCTATTGGGGCTATGTGGTCCCCTAGAAATGTAAATATAGCAATCCGAATCTTCAGAAGGTACTGATTTCGGAAAATTGATCTTTACCAGTACATTTAGATTTTCTCTCCATTCTCAGTGTGTACCCACTCTATTTTTTTAGGCGGTGTATGCCATTTGAAAGGATTTTTTGGAATGGCCCTGCCCGAGCTACATTTTATATGCCCGCACAGAAGCTTTCCCAAATATTCCTTCTAGATTTTTTTCAGTAGTTTATTCTATGCACCAAACATCAAACAACCACCCTAACCCTCCTGAGCAAGTTTAATTACTTATTGTACCAATTCTGTTTTGTGCTAGTTTGTTTCAGAGGACAGCGACTTTCGTTTGCTATAATTATAAACTGATTGAGATTTGATGTATATCCTCTAGAGTTACAAAAAGATGAAACTTAAGGGCTGTTCGAACATGCAGTTCGCGAACGGTTCGTGATCACGTGAACCAATCAGAGAACAGATTGGAGTTCTCGGGAACGGGAATTGGGAATTTGCGTGGTCTGATTGGTTCACATGATCGCGAACCGTTCGCAACTGCATGTTCGAACAAACCTATTGATATCCCTCTGTACTTCGTTCAATTTTTTAGTGTTCTACACTTCCCTGAATGAATAACCGGAACTTCCAAATCATCTCATCACTCTTCTTGGCATTTTTTTATTTTGGTTGTGGTGAATTGTGAAGCTAAAGTTAATTTAAGCACTTCTTCTCTAAAACTATAGTTACAAAAGGTAGGTTTAGCCCCCTTATTTATCATAGGCTGTTAGGACTTCAGGGATAGGCTTATCTTTTGTGGAATTTGTGCCTTCCCCTCTCCCCCACACTGTGATGTACATTGGCGTACAACTAACCTGCCGTTTATAAATAAATAAATATCTCCTGTTTAGCTTAACGTTTTTACAAAACACGTAATAACCAATTTCTTGTGGATTTTACGATTTGAAGACAAGCAAAACTTATTGATATGAGCAATTTTCTCGAGATATCAAAAATTGTTTTGGTTTTCTTTTTTTAAACTCAATCGGGAGACTTATTGTGTATAAAGTGTATGATCTTATTATCGCACATAGAGTTAAAAATATACAAAAACGACAATAAAAAATATTATTATATGACACCGTATGTAGTAAGGGGTGAATTTTATTATGAATATATATAAAAAATAAATCCAGTAAATTGTATTGAATAATTACAAGCATGCAATGATTACTTCATTTTAAGGGTTTGGAATGTAGTGAGGCCCACTGGCCATGTTTAGACCAGTTAATTTCAATACTCTACGCACTAAGGGATACCATAGCGTGCTTAATGTATATTGGAAAAGCATTAATACTGGACTCAAACTACATAAAAGGATTAGTACTACGAAAAGATATCTATCATTGCAATCCAGCTACCAAAGATTATTACCAGTTGTATAACCCTGATCAGTAAGTCGTTTTTTTTACATTAATATGCTAAAGTTATAATTTAATTCCTAAGTACTATTCGTTGGGACTACACTTTCTACAACTCGTAAGTAAAACTATAAACAGAGATAAAACAGGCGCCAGAGTAATTGGTGTAGCCCCAATAAACAAACCTTTACTTTCCTCCCAAAGCTTTTAATTACCTTTTTTCCCTGTTGATTATTCTTATTATGTCATTTCAATTTATAAATACGATATTATATATTTATTTTTATATTTGTTGTATTTTAATTTTACACCGCTTACAAGTTGCCATTTAGAAACTAGTGTGTCCAAGTCTCGGGACCAAAAAGGTCTTCGGGACTTCGGGACTTAATTCTAAGTCTTGCTATTAGTACCGAAAGTCCCGAAATCGAGATACATCTTATTAATTGCACAATTGCACTAAGAAAACAAATAAAAATGTGATTTAGTATTTTTTATTATAATTATTATATTTCGGGACTCGAGGGGCCGAGACTTCGCTGTGATCCCGGGTCCACAATTCGTTTATGAAATCCCGGCTCTGGAAACCCTGTGAGAAACTTGTTTTCGTTATTGAAAAGTTATACTAACAAACTGTTTTGTTGGTAGAATCTCAAAGAATATGTTAATTATGCAAATAATCACAAAAAAGAATTAATAAACTATTTTAGTTAATGGTATTCGAACAAAAAGAAATGTGCATAATATGTTATAACTTTTGAGGCAATAATGTTGTAATAAAATTTCTAAGAAACCTATTTTTGAAACTTTTTTTTTGAAATTTTGTATTATATATGTGACCTGATTTGAAGAAGGGGATTCAAGTTGCATTTTTAATCGAAAATTAGTGAGTCAACAACTTTGACCACTGACTCCCTTTCTTTTCAGGTCATATGCATAAAAGTTAAAATATATTTTCAGTATTTATGAACCCAAGTTAGACGTACCAATAGATAAAGATGACGAACTGAAGTATTTGAATGAAGCACAAGAACTGTGTAATAGAGTAAATGAAATGGAAAAATCATTAAAGGGAAAAGAATTAACTTGCATACCATTACCAAAACCACTAGAAGAATTTACCTGGTTGTCTATTGGACAAACTTTAATTGAACTTCATAAATACGTATCTGATAATAATATGGTATTTATATGATCTGAAGTTTTCTTTTCATTTCCATAAATTTTTCATCTAAAATTTTAGAGCCACTTTTGTTATGTTGACTTGAAGAAGTGCATGAGCGTTAATGGAGAAGCTATGGAAACAGAGATTTTCAGCCACAGTGAAACAAATAATAACGTTGAAGAGACAAAATATGTTGAATCGGAGAAAAAAGATGAAATTATTGAATCTGCCTTAGAGAATGGAAATAAAAATGATATGGAGGAAATGCCTGAACGAAGACTGTCTCAAGCTAGTGATGTTAATATAAACTGCGCGACAACCGATGTTGAAAGTAGCACACCAATTCAAACTGATAATGATGAAGTAAGTATTATATGAATATAAATTATGTAATTAAATATCAGCCCGTGCACTCTGAATTGCTTATCTTTACTTCTATGTCCAATGTTCAATTATATTTTATCCCACCATGCTGAGCAATGAATTGTTTTGTTTTAAGATGGAGCAAGATTTAGAGGACACAGATGAAGCAACCGAACAACGTATCGAGAAAAAAGTTCAAAATCGGGGAAATAAAAGAAGAAGGGATTTAGTTTCGGAATTGCAAATATGGGGTTGGCACAGCAAAAGGAAGTATGCGAAAAAAGCGAAAATGGAAAAGGATTTTACAATAGAGGACGCGTTAAAAAGAATTATTCCTAACCATCTCTTGTAAGTTTCCATATACGCCTGATTTGCTTCATAATAAGATATATTTTCTACAGACCAAACGGGATCAGCGAAAGTCATTATAATCTATCAAATGTGTCTGTAATGGATTTTATATCTGCAAGTAGTGAAGATAAGACTAATATTTTAACGCCAGACGAGTGGTATTTTAAAAAGTTTGTAACTATTTACAACAATTTTAAGTTAACATATATATGTTGCAGCATCTATTTTGGGTCGGATCAGGAAAAGGAAGACGCTCAGAAATTTTGGTTTCAATCGTGGGAATGCTGTGATGTGGTGAATTTAATAGAAGGATATGTGTATGCTGTGTCTAAATTGTGGAAATATAGATGGCCTGATGAGTTAAGACATGTTTACATTGAAGCTTACAAAATGTTTAGGTAATTGTGTTTTAAATGCCTTATTTTTAACTCTAGTAATATGCCACATTTTTTTTTTTTTAAGGGAACACGTAGAGCACCCAAAAACTTGTAATGAAATTGTTTTTCAAGAATTTAGAAATGACGCTTTAGCAACTTTAATGTATGGTGAATTATCTACGTTCAAGTAAGTGCAAGCAATTTTTTTCGATAGCAAAAAAATATAATTCAAATTGCCAATGTAATTGTAGTCAAATACCTGACAACAAAATCCATCCTACTTCATTGAATTTTCTGCGAATAGTTAGTGCTTGGGATGAATACTGGAAAAAAGAGCATTCATGGTTTTGGTGCAGAGTGCATTGGCTGCGGGCACACATATTTCGGAATGAAAACCAAAACGCACTAGCAATTATCGAATTGCAATTGGTAAACAAAATAATATCATGCTCTATGTTAGGTTTTTAATAAAAACATTATTTAAGGTCCAAGATACATTCCAGTTGTCTGAATGTTTTACACAGTTACGCCTACCAAATTGCGTAAAATGTAACACTATATCCGAAAACACTATAAATACAGTACTCAAACATTCAGAAATGTAAGTTTAGAGTTAATATCGTTTTAATCGTTTGATATGCTGTTCGTTTATTACATTATCAGGATTGAATCTTTGAGCCAGTTAGAGAAATTGTACGATTCCAAGCAATATGCTGAAGTAGCCAATATTCTGAAATCCACTTTTAATATGTCAAATCCACCAACATATGGTCGTATGGGTAGACCAGCACAATTGGGTATGCTACTGCATTCTTTGTGGTATACCGATATCGTAGATTGTTTTTTATGGACAGAAGAATGTTTAAATGAATGTTTAAAAAGATTTTTAAAACCACAAAAGCACTCTGACAAATGGGAAATGGTATTGATAAAGTGCTTAATGTTTTTTAATGAAATTGTTAAAAGTGAAACCGTAACAATATGTAAGAAAACTATACATGCAATACTATCAGATGTATATTTATTTATTTAATTCTAGTGGATTACCTACCCTTAAATAAACGATGTAGATTAGTGGAATCGTTAGCTATAATATGTTGTCAACAAGTCAATTCAGAAAACATTAATAAAATGCCATTGGGTTCAGTTCTTCCATGGATTATCTTACATTATGTATTAGTAAGGTAAGAATAAATATTTCAATGTAATAAATGATATAACAACACATGATTTGATATAATACGTATTTTAACCCATTATTATAACAGTGTATATATGTATGTTAATAATGTAAATCGCTAGGAAAGATACCCAATTCTTAATGAATTTAACGAGCCAAAAAATTGGAAAAAAATGTGTGACTATTGTTGCTGATATATTCATCTTTTGTCCGTTATGTAGATCCTACCGCGTAAGGTGATGTTACACTGCGGCCCTCTATTGCGTCCCCTATTCTTGCTGTTTTACAGCTGGCCTTCCAACCCTATTCCTTCCGAAAAGTGTAGGATATGAGAAGGCCCCAAGTTAGGTAAGTCTCCCTCTTCAATTTCACATGCTCCCAGGTGCAATGCCCTTGAGTTGCACAGTGCTACGCAATTTGATAGGAGATGGATGGGTGTTTCATCCTGTTCCCTACAAAATCTACGTTCAGATTCCTTTGCAAATCCAAGTTTACTCAGATATCCTTTCAGTTTACAATGGTATGAAGGTATTCCTGTTAATATACGAATATTATTTTTAATCATTCTAATGCATTCTGTAAACCTCTTCTGGTTATAAGTTCCCAGAAGAGTTTTACTATGCCTTATTACCTGGAGATTCCAAATAATTAGATTTTTTCTGCTCCATTTTCTTTTCAGTTTCTTCAATATTGTACTGCTTCTTATCCCACAGAAGGGTTCAGACCCTACAAAAGGCGTTCCAACCCTTCTTTGCAAGATTATCCATTATTTCATTTCCTTCGACTCCTGTGTGACTCGGATTCCACAGGAGGGTTACTTTATTCCTTTTGCCTAGCTCGTTTAATTTCCTTAGCATTCCCAGACTATCTTGGAACTAATTTCATGTGAGCTCAGTGCCTTGACTATCAGACATAATGATAATCTCTTGCTTACGGTAATTCCTGTCAATGTTGAACTAGACGCATCTTTCAATAGCGTTGCTTTCGCCTGGAAGATACTTGGGTATTTCCCCAAATTTTCAAAGTACTTGGTTCTAGGCCCATATGTTTCTATTCCAGTTCCTTCTGCCATTTTGGAGCCATCAGTGTACCATTTGGCATTTCTATTCATTTTCAAGATGGTGTTATGATCCCACTCGCTCTTATTACTAAACTTTGCGGTGAATTCTTGGCAAAGCTGAATCTTTTTGACGTGTCATCTCGGGGCATGATCCAGGTTTGATCACCGTCAGGTTATTGAGGTCTATGCCTAATTTTTCCTTCCTCGATCATTCTGAGTATGGTTCTTTTTGCCACGTCCTCTACCACAATGTGGAGAGGAGTAAGATCCAATACTACCTCGATAGCTGCTGTTGGGCAGGTTCTCATAGCACCAGTTATGCATACACATGCTAACCCTTGTACTTTCGAAAGGTTACTTCTCGCGATGGCCAGATTAGTTCTTTTGCTCCAAGTTACTGATGCATAAGTGATGATCGATCTCACTATCGCTGTATACATCCAAAGCAGTATTCTTGGATTGTATCCCCAATTGTTCCCTGCAAAGTGTCTGCACACAATCAGTGCTTTTTTGTTGGTTGCTACAAGTTCGTGTTTGTTCCAGAGAAGTTTATTGTCTAGGGCAAGGCCAAGGTATTTAACTTCCGTTCTATCTAATCTATGTTTTGCCCATCCATTTTTATGGTTTTGAGATTGGATTTCCTTTTCCTAGTGAATGCTACTGAGGTAGTTATTGAAGTTAACATTGAGTGCTACTAATTGACACCATCTTCCCGTAAAGTTCAATCCTATTTGAACTACATCACACAAGGTATTCCCAAATTTGCTTCTTGCGTATATAATAATATCATCAGCATACCCTTGGCGAGGTATGCCTAGGTCAGTCAGCCCGCATAAGAATTCGTCTACTATTAGACTCCACATAAGTGGGGATGTAACTCCCCGCTGTGGGCATCCTCTGGTCGTACTAACCGAGATGATCTTATGTTCCACCTCCGCTTCCATCCAAGCCTGGTAGACAGTAGTGCGAATCCATCTAGAATCACACCGTCTACCCCCTATAATTAATGCTTTTTGACAGACTCGTGTGGGAGTGTTGTCAAAAGCGACCTCTACGTCTAGAAAGGCGCACACTACGGTTTCTTTATTTGTCAGTGCATCTTGGATTCGATTCGTCAGCTTCACTAATGCAGTCTCAGTGGATTTTCCCGTTTGATAGGCGTGTTGACAGGGGTGCAATGGTACCCGCTCCAAGATATCTGTTCTGATGTAATTATCTACAGCCTTTTCCACCGTTTTCAAAAAGAATGATGTAAGGCAGATAGGTGTTGGATTTAGGGTGCGTAGTGTCCTTTTTCGCTGCTTTTAGTATGGATCATATGTGGAAGGATTTCGTCCTGCCCTTTCTGAAATAAGACTGGAAGATCCCGTCTTCTCCCGATATTTTGAAAAGCTGAAAGGTGCTTATGGCCCATTTCAACCGTTCACTGCTACATATGTGTCTGGCCTTTGTAGTAGCTTCTTTAGCTGGTCTTCTATATTGCTAGGAAAGAGCTGCCCACTTTGCTTTCAGGGAAGTGAGTCTCTAGAACGAGGAGAGCTCTTTCTTCTTCACTTTCTGTGAAGTTTCCGTTTAGTTTTCTTAGTGCTATTCCTGCCTTTTATGGAGCCAGGAGTAGAGCTTTTTCTCACTTCCTGTTTCTTTTCCTTAAGCGGCTTTTGAGTTAGACTAGTCTCCTTCCTCTTCCGCTTAAGTGCTTCGGTCTTATGTTCTAAGGCTTTCTTACTCGCTTCTTATGGTGCACCCCCATTACTGAGGTAACGTAAGTACCATTTGCACCCTGCTGAAACCACGTCGCACGGATCACCCCTACCTCTAGGTTCCTAGTTCAGCAGAGGGGCTGGCTTCCTTTGGTCTTTCTATCGACGAGCCGAAGAAGTTTGCGGTTTCGCTCCTCCCTTTGTCCCTTCCTTGTAAGGTATTTTCACTTTGGAAATGGAAGGCTTCCTATGGAGGTCTTCCTCCGTTTCCTGTTTATTAGCGGTGTCGTCCCACTTAGGTCGATTAGATAAACTTTCTTTCTCCATGGCTGATTCCACGAGTAGCTAGAGAAAAAAGGTCCACCTCCGCAGAGCCCCGCATGCAGAGTAAGGCTAAATGCAATGGCGTGGGCCCGGTTTTCATTTACCCTGCTCCGGTTTTAAGCAGAGAGAAAGAACTTACAGTCATCACCAACCAACTCGTCTTCAGCAAACCCTGACAAGATGGCCATTCCCCTATCCACCACCCCGAGGACGCACCCTAGTAGTACTCCCAACCCTCAAGTGTCCCCATCGCGTTTTAAATTACTATTTAGTAAGATAAATATATTGCTACGAAATTTTGTGTCCTATCCACAGAAGTCACGGCCATCATACGCATTAAGTTTGTATTTAGGGCATGGCGAAAATGATTGGGGAAAATCAAACAGTAGTATGGACGTCACAGCGTAAGTAGTATCCAGAAAAGAACACGGTTCAGGTTTTTTTGCCATAAAACTGTTTCAAGCGATAAAAAACTTTCTTAGGTATGAGAAAGCTGAAAAAATTAAAAGAATCTGGTCGAAGATATATACGGCTTTGTGTCATAAATTCGACTACTGTGTCATTTAAAATCCATTTCACTACGGCTTGAATATCTTCTTTAATATCGACGGATAAGTCAGTTGCCAACATGGAGGAACGATACCAGAGTAAATGATCCACTCAAAAGTACGTACTCATTACAAAAAAATCTTAATCAATTCGTTATAATCGCGTTCAGCACATCGAATTCATTAAGAAGTGACTATCTTAATCCTAAAAGCATAATTTTTTGAAATTTTTATTGCCCAGTTATTAAATTATACATTTATAGAGAAGAACATAGAAAACAAGCAAAAATTGTAGTAAAAAGAATTAAAAAAGATGAAGACAAGCCAAACAAAACGCAAGAAAATGACCAAAATAACAATGAACATACAGAGGAAGACATACCTCCATCAATTGCCATTTTATTTTCAGGCCATGAATTCTTAGTGTGAGCTCTTCTGCTATAAGTAAATAACCTTCTAATCCACATTATTTTTAGGTTATAAAAGTTGGTGTCTGACAAATAATGGGAATTGTTACATTTTATATTAGACACTGTTATTGATAGACTTGATACACCTATATTTGAGACTTTGAGAGAAAAAATTGACATACATTTAGAGCAAGCTTTTTTCTGCCTTTATCAGTATCCAAGTAAAAAAAATAAGGTACGTGATGATAATATAGCATATTTATGCAGATTATATATTTATCGTTTTGTTTAAGGTATCTCGCCATTTAGCAGATCATAATGTTAATCCCTTACCACTGACTTGGGAAAGAGCTCAACAAGTTTGGGAATTTTTTTGTCCTAACGCTTTACCAGAATTTGAGTCGTATAAAAATATCTCAATATCGTCAGAATTAGAACAACTTCTTCAACGAATTTCTTCCCTAGTTCCACCAGACTGTGATCCACAACCTTTAGTACCAAAAATCACTGAATTTGTGGAAGGTGTTACAGACATTTTGCCGAAGCCCACCAATTTTCCACCGAAAACTCGTTCTATGTATTATCTATTAGGAGACTATTACTTCAAGCAGAGTGAAGTGAAAAGAAGCTACAAATATTTTTTGCTTGATTTGTGCATAAATCCATTAAGGCTAGACACGTGGGCGTGTATGGGCTTTGGGGATAGCTAGCCAATTAGAATCTAAATTAAATCATTGCGAACGATTTAATACTGAGAACGAATTCCTAGATAAAGCTCGAGGCGCTCAAGTGTGCTTTAAACAAGCATTGAATTTTGCTCATGATCATATTACGTTGTGGATTGAATATGGCGCATTAGAATATATGACGCACGCATTTTGTTCAAGAATTTTAAAAAGTGAATCTGACACACTAAGCATGGAAAGGTATAATATAATTATTTGTATCTGTTGTATTATAAATTCCATACATTGCTTATAGATTTGAATTTCTGGAAAATAAAAAAGAAGAACTGTTAAATAGTGCCCAAAATAGCTTTATGCGAGCTCTTGAACTATATGAACCAGATTTATGTCCAGTTGATGAAAGGTGGTTGTTTCACTATATATTAGGAAAAATCTCAGAAAAACGTCAAAAAGAGCCATCTGAATATTTGCAACATTATTTAACGGTATGTTAATATCCACGAAATGAATTTTGTTTTGTAAGTTCTGAAAATGTGTTTTAGGCAGCTGCACTACTAAATGAAAATAAAGCCGCTTATCCTGAAAAAATAAGTTACAACAATCCACCACACTTATCTATTGAGGCACTGGAAATTCATTACAGAATAAATGCATCTATTTTGAAATATTTGGAAACTTCATGAAGGAAAACCAATACCTGACATTATAGGGAAAATGTTTAGACAATGCTTAGAAAGTGCTGTTTTTCCAAAAGCGACTTCTGAACCAGACAATGCGAAAATAGATGAAATGGGGAGTAAACCTAAAACAACCAGTGACGTTCAAATCAAGGAAGAAGTTGAGAATACCAGAGAAATGTCAGTTGATAACTTGCGGGACGATATAAAGGAATGTATTGAAGATATGCTGACGCAAGTGGAAAATGGATTGACACAAGAACCGAGTTCTAATAATAAGGTTTCTCCTAACGATGTTATTATGATTGATGATTCTGATGAAGACGCAACGATTATAAAAGCAGGTATTTTTCGTGCCTGCTTCAATATGCATTTGATAGAATACACATTATATATTAAGAGAAAATATTATTTTTAGAAGGTGATGTGAAGTCTCGTATTAGCCTACAAGGTAATGATATTCAGGATATAATGGACGCAATGATGAAAGAAACTATGAATAAGACTCAAGAAACACCAATAGATACTGATTCAGATGTTACTC
Source organism: Protaetia brevitarsis (assembly GCA_004143645.1). NCBI lineage: Eukaryota > Metazoa > Arthropoda > Insecta > Coleoptera > Scarabaeidae > Protaetia > Protaetia brevitarsis. The sequence goes on from RXPK01000294.1 coordinate 1,999,625, forward strand.
CTCAAGAAGTTGTAGTTTCGCCAGATAGTTCTATCTTACTAAAAGAGGAGAAAAATATACAACAAGAAAACAAGGAAGAAAATTGTTCTGAAACCTTAAAAAGTGAAAGAAGTAATAATGACGGTATTAGAGTAAGTTATTTTATTTTATCATTTAATATGTGCGGAACAGTACAGTGAAGAGAATGTAAGAAATAAAGGACAAGCCAAAGTTCACTTTCTGGCTAGGAAAAATGCAAAAGCTCTCTATACTCCTTAACATTTACTACGGCTAAATAACTAAGCTATCATAATCAATGATAAAACTGAACTTTAGAATTCCAATTTTTTAATCCGTTCTGCTTTAGTGTTAATGATAATAGTTTAAATTTTTGAAGTTTTGTGGTAAGATGTTATGAGGTGTTGTGTTATCAATGCCGAAGTTTTGGGTAATACCAAATACGGGATAAATAATAGTATAAAGAATAGTTCCATCGGCGTAATATAGATGTCACTGCTAGGCTTGCTTTAAAAAGTATACAACTAAACAAATATTAAACGTGATCTGACGTTGTTAAACGAAAATGGAAGTGTCCGTTGTACATACGCACAAAAGAATAAGATAACGGAAGAGTCGGTGAGAGACGGGTGAAAGTCATCTAACTGCGCGCGCAACGAATAGGTAGAGCATTAATCCATGAATTGTCATTTCGCAAAATTATTATGAAAATAATAAATATATGATATTTTTGCGTTAAAGCGAAGCCATTGACGGAACGTTTGCTTTTATTTATTTTGTGAAATGCCTACTTTTGTCTTAGTACACATTATATCTTTACCATTCTTGAATTATTTGCGATCACAAAATATTTTTGCTTTTAGTAGACATTTAAAATGATCCCTATATTCTCTGATTTATAAATTTGGAAGTTTCCTTCCAATTTATCAATATATCTGCAGTTGACAACGAAAGAAAAACAAGATCATTCTTACTTCCAAACTACTTGTTACTGTTTTCGGAGGGTAGTTGGTATTGGTAGAGTAGACCAATCGTACAAGAACATTTCATTATCATTTTACTTTAAATATAACCTGAAACATAGGTTATAGTACAAGTTCCAATCGTAAGAGTTTTCAAAAGCAATAGTACAACATCGTTTAATAACCGGATAATTCCGGTTGCAATTTTAAGGCATTTTCCTCAATTTCGTTCACATTTAAGTGTACAGCATTAGCCTCCGATAGCACACTGGCATCAAATGTGTGTATGCATGTGTGTATTACACAGAAAAGCGCGGGATTAAAACGAGCGCTTGTTCAGGACAATTTCAACGAATACGTTTTTTGATAGAAATTTTGTGTTAATTACTCCAATTATCGAGCATAATACTATTTATACCGCTATTTTTTTCGGAACAACTTACTCCTACTCCCGAGTAAGAACAAGAAATGCTGTTCGAGGCAAGTTACTTCATCCTGTCGATTCTTAGCAAACACGATGCAGTATACCTAACGAACTCCGAATATCTGCATTTGCTGTTCCGATCAACCTAGAACAAGTATAACATACAAACCTCCTAAGATTTTGTCCCGCTTGTGAATTTTTTTATGTCGCAGTTTGTACAATCAATATTGAGAACATAATTGTTGGATATTTTATAATGGTTAGAATTGTCAAACTATACATTTGTAACATTTGTAAAATGACTAATTTTTATTTTATTAATTTCTACAGATGTTTTACATTTGATGATGACGAAAGGTCAATACATGTGGCATAAAGGTTTTTAAATAAAATACAGATTGGATAGAACGATTTAAATTTATGATTTATTTACAATTTATTAGGTTTTTACATCCTATGTTTTATATATCTTATATTTTACTATATTTGAAGAAATCAGTAGAAGAAACAACTAGTACATCAAGTAGCTCAAGTGACAGCGACAGTTCTGATTCTGATAGCGACGATTCAAGTAGTACATCAACCTCTACAACTTCTTCAGATAATAATGGAAACTTAAGTGATAATGAAGTACTAGCCTTAATAGATCATTGTGTTGCAGGTAACAGTCGTTTATTTGCAATGGAGATTATTTTTAAATGACTTGATTATTTATATATTTTATTTATCTAGGATTGGAACAATGTATTCGCAGACTTCCTCAGAATTATAAAGCATTGTACAGGCTTGCTCATTTGTATTTCCATTATAGTAAGAAAAAAGATCTAAGTAGATGCAGACAGCTACTTTTAGGTGAATATAAATGTAAAAATAACAGCATAGTATCTGGACTTTTTTCTGAACGAAAAGTTTCAAACTTTTTTAATGTAAGTATATTCAATCAATGAGTTATTACATAGTGTTGGGCAAGTTAGCGAAAGCGACTAAATTTACAGCGATTAAGAAACATACTCGTGTTTTATCGGCTCTCGGAAAATCGCTGGCCAACACCACTCCCCCACTCATGACGCGAATAAACATTAGTATATGTGGTCGATGTAGCAATTTAATCGTTTCTCCTATCTTACCTAACACTGGTATTACATAATTATGTCTAGTTATTTTGATAAAAAGATGAAGTAAAATTCATTGATTTCTTAATTTTTTAAGGGTGTGTGGCGTATTCCTTCTAGTGAAATAGACAGACCTGGCTCACTGGCAGCACACATGGGAAGGTGTGTTTCTCTTTTGCTGCACGTCTTACATGATACCAATGATCACAAAACATTATTAGATCTATGTTTGCAACTTCATAGAGTACCAGATGCAGATAAGTAGGTTTGTTAAAACTGTTTTATATTTCCATATTATATGCTTTTTTCTATTCTAGAATTTACATTAGGCATTCTGAAAGAGAGCAATTATCAGAACAAGCTCTAACATTATGCATTCAATGTTTGCGGAAGCAAATTAAAAATGTAGACAGTATGTCTTCTACTGCTAAACAAAAGATTCTACTGGATATATACCGTATATATCAAAAAAGCCAAAAGTCTCTATCCCATAAGGAATGTATATTTTCTGGAATGCTGGTGGATGTATTTAAGAAGACAATTAATGAAGCTGTAAGTAAATAGAATTCTGATGAATTAATAATTGAGTTTCTTTGTTTTGGTAGATTCCAGAACATACCAATGTGGTGGATTTGGCTGTAAAATATTGTCAACAATATATAGCTGCAGAAAAATTAAAGAAGCAACAGAATCAAAATCTCATCCCTAGATCAGCATCGGTTTCTACAACTACTGTAAATCTGTGAATTTTAATAATATGAAGTTTATATTACCTTACAATTTTTAGCCGCCTGTGTTGCCGACACCAACAATAATATCACCTCCACCGCCACAACCTCTCAAAAGGCCTGGTTTAGGCCGACCACGCGGAAGACCGCCAGGTCCCAAAATTTCAGGACAAACAAAATCTTCTCGCAATAGAAACCCAGTCTTATCAAATCCTTTGTGGAACAAAGGTAGCTTCGATTCAACCGCATATGATTATCTCAAACATTATAAAGAAGAACTATATCGGCAGTATAGTCAAACTTTATCATTAACACAACAAATGAACCAATTGGGATCATTCTTACCGACAACACCTCAGAACAATCTATTAAATTCTGTTAACTTGCTACAAACTATGCAACAATTAGCAGGAATGAACCCTTTACTGCTTAATCAATTAACTCACTCTATGAATCAACTCAACCCTAATTTCCAAAAAAGTATGAGCCAAGTAAACACAAATATGCTGAAGAATTTTTCAGACTTATATAAAGTACCTACAAGCATGCCAATGACAACCGCAGCACCAAATATTACTTCAGATCATATGAGGCAACTTAATAACTTGGCACAAAGCATAAACTTGCCTAACCCGAACCTTTTAAATCCACAAGTTTCGTGTACAAGCACAACACTGCCAAAAGCGACTTTTACTATTACAAAATCTACAAGTATTCCAAAAACATCTACTGCAACTGCTCCAAAAACAAGTATTCCAACGTTTAAATACCCCGCAGAAATATCTAAACCGAAAACCAAGGAGGTTACAAAAACTAGTAGCAGTTATGTTTCGAAGGTAATATTTTTTTACGTATATTTCATTTAGGAATAGGACTGTTTACTTGAACTTTGTTTTTGTATTTTAGGACCCTTCATTATTATTACCCATGAAGGGAAACATTGGACAGAAAGAAGTGGAAAAAACTGCAAGCATATTGAAAGATCGCCCAAGTATATCGATCACACCAGTTACACAAACTCTACCTAGCATCAACCCAGCAAAATCTGTAACAACACCTCCTAAAACTCTGCAAGAAAAACTTGCAGACAAACAAAAGCAGCAACAAATTATCGATAAATTGTCTCGATTTACATCTCCACCTAACAAACCTGTTGATAAAAGTAGTTTCACATCTATATCGAACGCTAAGGTATTAGATTTTGGAAGTAAAGTTGAAGACAAACCAGCATATCAATCAAGCAGTAGTAATACTTTTAAGAATCCATCATTGTCAAATATTTCTATTCCGTCTTCATTAAACGTATTTCCTTCTTTTTCCAAAGAGTCTGGTTACATCAATCAGGTATGATCAGTTATAAGAGTACTGTGTCAGATTTCTCACTAATTATCTTATAGCCAAAATTGCCAGATGCTTCTATTACTTTAAATAAAAGTGACCATGTGCTAAGCAAACCTAAAGTAAGTCAGAATATAGATATACCACCAAATTTGCCAATGTCGTTAAGTGTCATACGGAAGTCAGAAGAAGCGCGTGATAGAAAATCATCTTCTGACGATGATATTATAATAATTGAGTAAATAAAATACAGGGATGTTTTGATTTTCTTCTACTTGTGCGTATTTTTGTGCATTAGGATATTTTTTTTATAGATAATTAAGTATATACTATACCAGTGTCACTACAATGTTAATGTATATATTTCATGAATGTCAATAAATATATAAACTTGGATGATTTATTAATGAAACTGGCAATTAAAAATAGTTTATCCAATCCGGGATATGGAAGAAACTATTCATAGGCATAGTTGCCAATATATGTTTCCTATACGTATTACGCATAATATAATACAGTGCCATTGCGAACAGTTAGTAGCATCTAGGATTGCCTATGTTTATCTCTTAATTCCTTATTAAACATTACCTATCCTTATTTTCGTATGTTTGTTTTCTATTTAGAGTCCGTTGCAATAGAAAATGTTACATGACGTCACATGCGCAATGAACGAAAATTGCTAGGCGATTCATCACTGGTAGGTAACATACAGTGGTAGCCGGCAGCCGGGCATAATTGATGTCAAGCTTCACGCAGGTTTTGGTGGCGATATGTACCATTCTTTATTGCAATGGACTATATTAACCACGTGAGAAATTCGATGCACGTATTGTAAACGCCAAATAAGTTGGCGAGCGGTGGGAGTTAGTCCGCGCAGCATTAGAAACAGTAGAAAAGCAGTTGCAAGAAAGTTATTTGGCGTTTGCAGTATATTAGAATTAAATTATGGAGTTTTCTATAGCAAATGTCCTAATCTAATTCTCTCCGGTTTATTTCGAGCAATACTCTCTGTGCTTCATCCCATCCCTGATATGTTTGAGAATAACTACTGAGAGAACGAATGTAGGAATATGATCTATCACTTCTCTCGAGGTGGGTAATCGTTTCTCCCCGTTTCGAGAATCGGCACCCAAGTGCTAACAACAGTTTTATGGTGGGATATGCATGGATTATGTATGCTTACACACCTAAAGATAACCTTAGGGACGCTACAGATATCCACAAAATCTCACCATTAGTGTCGATTTAATCAACTCAATAAATAAAACCGAGTCAAAGCAGGTACAAATGCGTTTGGTAACGTTTTTTGAAATGTTCGGTAACCGAATATCGTAGTCGACATAGGTAAAGGACGGACAAACTCGTTCGGAGAAGCGGGGAAGCGAAAAACTCAGTGGCGTTGCCTACACGCAGTCTATGCCTAGGAACCTGCATCCATACCTTGCATAGGTATATCTACATACATATGTACCTACATAATTTTGCGAAGTCAGTAGAATGTATTATCTAAGGTTCTGTATTTACATGTAAGAGAACTTCATATTTACAAAGGAAAATCTAGAAAGTATTATGTGATTACAAATTTTAAAAATTAAATTAAATTACAATAAAAAGTAACAATAATTAACATAATTTTTGGTAAAAAGAGCCCCCTGTTTTTGGCCTAGTTGCATCAATATTTTGAATAGAAGTCTTGAGGTAGGGGCGTTGATTGGATTTATTAAGATTTAATACATTTTTTTTTTTTTTTTGATAATCGTTTAAATTTAACGTGCCGCGAAATATAACAAACTTACCATCATTTTCAAATGTATTGTTGTGGAAAATTACAATGTTTTGATATTAATAATATGTAAATTATTTCTAATCAATGATAAAAAGACCTACCAAGTTTTTGTTTTATTATTTTAAATAGTTAATGACTCTTTATTCCTGCTTGTTTTATCTTTTTTTTAATAAAATACAAGAAATAAAGAAAATGTCACTATTACCTATTTAAATAAGTAATACAATTATATATTTTATCTTGTTACGGAGTTTAAAACGTATTCAAAATATAAATTATTTTAGCAATTCTTATTTTTCAAAGAAAGCCTGAACGGATATATTTGAGTGCTGCACAAATATAATAAACAGCTACCTCTAAGACGCCGCCAATGCCTAGAATATTGCGAAAACACAGCTGCGTTATCGTTCGTATCGAACAAACAAGTTATGTATATATATATATATATTTAGTAATGTAGCGAATATGCGCATTCGCGAATATTCGCATGTTTTTGAATATTCGCATTCGCAATAAATATGCGAATATTGCGAATATCGAATTAGAAAAAAAAATATATTCAAATTCATTGAAATTCTAAAACAACTTTTTGAGCACAAATTTGCAGTTTACATTAGAATAACCATTAATAATCTCAAAACTAAACTTGAATTGACAAGAATAAGACGTAAAAAGTCGAAACAATTCGGTTGTACTTGGCTAGTTCGCTGCGGTGATTGAGAAATTTAATTCTCTGCGTGTGCTTAATGCAAGTGTTCGTATAGTTGTAAACTGAAACTAATAGATGACGCTAGTAAAGTTAAAAAGTTAATATTCGCATTCGCATTCGCGAATGTCTAGTGTACATATTCGCATTCGCGAATGTGTAAAATCACGTATTCGTTACATCACTAGTATATACAGTCGCAGACAAATGTTATAGGCACCTTTAACAAAACTAATGGGTTTCATGTTTCTTGCATTTTTTTTGTGACAGTTATTTCAACGTTTATTTAATCGTGTTTATGGTTACAATAGTCTTTATAGATACCTTTTGTAAATGTATTATTTTTTTTTTTATATATTTTCAAATCTACGCGAGATGTCACTTTTCCCCTCCCATCTAAAAAGTATTATAGCTGTACTAAAAACACTCTAATATGCAACAAATTAATAAGATCCCTTAAAATACTACATATTTATAATGTACTACCTACAAGTTTTTATTTTCTCATTTCTTACTGTGATATTCGCCCAAAATTTAGGGTGCCTATAACATTTGTCCGCGACTGTATGTATATAACGCGTCATCGCTGTGTATTGAAATATTCCACGTGATTTACGGGCGCATGTAGTTTTTATACATGGTTGTGTTTTTCTTGCTCGGTCAAAACAACTAGAGGATTTATACGGGCAATCGGGTGCCTATCTAACAACACCCGTATGTGCGTGTGAACTTTGGGAACGGAGTACGCCTTATTGCTTTAGACATAAGGTACTTGGTATTTACCATCAGGCTTACCTCAAGTTTTGTGCATTAAACTGTGAGCTACTTGCTAGGATTGGCGGAACCTGCCCATTAAACAAGTTCAACACAAGCACTTCCTATTACAACTTTAACTTGTAGTAAAGCTCAGTTAGCCTCCTATATGCAAATATACAGCAGGAGATTATATTGAAATAAAAGAAATAATAATACTCTAACGTCCCCGGACTTCAAATAATTAACACAGATAGTAAAAAGTAATTCTTCTACACTTAAAGTGTAATAAAAATAAAATGACACTATTAACAACATTAATCATAAATAACTACAGCACTACTAAAAAAGATTTGTTAAACTAAATTCACTTAAATACTATATACTTATTTATATTCATTATTTATTTTCACCGTTTGCTCACTTCGCACGCAACTCTTATTTCAGCTCCAATAGAAACTATCCATCCTCGTCCACGGGCTTGTTCATAGCTGTCGGGGCGGTTAGTTCTGGAACAATCTACATATTTCCTGAATATTTCTGGCGCGTTCACGCTAGAATACATTCGATTCTGTATATATGCAGCATGCAATAGTGTATAAAACAATTTCATTAACTACTTGATCTAAGAGGTAGCGCCTTCTACTGGCGCAGTTGAAAATTCAAATTTAACTATTTTAAAATAAACTAAAATAACTATTCAAAAATAAGTGTCGTACAATACATACTGATCATAACCATTATTAGGCATATAGAATATAGAACTAAATAGCGAAAAGTCGAATGCGAAATTTTTTGAATTCAATACCAGATATACACTATGAAGTTGGCATGTGACTATAACTGATAATTTTGAATATATTCATATTTTCCCTGAACTCGGTTCTAAAAATAATTTTAATGTTAAATAAACTGCAAAACGATTTTTTTGCAAAAACATCTCTGAAATATCTATTGAGCATGTTCTTCTCTTTAAAAAAGGCCGCATTTCTATTGGTATACATAACCCACATAGCCAAATTCAAATTGCCCGCAATTATTCTCAATAACTTCAACGTTGAAACATTTTTATGTTACCCATTTTTTTTTTACTTCATTGAAGGTTTGTTCGCTGGTGTTACACTGATTACTTGTACACTGGCTGCACGAGTGCGGCTACACGAATTCCAACGAACAACGCACGTGTAACTACACTAGCCCCAATGAACGTTTTTTTTCTACACTCGCTACTCGGTGTAGCCAGTGTAACACCAGCGAACAAACCCTTGATAGTAAACTCAAAATAGTGGCGGGAAATTTAAATTTGGCTATTAGGGAAGAAAAGAAGACTAAAACACACCAAATCACAATGGTTAATACAAAAGGAAATATAGTAATATAAACTAAAATAATAAAATTCTGATAATAAGTTCATAAAAACGAAATATTTCACGAAAGCTTTACACAGATAACACAAAGGTTAAAATAAATATCAACATGCGAATCAGCTGGTCACGAGTGGACATCTTCTAACCGAGTAGACTTTGAAATAGTCAATTTCACACTAGTAGTGCGATGACTCATGTTATGAGCGGACTATTTGGATTTATACTATGACCATGACAGCAGCATTGATGACGCCACTGCTGGCTACTGTCAATTTACAGAGAGGGCGCCAGTGCAGTCATTATTCGGACATTGATTGTGACGGTCGTCGACATGTTCCTTTAACTACAGCTGTTATTCGCTTAAATGTATGTAAAAACCTCGAAAACTGTCAAATTGTCAAGTACGATTTTGGCAAGAGCCGAGCTTGGAAGAGCTTGACTTCCTATTGGCTATGAAGTACTCAAAAAAGATGGCGGTTCCGCGCTAGCAAAATTTGCGTGTGCGCTCTTGGTTACATATTTCTTGATACAACCAGATACAACTTCATTCCAATCCTAAATTCTGATAATATCTGCCCCTATTGTAAATAAAGAGTAGTAATTCTTATATTTAAAAGAATATAAAACTTTAATTGCTTCATATTACAGAAGAATTTAACGAAAATGGAAGTATTAATTAAAAAGAAATAGTGATTTTGTGCATGAAGTCAGCAAAAATCAAATAAGCGTGTTCAGGAACGAACACAAAATTGACATTTTCTTCTTAATGAAAACATAACCTCCTGGCGTCGAAACGATTATAAGGAAAAAACTATTCAAAATTTATATTTGATATAATGACTGGGAAGAGAAAAAATAGGGAACCTGAAAATGATGATTCAAAAAAGATGAAAAGCAACGGTCACTGGTCTAATGGTTTACTGAGTGCTATGGAAGACCCAGAACTTATTGTACAATCAAATCCAAAACTCGTCGTTATACAAGACAAATTTCCGAAAGCTGAATTTCATTACCTGATTATACCAAGAGAAGATATCCACAGTTTAAAAGCAGTTGATAAGTCTCATTTGGAACTTTTGAAATATATGCACAACATTGGCGAACGGTTAACTCAAGAACAAAGACATCAAAGCCGCACATTTAAAATGGGTTACCATGCTGAAGCTAGTATGACTCGTTTGCATATGCATGTCATTAGCGATGATATGAATTCTCCCTGTTTAAAAACAAAGAAGCACTGGAATAGTTTTACAACTGATTTTTTTCTCAATTCAAAAGGTATATACATATATATATTTGTTTCCACATGTAATACATTTGCTTTACATTTTAGACGTATGTGATGATTTAGAGAAGTATGGCAAAGTAAAACTTGTATCATCAGAATACTGCAAAAAAATTATGGATACTCCTCTAAAATGCCACAAGTGTGATTACATTCCAAAAACTATGCCAGATTTGAAAAAACATCTGGTGAAACATTTAAAATAATATTGAATTATTTTAAGTTAACCTGTTTATTAACATACACTAGGTAATATAATTTGTGTTTTGTGAAAATATACAATTAAATATATTTTGTAGGATTCATACTACAGGAATCTTTGAATTATTTGATATATACCAACCACTTAATTTACATTATATAAATAAAGATAATTCAATTCTTATAAGATTGTATTGATGTTTTTAAGGTGTACTGATGTAAATATATATTTTTTTTTGTAGAAACAATAATACATATACTTCCATATCAACAACAGGTATATTTTGTGGAGTTTTTGATTATAAATAAAATTATTACCTAAATGTTTATTTATTTTAATTATTAAAATATTTCTCAATTATCTAGATACTAACTTGTTTTTTTTTTAATATCAGAGAAACACAGAATTAAATGAAATAATTTATTACATTCCTCAAAACATTTATAAACATATAGGTACTTAATATTAAAATATGCCAACAGGAGCTGGATTACCAAAAACATAGTTCCATGAAATCGGCATTTTAACATTGGAATTACCATTGTCATCAGAAATATTTAGTACTTTTCTTAGTAGGTATAACATGGCTGTGGCATCTGGCCGATTGTCTCCTTCAGATACATATTTGATGAAAATCGTAGAGTTAATCACAGGTTCTAATAATTCAAATAGCTTAATTGCAAAACCACAACCATTTGCTGTGTATTTTCCCATTTCATTTAACAACATTGGTAAAACATTCAAGTTTTCAAATTTACAGTTTGTATTAGTAATATAGTAAAAATGACCAGATTCAATATTGTGCAATTCATAAGCAAACATAGATGTCAATATCACAACACTATTGAATTTTAAATTAATGATCTCACTTTTCAATAAGTTGAAAAAGTCTAGAGCCAACTTAAATTCTACACTGGATCGTAATTGGATTATACCAATATTTAGCTTCTTGTTTCCGTACAGTTCACAAGCTGTACATGGTTCATCATTTTCAGCTTGATATGGATTCCCTGCAACAAGGGGTATAATACCTGGGTGCCAGATTGTTGCTACTTTTTTTAAGTTAAATGTCGTTATCATTAAATCTGCTGTAAGCTGGCCCACATTCCCAACTGATACACTTGGAATAATTAATGTACAGCCAGTAAAGTCAAATGGTTCAGTAAAACTTATCAACTTTGCCATCACATTAGTTTTCATGATCTGCTGCAGGATACAGACACACACAACAATGCAGATGTAGTAATAAACCATTCATTTACTTATGGCATAGCATGAACACTAAGAAGTAAGAACTTGAATTACTATTATGATCCTACCACATGTTAGTTGCTAGTCATGCTGTATCACCTACACCCATCCTACACCACTATGCTACTAATCAGATATAAATATATTAACTGATATTAACTCATTACAATCACATCGAATCTTTACAACCTATCACACATAGCTATCACATATTCCTATTTAGTGCCTGCTGGTGCCTGTGCCTATGTTGTGATGCCTAAACTCCTATGCGCTAAGCGGTGAAATCTTGGTACACGTCACAGAACAGTCCGGGATTAATACCAGCGCTTGTTCAAGACAACTACCAACGAACACATGTTTTGACAGAAATTGTCTAACAAATTACCGGCTGAAGCCGCCCCTTTTATTCCGAATAACTTAGTCCTACTCCCGAGTGGGAGCAAGAAAAGCTGTTCAGGATAAGTTACTCTGTCCTGTTCGATGTTTAACGAATACAGAATATACTAACGCACACCGAACATCTGTACTTTCCGAGCAGCCAAGAACCAACCAAGAACATTTCTATCTCTTGATAACCGGTGCGAGTGGAAATAATGTGTTCCGTAATACGTGATTCACCAACCAGCGTTTTTGCTAAAATCGCTATTCACTATTGCACACAGTTTAAACTGAGCTCGTTCTAATCGTGACCGATATATGATCTAAGGACTAGTGATGAGCGAAACGGTGATTCTTAAATCACGCCGTGAGTCGTGATTTATAAATAACGGTGGTTATAAACGGTGATTGCGATCACTGTATTGACTCATCGATATCATATCGTGGTATAATTGTCTATACTTCTCATAGGTTAGTAGGTGAGAAGTTTTAGCAGCATAGAATTACCATACACATTTTCTGTTTTGGAAAACATTTATTTATATATTAAAGAAAAAACTCAAATTTATATTTTACAAATTTGTAATAAAAATAGCTAACATAATTGCAATGCGAAAAGTAAGGATGTTCTATATTCGAATTATTTTAAAACAACTCTCGATTGGGGATAGATTTTGTTATTCCAAAAAACGTCTCCTTCTTGAACCATCAGTCCGCAATAAATAAAGAGTAGCGCACGCTGAAGAAATAAAGCGAGTAATAAATATTAGTATATCATTAACCATCAGAGATAATGCGATGACTTGATTTGTTTAGTCTACGAATTTCAATAAAGTGGGATGGTGATACACACCACCTACGACAAAAGATGCATTGTATTGTCTTTTATATTTCATCTCGCTTTTTGCGGTGATTATTGTTTATATTTTAAGATAATTTATATGATCTGAGTTCAGGACTTTCGTAAGCGTCTAGTTCAATATACAAGTTCTAGGAGTGCATTACGTAATTTGAGAATTAGCACAGACAAATTAGTTCCACAGAAATATAAAAAAATGAAATAAAGCTATATTAATTTCATTTTGTATCATTTAACAATTAATAACAAAACAAATAAATTTAATTCTTAAAGTGGGCGAAGATTTAAAAAAAAAACTGTGATTTAATATTAGGTTCGTTCGTTAATTCACCGATATTATTTGTTCACTTGCCAATCGCTAAGCAGTGATGGCCGTTTTGCTGTGCGCAGCTGCATGCCGTTGATCGTTACTTGATATCAAAGGAAATATTTACGGCAGTTACTGATCACTGCTTTTAGAATTCTCCACTTACGGCCGTGATCAGTGATTCTCCAATCACCGTGAAAGAATCACATTCGTGAAATATCGCTTATCACTATTAAGGACCGATCTATAAATGTGTTGCCGCGACTCGGAACATGTAAACAGACAACTATAATAAATTTTAACTGTGTGGAACCGCCAACTTTTTCCGAGTTCGTTCTTTAAAAAAAAGAGTATTAATGGCCGCGTTCAGAGTACGTAACTGCTCTCAAACGGTTTGGGAACTGTTGACAATTCGTCTCAAAAACGCACCGCTACATTTGCGCTACATCAATAACGTATAATGGAGCGGTTGCCATTTTGTGTAGCGGAAACCGCTACTGATATGTATCATGTTCGTACTCTGAACGCGGCCAGTGTCAATGAAGTCAAGCTCGACTCTTGTGTTGTGAAAGTGATTTACAAATCACGGTGATTATAAACGGTGATTGCGATCACTGTATTTATTGACTCATCGATATGAAATCGTGTTGTGTACTTCTCATTACAGGTCTACAGGTCCTCTAGTATCGTAGCGTTGTAAAAAACGATTTTTTTTTTTTTAAATATCACAGCCTTATTAATCGGAATATCCGAGGTTGATATAAAAAAAAAAAAAAAGGTTCTCAACAATTTATTACAACCTATATGAGTGCGGGATGCAATAGCTCCGACTATCCGGGCTATCATTAATTTGCTGTGCACAGTCGCGCCTCGCCGTTGATCGTTACCACAATCACGAATCACTGCTTTCAGAATTTTCCACTCACGGTCGTGATCCGTGATTCTCCAATCACTGTGAAAGAATCACAGTTCGTGAAATATCGCTCATCACTAGTCAAGATAGTTCTTGACAGTCATTTGACAGATTTCGGTGGTTTTAGAGGTTTTTGTAACCTATAAACGCTGTGGTAAAGGAATTAATCAACCTGGCAACCAGCAGATTCTGAATGTGCGCGTGCAATCGCTATCTTTTTTGAGTTCGCTCTAGCCAATAGCAGTCAATAAGCGGGGCGGATCACGAATTTTTGCAATCTATGATCAAAAGCGCCGATGCTGTTTGTCCGTTCCGTTCCCGAGTTCAGAATAAAATAAATATACAGACTACAGTTATCTTACTCAGCATTTATTTACATTCACAATAATAAAAGGTACAAAGATTTACTTTGGTAAATGCACACAATGATATAAATTTTGCTTGTAGTTAGGAATGTTTGGTTGAATTAAATAAAAAGTGTCTCGGTTATTTTCACTATTTTTACTCCGAGTTGAGTGAAAACTTTGATGAGTGTCATTTCCACTCAATTCTCTCTTGTTAGTAGAATGCATGCTTTCGTTACGATGAGAAGAATGAGATTTTATAATCTCGTCATTGTGGTTTGTCCCAGGTGTATGCCGATCTGAAGAAATATCACGAGAAGAAGTAACTTCAGTTTCGTGATAGGAAGGTTGGTGTTGTGAGGTTTGTTCTCTGGACGTAGCTCCAATTTTACTTGCATCAATTCTTTGACCTACACTTTTTTTACTTGCAACTTTACTATCTACAGGTCCAATTCTGCTAGCAGTTCTACTGTGCGTGGATGGTTCTCTAGACCGAATAGTTTCTCCCACTAGATCAGGTTCTCTAGAATTAGATGGCCTGACTTTACTTTTACTCAAAGAAGACATTTCACGAGAAGTAGGCAACTCAGATGTAGTTTCAGGTTGTAAAGTAGGTTCCCGAGATACTGCATCTATTTGTTGGGATGACCTTCGAAAACTCTTTTTGATTGCACCTCGACTATCGAAATCGGAGCGTTGTTGAGTATTCGATATCGCTATAGAACTAACTTTAGTCGGAACTCTACTATGTGTAGATGGTTCTCTGGACCGCATAGTTTCTCCTACCACGCTAGCTTCTTTAGATCTAGATACCTCAGCTATAGTTTCAGGTTTATTGTCATGATAAGAAAGTGAAGGTTGCTTTTGTAAACTGCGTTCCCCAGATGCTGTCTGCACATAACTCGTTCTGCTGCCATCTACTTGTTGCGATGACTTACGTATACTTTTCTTACTCGAACCTTGACGACCTATACCGGGATCTTCTTGTTGAATATTTGACATCTCTCTGTAACTCGTTCTGCTAACAGGTCTACTGTATGTAGACGGTTCTTGGGGTTGGATAACATCTCCTATTCCACTTGGTTCTCTAGATAAGGCGGTTTCTTCTGGATGAGCTTCTTTCATCGATTTTTTGGAAAATCTTTTACTGTGGTTTGACGATTTTTGAGATGTAATTGGTTGTTCAGTACTTAGTTTAGGAGACGATGACTGTTTATAACTCATTGTCCTATCAGGACCGTGGCCGCTTGGATATATTTCCTCAGAGGTACGAACACTTGGTGCCCTTGATTCAGATTTATAATTTATTTTAGTTTGGTCCTGACTAGCAGCGTATAATTCTCTTGTAGAAGATTTCATTCCCCGCACTGATTTTTCGCTTCCAGGGTGACTTGACTGTTTGTCATAAGTTAGGGGTTCGCTCGGTGGTTGTTTGATTGATGGTTCAGTAGGTATCATACGTACGCTTGCTATGGGCTCCGCATAACTAGTTTTGCTTACACCTTTACTACTAGGGTATTTAGCCAAAGAACTTGGTTCGTGGGGTTGACTTTCAGAATATACGTATGGAACTGATTCCTTTGGTGAAGTGTACGTCCGGCTTGTGCTAAGATCTCTTGGAGATTGTTGACCACCTGCCATGGGCTCCGCATAACTAGTTTTGCTTACACCTTTACTACTAGGGTATTTAGCCAAAGAACTGGGTTCGTGGGGTTGACTTTCAGAATATACGTATGGAACTGATTCCCTTGGTGAAGTGTACGTACGGCTTGTGCTAAGATCTCTTGGAGATTGTTGACCACTTGCCATGGGCTCCGCATAACTAGTTTTGCTTACACCTTTACTACTAGGGTATTTAGCCAAAGAACTGGGTTTGTGGGGTTGACTTTCAGAATATACGTATGGAACTGATTCCCTTGGTGAAGTGTACGTACGGCTTGTGCTAAGATCTCTTGGAGATTGTTGACCACTTGCCATGGGCTCCGCATAACTAGTTTTGCTTACACCTTTACTACTAGGGTATTTAGCCAAAGAACTGGGTTCGTGGGGTTGACTTTCCGAATATACATATGGAACTGATTCCCTTGGTGAAGTGTACGTACGGCTTGTGCTAAGATCTCTTGGAGATTGTTGACCGCTTGGTTGTAAAGAGGTAAATTCAGATCTTCTTGAACTACATACGCATGGATCTTTGCAAGGCTGAGCTTGTTGGACGATGTATACTGGCGAACTTGGTTGGAGAGTTTTGCTTCGGAGACCCGTAACACTTTTTCTAGATGAGTCACGAAATTGTACACTGGCATATTTTTCTTGCATTGACGCAGAACTTCTGACGTCGTCCTCCTTTTGACTAGATGTCACAAATATTTCCGCTATACAAGTTGGTATGTGTTTAGGCTTTTGCTTATACGGCTTCATAATTTCATACGTGTTGAAGCCCATGAATTCAGAAATTTTTACTAAAGCATATCTAATGCTCTTTAAGTGTTCTGTTGCTCCACATTTTCCTATAATTCAAGTCAATAAATATTTTATGTTTTAGTTGCAATTGCCAAGTCTTACTGTTACTACAAAATCCAACGATGGGCTGTACAAGTGGTATTCCAGGGCGACTTTTTTTACATTCGATCTGCCCTTTGTAAAGTGGTTCACGGAATTCTGGGTTGCAGAGTGTTTCCGGTTCATATATAGAAACATGACGGGTCGGTGTTTGTACAGAGGATTCTGATTGTGCTATAAATAAAAGACAAAGTACAAATAACTAACGCAAAAGAAAAAAAATACAAAGTTATTGGGGAGTGGAAAAGCACTTCCCAGCCCCAGTGATCATACAGATCAAGTATAGGGCGTACTACGAGCGAAATGATGGGAGAATTTTACAAAAGGCGTAATCGTTTTCTTCGCAACACTGGCTGGACGAAATATTGTGCATTAATAGTCTATTGTTGCAGTAAGACAAGTACTAGGATGACTTCTTCACGGTCACACACTGGAATCACTAAAATGTGGTGATCCAGAATGTCATTCATTCAATTGACGCCTGAGTTTAAATTCGTGTAATCTGGGCCATGTCTCATCAACCGTAATAGTGCGTGTTTCAAATAAATTTGAGCGGCCTCGTATCCATTGCTGCATTTCCACCAAGCTGTGGGAAATCCACCGCGATGCAATTTTTCTCATTGCCGGGCGATGCTTACTATTATGCAGCACAGTCGTATGCGATAATTCTATACAGGGTGTATCCGATATAGAGGTAAATATAATAATATCTAGCAGCTGTAATCGTTTACGATCAAAAAGTCTTAATGCACAGGGGGTCTATCTGTAAGCATTAACGAGAAAAAAAATATCTTGTAAATGCCGTGGGCCAGAGCCGCACCTGTGCCCAACCTAAATGCTGTCCCGAGTATACCCCCACATACCACTATCATTCAGCCATTACCGCTGTTAGTTTTGTGTGGATCGCCGCTTTTTTATTTAAATTCTTCCCGTCTCGAAAAAACGATCCTTTTCAGGACCATCATGATTTTATATAAAGAAAATCGAAGCTTGATGCATCGGCAAAAGCGCGGGAATGTATAGATTCATTTTCGCGCGACATCATAGTAAAAAGGCGTGTTTGCAAATTTTCTGTATCTACATTTACTTCTGTGTAATTCGATTCAATTCATTTTGCGTTATTTGATTAAATAAATCCAAAAGAAATACCTCAGATTCATGTGGTACCGTTTATTAACAATTAACTCTCGATTCGACAAAGCAAAAGAAAAATATTTACTTTACATCAGGATATTAAAAATAATACTTTGTAGACTTACGTAGAATGCTCTTAACAAATAAGGAATGTTTATTTTTTATAAAAAGAAGAAATTTAAAATGCCTCAGTTTTTCTATTTTTACAAGGGCCTTTATTTATTCAGAATTACGTTAAATGAACTTACGGCATACCATTAAGAATATCGGTCATCAGGCCCGGACTAAAGAATTTTTGGCTCTAAATTTTACTTTTTTTTATTTTTTAATGATGAAATCCGGTTTCGGCGGGTTTGTGCTTTATATGTCGTGTAGTTAACACCCAAGCAAAATTTACTTTTTTATTTGATACACCCTGTATAGTGGCCTAAAAGTTTATTGCACATTAGCCCGTTACAGTACAGCACAGCCCGTCTCGTCAAGGTATAGAGTGAATTAAAATATTGCAAATGAACGAACAAGCGACCGCTATTCCAGCACAGCACGGTTTAGCGCGATGCATTGTGCACTATTCGTTTTTTGGCGGGATGCACCGTGCTGTGTTGTAACGAGCAGTTGACAGTATAGGGAGACATATATAGGTTAACAAAAATCTCGTGGCACTAGTGAGTCATTGTGCGCACATTGTACTGGAGTGGAGGCAGCGTATACGATGGCCGGTTTACAGTATATATGCTTCAGCTCCGCTCTTTTTGCCACTGCGCAACTCTCAACCAGTTCGGCACTGCGCAGGTGTCGACACGCAGGGGTTGCCCACAAGGAGGGATTTTGTTTCCTTTATTGTAGGATTTTGTCATTCACGAATTATCGTAGCTTTAAATGGCAATAAATACTCATAATGGGAAAAAATACATGCATTGTTTCAGAGCTCATGCAGATAGCTCCGAAAATAACGGAGAAAAGGAAAACCTGAAAGTTAAACCGGTGAAAATAATACTAGTTCCTTTTAAAAAAGAAGAAAGCTGGATGGTCTAAAACCACCAACTCTTTATAAGGAAATAGTAAAATTCAATCAAGATGCTAAATTTATAGGAATGGTTCTTGACTCGAAGTTAACCTGAAATTCACATCTTGAACAGATGGCAAATAAAGGTAAACGAACATTATGGCAACCCGCAGAACAATTCGAAATACATGGGAATTAAAATTATGCCATGTACTGGTTATACACTGTGGTAGTAAGACCGATATTCACTTATGGCTACCTGGTTTGGTGAAGCAAGGCTGCGCAGAGGCAGGTTGCTACTAGACTCGCAAAGATACAGAGGTTGGCTAGCCTGTACATCAATGGAGTTGCAAAAAGCACACCAACAGTTGCTATAGAAATCATGCTAAAATATACCCCTTGAATATTTATATAAAAGGGGAGGTAAGAAGGGGGGGATATAGAGTGAAATGTGGTGGATAGTGGACAACCCAGAATACTTCTAGGCAAGTCAGAATAACAATCGAAATTACAAACCCCGTCTTTGAAATGAGCAGGGACATGATGATTCCCAAACTCTCCTTTGAAAAACTCTTTAACGTAATCTTGGACTGGAATGGGAGGACAGTAAAATAGAATCCTGGGATTCAATGCCAAAACTGGTTTGTAGATAAGTGAAACAAATCACAGTTTTAGAGCTGGAATAGAGGTTGAGAAATTCAAAATATCGTGGGTAGTTTTTGAGATATTAAAGAAAAAGTGAAAATCGTGAAATTTTCATTTCTTGTCTACTGAGGTTATTTGAAGAAGTAACGAAAAATAAAAAAAAATCTTTTTAAGGCAATTTTTTTTTTTTTTTTATCACATGGTTTTATAAAATATACAATACCACGTTTCATACATTTGGAATCATCTCCGACTTTATTTTTTTAAATACACATCAATGGCCAAAAGGGTATCCTTGGCTAGAGCTGACGTTTCTCTTTTCTGTGATATAGGGTTGTTGTTTTAAGAAATAAGAGAATTATAAGCAAAAAACTTGTTTTCTCATGGTAGGCTGTGGTTAATGACAGCGTACAATATCAAACAACTGAATATTAATAACCTGTCCTATTACCTGCCACTCTGTGTAGTGTATTTATTGCAAGTTAAGTGTTTAATTTGGTGGTGTAGCATAGTGGCGCAGTACAATAACGCCGAAAAATTTGACATGCTGTCGTGTTTCATTTTGGCGCACAGAAATTTAGTAGTATCCGAATCGGTGGACCTTCAGAAAATTATCAGAAAATTTAAAAGAATATGGTGCATTTAGTGCACCGAAGACGAACAGACATCGCGAAATTAATCGTGTAAATGAGAACACTGTGTTGCAAACAGTTGTAGAAAACCCATCAAGTATCAACCAGACAGATATGCGATGAAGCTGGAATAAAATAATCGACTGCGCACTTGATTTTAAAGAAACATAAGTTTCATCCTTTCAAGGAGCGCATTTGTCAGGGACTCAGAGAAGGTGATAGCGAAAGGCGGCAAACATTTTGTGAGTGGTACACGCGTATATGTCAAGGGCGTGTAGAATTTCCTACGAAATGAAATGAAAATCCCCATTTAAAAAGAGAATCTAGAATCCTAGTTTCAGTTTTAACTTATGGTGTGAAATATTAGGCAATCGCTTAATTGGTCCTATCATTTTCGAACATACACTTCCATCAGAAGCACATCTTCGATTATTACAAAATGACGTTGAAGAAATTGATGGACTACCTCTGGCAGAAATTCGAGATTTATGGCTTCATCAAAATAGAACTCCGACTCACAATGCACAAGCTGTATCTAATTATTTAAACACGAGATTTACGAATAGAGGGATAGTAACTCGAGCACCTGCGAACTGGCCAGCTAGATCGCCGGATTTAACGCCGATAATTTTTTTCTTTGGGGTTATATCAAAGACAACGTTTTGGTTTGTTGGTAACCTTTGACAATGTGGTTGAACTGGGTGCAGCTGTGCTTCAAACATTTAGAAGAATTCCACAGGCTGTATTAAGTCGCGTTGAAGCATCAACTGTCAAACGGTGCTATGTGTGTCTTGAGAATGAACACGGTTTATTTGAGCACCCGTTGTAAGTGCTTACGTGGTTACTGTATTAGTTTACTGGTTTTTCTTGTTATTGCTGTTAAAATACCTTTTATTCTTTAATTATGATTGTTAATCTGCATGTTGTTTTTTACAACTTGCATTCATTTATTTGCAGCTACTGTGCAAATAGATTCTACTCTGATTGCTATTAAAATATATACACTTTGAAAGTTTTAATAACAGTTGAATTTTATTTATCTATTACTTTTTCTGGGGTACAAACAGTTGAAACAGTTTTCTACTTATAACTGTATGTGTAAAAATAAACTTAGTAGACCTAATATCACAAACAAGGTACATAGTAAAAGACGATTATTTCCGACTTCGACTATTGCTAGTCGCGGCCTTCCCTCTAAGAACAAGTTTTTCACTTATAACTTTGTTATTTTTGAAAACAACAGCCTTAGGCCTTATATCACAGAAAAGAGAAACATTATCTCTACCTAAGGATACCCTTTCGGCCTTTGATGTGTATTTAAAAAAATTAAGTTGAATATGGTCCCAAATGTACGAAACCGAAGTTTTTATAACACCATGTGATAAAGAATAAAAAGTTGCCTTAAAAAAGTTTTTTTTTCGATTTTCGCTATCTTTCTCAAATAACCGCACTAGACAAGAAATAAGAATTTTACGATTTTCATTTTTTTCTTAATATCTCAAAAACTATTCACGGAATTTTGAATTTCTCAACACAATTTTGTTGCTCACCTGATTGCGCAAATGTTTTCTAATTTAACCACCTTTCTATGTTTTACCGTTCACGAAATCTCTATGCATGGGGCCCATATTTTGGACAGTCTGTTTTAAGGATTGTATACCGTTCCCCACAATTGATACCGAAATTAAAACTTACCGTTTGAATTTGGTAAATGAAAAATCCATACCAAAATTTTTATCTACAAAATATTGTGTTTATAGATATGTATTTAAAGGTCTAAAGGGACATTGAAAATAATAAAAAAAAAAAAAAGGTACACTTATTAATTTTATAGATGTTTTTTATTTAATTTTAATTTAAACTTTCTTGAGATTGAGAACCGCTGTAATGCCCTAGAATAGAGAATATAGAAAAGAAACTGACAAAAACTTTTGATTAGAAACGTATAACCTCCATTCCATCGAGTTAGTCAGAAAGAGAAGGAATCAAAAAATTCTCAAGAAAATAAGAATGGAAACAAGACGGATAACGAAAAGCAACGCACAGAAAAGCGAGATTAATGTTCATTTCTTGCTAGGACGGTAGAAAGCAAAACACCCCATTTTTCCTACCTGCCTTTGTCAACAAGTGCATTTTCAATTGTCTCATTTTATGGTTGTTTGTGTGGATTTTATTTATCTCTCGAAAAAAGTTGAGTTAGCATATGTGATTTGTGCTCTGGAGTTTTTAAGATTTTTAAAAGTTTAAAATAGCGTTTCTTAAAGAGTAAGTAAATGTCTCATTAAAAAAAATAATAATATATAAGAACAACATTTCACGTATTTAAATTAATAGCAATTTTGAATACACCACATTATGAGAGAACATTAATGCAACATTGTTGTAAAATAACATTAAAATTTGAACCTTAAATATTTTGTTATACTTCTTACAACTGTTTAAAATAATTAAATACAAATATTTATTACAAAATTCGAATATTATGTCTTAACAGTGTGTAAAATATGCATTATGCTAGTCTAACTTCTAGCCCTATTTTCTTGGGGAATCCTCATTAATGTCCACATGAAAAAAAAAATTACCGGTAATTTACCGGTAAACCGGTATTTTCATTTTCATTTACCGAATTACCGGTAAATGAAAAAATCGGTAAATTTACAATCACTAGCCTGTATATGGTATGGAGTTAGGGCAATGTACCGCCATGCCATGTACCAAGCAAGTAACGGAGTTACTTTGGTGTGGGTGCCGGGTCATAAGAGCATAGCAGGCAACGAACTTGCAAAAAAAGGTTCTGAAGTAATATTAACTGCACCTGAACTCGACCTGGAAATAACTAAAGTTGCGATATGTGCTGCAGTGGCTGCATTGTTTTTGAATGTATTGCATGACCCGATGATTGATCTGCTGGGAAAAATTTATCACACAGGCTACTAAACCTAGTAAGATGGACTAACCTATTTATGTAAAGAAATACACTAAATACGGAATAATACAGTAGGTCTCAGCCTGCGGTGTTAAGAGAATAATGAGAAAATATGATTCGTGCTCAGTGACTAAATCAATCAATCAAGCCAATTCAAACCTGCACGCTCCCTAGCAGTTTTTTTTCGAGATATTTCCCCACGTGAACAAAATTGGTTATTACCTAGCAGAAATATAACATATGGATATTGTTTTGCTAACATACAAAAATTTTTACTGAAATTACCGATAAGCGTTCATTATGTTTAGACGTTCATACTTACCTATTTTGCTGTAATCTATGCTTCTTAGCGAGTAATTAGTTGATGCAACTCCTACAGAAGCACAAAATTTAAATTTTATAATCGATAAGGTTTCATTATTTCACTTACTTTCCCTATTGTCTACTTCTAATGCTGCGTTATTACTTGGAGAAGTTGGCACAACTTCTATTGGAGAAAAACATCTTGCCGACAGTGTAACTCGACGTTGCGAATTAGAACAGAAGGAACAAGGTGGTACACGTTGACTTAACGTAGAAGAGTTATTAAGCTGACGCGAACCCAGAATGGGACACGTAGATCGATTGCAATGATTCGAAGTGGAATAATCAGTAACCTCAGGATTTAAGATATGACAGTTAGAAGTATCACATTTACTGACGCTCGGACAAACACTAGGTACACATGGAGCGGCCAAGTTGCTATTATATTGATTCTCAGGTGTCGAAGTGTCGCTAGGTACCAAACCTACCAAGCTGCGCGATTTATTCGGCCTTTCACCACCAATGCTCTGTAAACTAGATTGGCGTGCATCAATTTCTTGTATTTGGCTTTCATGAGAACCACCTTCGTGGGTAACTCGTAAACACGACATATTCGTTGGATAAATTGGCCCAGGACGACGAGAAATAATTAAGCTATTATCCTGTTGTTCATTATAGTGTTCCGACAATACAGATGTAACATGAGGTTTATCCACTTTTTCACAATACGATGGTGAGGAATTGAAATAAATAAGTGGTTCTTCTTCTATCGGTGTCATACTACTAACAAAACCTGAGCAATTTAAAGCGCCTGGAGACTTTTTGAAAGAATCTCCATAATCGAATTGAGGCGCTGGTAACTGCTTTCCCAAGTTATTTTGCGTTTCACTTTGCGGAAGTTGTTGGGTTGATAAAACGTGAAAGGATTGTCTATATAGTTGCTGGTTCATCGATTCTGCTGGTGGAGTTGCGTCCGAAGATGTATTGGAACATGTGTATTTTATTTGTGTGCCACTTTTGCGAGAAAACAGTTTACGAAAACTTCCAATTTCACTAGAAAATTTCTTTGTATTGGGGAAATCATAAGATTCATTAAATGAAATAGAGTCACGGGAAGTAGAAGTCTCCAAAGCAGTTTGGTAAGAATGATTAGTAAATTCTGCATATTTCCGGCACTTTTTGCTTTTCCGTTTACTTTTCTTCACGTTGTGTTTTTTCTCCTCGCATTTTTCTAAAAGTCCACAAAGATCTATAACCGTTTGTAAACCTGATAATATTGAATCGTCCACGTTTGTTTGAACTGATTTACTTTCTTGTGCTTCTTTGTGTTTATCTAAGGATCACCTAGTTATTATAATAAATACAATAAATACGTACATGCTTTTACTTCTTCTGTGTGCTTTCGTTTCTTCTTTGAATTTTCCTTTCGCTTTACGTGTCCAAATTGTATTACAGTATCACTTAGTTTTGCCGGTTTTAATTCTAGTGGGCAAGGCTTTAGATTACAAGATGCTTCTGGCGATAGTTTTAATTTATACGTTATTATTTGCTTTGGTTGAATATGATTCTTCAATTGCTTCAATTTTTTATCATATTCCGTTCGACAGCTTTTGTTCTGGAAGAAACTTAATCCCGTTTCGAACATTGTCGTTAAAGTCGTGATTTCTAAAGTAAAAGGTCATCGCAAAGTCATTACAGAAAAATTTTCCGCGGGTGAACATCAAACCATATTAATATATAGATAGATCACAAATGATTTCGAAAACCTGTGAAAAAAAGTATATAAACAAACAATCTAATTATGTTTTTCAAGTGGTTTGATAAAGCGGATGCATTGTTATGCTTGTTAACATAAATTTCTTTCTTAATCATCATCACTCAGTTGTCGCGATTGATCAAAGTGATATTTGAACCCGTGACGCTCGATAGTAGTCAAGATCATGTGTACTGCTTGACAGTTGCAAAATACATTTATATTAATACGAAACTTACAGTAGCGCTTCTTAAACTGCTCTTATCATTGTTTCTATTGAATCGAAAACTATTTTTTATTCTCCCAAAGCATGTCTCGTAACTTTAAAAATGTAACTATATCAGTGTAAATAAACACTGTCTTCCGTAGAGACCTATGTGTGGAGTTTATTTATTATTTCAAAAGCGTCAGTTGCAATATTTATTTTGTAATAGAAAAACAAATACGGGATAAGCTTATGGTTTTCCAAGAAACCAATTATATGTTAGATGATATGTGATATTTTGATGCTTTAGATTAAAAACTGGTTTACTAGCAAGTACAATTTCATGCTTAATTTATTTGAATATGGGGTACTGTTTTATTTAATTTTAATTGCCTCAGAAGGGACAGGTAGATAGCAATTTAGGAAATGCTAAATATAAGAATTTGTTTCAGTAAGGTAACCGGAACTCACTTCTAGTTAAGAGTTAATAAAAGGTGCTTTCGATTCGCACTCCGTAGTACTCTTGTTCTACTCTTTATTGTTCCATTGGCAGGCGCGGCGTTCGGTGCTTTCGAACTGTTCTGATCCGCTTTTCCTCTTTCCCCTCAAGCACTAGCTGTTTCGGCGGAGTTTGATGCTCCAAATGTCAAATGTGATTTGTGTTCCAATGGCTATAGATTGGAGTATTTAAGGAGTAGTACAGTAGAGGAGTAGAACAATAGTACTCCAGAAGCGCAGAGCATGCGAATGGAAAGCACCGAAAGTATGTATGTTTGCATATCACCTTTACTCCTAACCTGAAGTAAGATAACCTCTATGGTGAAGAATGCTGTTTAGTTAGTCACATATGTATGTCGTAGCATACAGTTAAACATTGATACATTTACAAAGTTTTACAAGTAATTTACCGTACACTACATGTC
The DNA here is from genome assembly GCA_004143645.1 of Protaetia brevitarsis. NCBI lineage: Eukaryota > Metazoa > Arthropoda > Insecta > Coleoptera > Scarabaeidae > Protaetia > Protaetia brevitarsis. The sequence goes on from RXPK01000294.1 coordinate 2,026,423, forward strand.
TGCAAATAAAACAAATACTTACTTTAAACCTGTCATGACGGATACCGAAATCAGCCTAAATGTCACAAACTTCAACTGAAAAATACTCGTTACTTGTTTCATTTGAGGGAGTTTTAAGAGTGTTTGTAAAAAAAACCGATGGGGGCACTGCAATCGTTTATAATTAATTTTCAGTCGTTCTTATGCGATGTAATTCCAAAAGGTGTCGCTTTTAATTTTTAAACTACAATAGTTGTCAGTGTTGTACATTGCAATGGATTACACAACAAAAACACAGGGGTCCTTACAAGGAAAAAACTAACGTTTTAAATAATATTTATTTTTTGTGTGGTTGTCATTAAGAAAGAAAACTCAATAAGAAGAGAAAATGGAAAATGATCCCATTTTCTCTTCTTATTTATACGTTACCGCTCACGACTCACATCCGATTCTAAATGCGATGTAAACAACATTGCCAACTAAGCAAAGGGTCTGGCAACAGTGAAAATAACTTCGCTCACATACATTTCAATGATTAACAACAAAGGAAACCGTAATCTGGCTCTCCTGACAAGTCGCCACAATCTATGTTAGGTTATAGGTGAATACGCTGGCTACATATTTCTACTGATCTCCAAAAATAATTTATTGATAATTCACATATATAATTCAGAAGGGCGAATCCTTACATTAGTAAGTACTGAGGTTTTTAATTGTTTAAAACCCACAAAATGTTATTTTTTTGGCAATCAATCTCTGTTTGTACGCTTTATTAAGTAAAATTAAGACTCAAAACTCTTTGTTACTCTAGAACATGTCTACAATTGTTCGTATAGATTTAAAATGTATATTCCTATAAGTTATAAATGAGTTATTTAAAAAATAAATTCGTGAAAATACATTTCACGAATTCCTGGCCCTGAAGCGCTCAGAAATGTGACAAGCGCTTCATCGTCGGAAATTCGTTAAATGTGTTTTCACAGCTTGTTTCATAAATAACTATTACGAATTAGTACCTTTCATTTAAGGCCTGAAGAGAATATTAAAATGTAATGCAATATTAATAACAGACAAATCTAAGAACGCCGGCAATGCGTAAGGCATTATACACGGGTAGTATGGATCACACCAATTGAATTACGCTACAGCATATATACATATACCGGGAGAAAAGTTGCGAGTTGTCGATTGCAGTCTGGGCAACTGGAAATGGGAGGGATTTCAGTTGTAAACGTACCTACGCACGAAGCCGCTGTACAGAGGTTTATTAAAGTTGGGCGAACTGTCACAACTCATTGTCAGGCGTAGTAAAATAAGCGTGATCTTGTTCTCCCTAAGCTCAATCTCATATGGCTATTGATGGTATAAATAACAGATTAATAACCAATTATCTAAGCGAGTTATTGTAAACAGGATTTATGAAGCTTGTAAAAGTAATATTAAATCCAACAATTTGTATTAGTAACAAGGGAAATAATAATACAGTAATCATTTGACAACTAAAATGTATTCATGCTTACTTTTATATCGAAGCATCAGATAATGTAACCTACAAATTTTAGTGATGTAAACAATATTAAATGAAAAAACGGGATGAAAGGAATTTTAAAGGTCATGCAATAATCAAAAAAATAACAAACATAGCTTCCAAAAAAACCTAAAGTAAATGTAGTAGAATGAAATATCCACCGACCTTACGTTGTCTTTGCCGCGAAATTTAAGGAGTGTTTTTACTTTTTTCAACTTATTCTAACATATAACAACACATATCTGATGATGGCGTCACGCTGAAACATGTTGTAAAATTTGTTTTTTTAAAATATAACTTGAATGGGAATCACAATTGCATTTTAATTCTACACCAATAATAATATGTAAATATAATATGTATGTAGGAGTAAGAAGGTAGCGTAAGCATTTCCAGTCACAACGGTTCCCTTCATATTTCCGATATGGGTATTTGTTCCACCTCTGTTTAGAGAAATCCAATCCATTTTTTTGCAAGTTGCAGTCAGTAGGTTAATTTTAATCACCACAACGTTGTCACACAGTTCAAGCATCAGAATTCATAGAAATTTTAAATTGATATATGAAATGTGTGTTTCTTAGTTTTAGCTGTTTAAATCTAATTAAATCTTGGTGAATGAAACGAATCAGTTACTAGAAATTTTTAAATTGCTTAATTGCTTTAAGCGAAATACGAATCTTCGAATGCTGAATAGCTTATGAATAAATAAATATAAATTAAAAAAAAGGTTTCACGTTTGAAATTTTATGTTATATTTGCACTGTAGTAATATACAACTAATTATAAATTATTTAAGATTAATTACTTATTAACTTTTCAGTCTTATTTTTACTGTACCAGACACCACATGTACTAGCATGTGTAGCCTTATGCTTTATTAAGTTGCCAATGCAAGAAAATCTTGAACCACATGCTTCACACAAATGTGGTTTAATTCCAGTATGTAAACTACTATGAGTAATGAGGCTTTCCCTGTAAGCAAAAGCTTTTGGACAGTAAAGACAAGTAAATGGTTTCTCTCCCGTATGCCTCCTTTCATGAATTTTTAGTTGCCCTTTCCAATGAAAACTTTTCTTGCAAAATCTGCACGATAATTTTTTTTCAGCGTTGTGTATCGTCATATGAGATTTACGAACGTAAATACTAGAAAGATGTTTACCGCATACGTGGCATTCAATTGACGGTCCGTCACCACACTTGTTCTGTTCGTGTCGTAGTAAGGCCGATTTTTGTCGAAATTGTTTTCCACATCGTTCGCAAACATAAGTATACGTTCTGTGGAAACTGTTCTTGTGAGAACGCAACGAGTCTAAACTTGCGAATACTTTATCACAATCTTGACAAGCTGAAAGTAACAAGAAAATAATTATTCGAGAAATCCTGCTAGGCATATTCACTAGATTCACTTCAAGTTAATTGAGTAACATAAGGAGGGATATATAACGGAGATGCATTGGTATAATTCGTAGTAACACAGCTTCTGATGAGTACTACGCTGATAGTTGAGAGTTGCGAATATAAGCCGTAAGTTGCCCGCACATGTAACGTTGCATACACATACTTGAAATATAGAGATTGATTATAATATATTGTTTGAATTTTTGACATATTTTAATAGTCTCCCAATAATTTTATCGTGTATCTATGTATGTATATATTGCAAGGGTGATATACACTCCAACCTAAAAGATCTATTGTGTCCCCTGTTCTTGCTGTTTTACAGCTGGCCTTCCAATCCTATTCCTTTCAGAAAGTGCAGGATATCAGAAGGCCCTAGGTTAGGTTAGTCTCCCTCTTCGATTTCACGTGCTCCCAGGTGCAACGCCCTTGAGTTGCACAGTGCTACGCAATTTGAGAGGGGATGGATACCATCCTGTTCCCCAATCTGCTCCTACTTTCGTTCGAAGTCCTGCTCCAATTCCTGTTTATTAGCGGTGTCGTCCCGCTAATAAACGTCCTTCCTCCATGGTTTGATCCCACGTGTAGCTAGGGAAGAAAACCCACCTCCACAGATCCCCGCATGCAGACGTAAGGCTAAATACATGGGTTGCGCCAGATACCCCAAGGTTGCACTAGTAGACTGGTCTTCTATATAGTCACGCATCCCATCAGCCTAGTCTGCCACCTTAGGATTTAGGTTTTTACTGAGGTTGTCTCCTTTCGGTCCCTGCAGTTAAGCCAAGACCCCCCTCCCCATCCTTTTCGGGACCTGGTTTAACAGTTGGGCTTTCGGTAGCCGAAAGCAACAACTGGCATCGTTGTAGAACCCTGTGCAAGCCCTTAGCCACGACACGACAGCTCGGGCGAGGGGGGAGTGGTTCGCGGTAGCGGTCTTCATTCATCCTGCTCCGGTTTTAAGCAGAGAGGACGAACTTATAGCGGCCACTAACCATCTCGTCTTGAGCGAACCTTGACAAGATGGCCTTTCCCCTATCCACCACCTCGGGGACGCGCCTGGTAGGTACTCCCCAACCCCTAGGCTTCTACATGTTTATATGGATGTTATAATACTATAAATAATAATTAGACACATATGGCTTTGATAGGGAAAAGGAAAACGCATTAGCACTATAACTAAGAGTTTTTCATAACTTGTGATTGGGTGATCATGCCATTTCGATATTTATTTTTCCTACTTACTTAGTACATCAGCATGAATATCATTTTGGTGCTTTTTCCATTCATCTTTGTTTATAAACGACGCTTTACAAAAAACACATATGTAACTCTTGAAATTGTCATTACATAATTTTGAATTATCTATACTCTCAGATACATTCTTTTCATTGTTAAGGGTGATATTCAGCTTATGGCATTGCCTCTCGTGCTGCATCAGCTGTACTGGTACACTATAAACTTGGTCACAATATTTGCAATTGATATTTTTCTCACATTCTAAAAGTTAATTGATTTTCCGTTTCATGACATTTCGAAAGTAATTGTATAACTAACTTACCTATTTTTCTTTCCTTTATAAATACTTTTTCTTCTCGTGTAGTTATTTTATAACGTGGAATTTTTTGTTTACGCTTTGATTTTGGTTTTGTAATATCATTTATGTGAGTATTTGTTGCTACATCAACTGTATTAGGATTCATAGGATAATCTTGATATATGCTACTGTCCTCTACTTCAGCTATGACACTCGTTTCTTCTATTTTCACTTCACAATCTTGGGAAACTAGAAGTAACATAAAAATAATTATTTATCATACTTTATCCAGTATATACTTATAGGTACCTATTTTGTTATCTTTCACGAATGTTTCTAATTCGTGTGTGCTTTGTTCAATATCAGGTATAAGAAGACTTGTTGCTACAGCATTTGTACTTAGGCTGGTATTTATTGTGTTATCAAGATCTTCCGAATTATTAACAGCACCATCATTATTTTCATATCCACTATTGTTGCCGTCCAATTTTTGATCTGTTACATTTTCTTCAATTTTTACTTTACTGTGATTATACTCTTCTGTTTTCTCTTTACCATACTCTTCCTCAGGTATTTGCATATTATATAATATCTCCAATTTTTTTTGTAATTTTCTTTGTCTCTCTACTTCTTTCAATTTTGAATTTGCAGGTGTATTTACTTTCACCTTTTGTTTGGTTATAGGATTAATAACACGGTGTGTTGTTAATGGGATAAGGTTACACTCGGCATGTGTCTTTCGATGTTTCAATAAATTACCAACACAACTAAAAGCATGACCGCAGTTTTCACAAACATAAGGCTTTATTCCAGTATGCAATGTACTATGAGTTATTAAGCTTTGCCGATGGCAAAATCCTTTTCCACAAATCTGCACAAGCGAAAGTATTTAAAAAAAAGGAACTAAAATATTACACCCACAGGATGTTTCAGATTACTCGTCCTTTACTGATTTTAGCAACAATTTTGGCAATAACTCATTTAAAACTACATATTTTGCTTAAAAGCAATTTGCATTAAGTTCTATATCACTACATTCAACTATTTTCGAGGCTTTTGTGCAAATTTTTGTACCTATACCGGTTTTGACGATTCGAAAATTATTATTAATATTCATCAATATTATGCATAGCTGAGACCCCACCTCTTCATTTTCACAATGCCCAAATGATCCTGATGTAATTAATTACTTACATAGACTTTCTGGTATCACACTTCTAATACCCTTCAAAACACAATCTTGCGCTATGGAATATTCCTTACTTTGATTAACATTTAGATTTTCTATTCCTAAAATTGAAGGATGAAAATGGAACCGATTTTTTTGAACTTGCGAGTGGTTTGCTGAGCAGTGGGCGCACAGTGCTGGAAATAACAGACAGTATTTCCAATATTGTCGCTATTGGTGAGCATGTTTGTCCCGAATTCAAGGATATACATTAGACGCATTATATAGCTTATCCATTAGATGGACTATTCGGATAGCCGGACATTTGGAGATGTAAGCAACATCCATAGAATGTCTGTAACGTCTAATGGATATTATGGATATCCACATATAATAACTAATGGATGTATGGTAGAGATTTTGAGCTCTGTGTGATATCCATTAGCTGTATTACACAGGATATCCATTAGATGTCCTATTTGGATATCTAATAGGCGGACATTTGGAGATCTATGAGACATCCATAGAATGTCTAGGACATCTAATGGATATCCAGCAAAGATACCTAATGGATGTCTGCTAGACATTTTGTGGTGTATGGGATTCTGCCCCGTTTTGCCAGATTTTGGAATAAAAGTAACTTTGGTCAGTCTCCATGCTATAGGTATGTATCCCAGTACAGGGCTAACATAATTATAGATCAAAAATGTACAAATAGTAACAGAATATTGGAAAAAAATATTAAATAATTTTGTCTTTGTTTTTTAATTTTAAAATTTCAGGCAAAAAAACAAAAAGACAGTTCAGATGCTGCAAGAAAAGCAGCACCTAAAAGAGACGTTGCAAACGTCAATACTGAAAACTCTAAGTGCTAAATTCGTAACGTTATAAACTAATTGCAGTGATCGGCGTACTTTCGAATTTAAGGGTAAATATATTCTGTGAGTGAGCAGATACTCAGACGAAAATTAGATTTATAGAGGTACTGCAGATGTGGTCAGCTCCTTTGCAATTTTAAGTAGTGCCCAACAAAACATGTTTTTAAAGGAGCAATATAATTAAAAAAGGAATACGAAACGAAATTAATACTTACATTTCAAATTTAAGGAGTAAGTTAAGATATCAACTTAGATTAGCAATCACGATATAATTTGGTTACGACACTAATTATGTACTTAAGAATATTGATAGGTGATATATTGACTGTTAAAATAAATATGGTATGCAACTACATGTAATTGATTTTTAATCTATGTTATACACGTTTATATATGTATACAGGGTGAGTTTTTTTTATCTTGAAGCAGAACAACAAGCAGAAAATTTTATTTTATACAAAAATCGCTATTTCGAGTTCCTTCTGCGATTGCGTTGTTAAACAAAAAAATGAGATTTTTTTTCTTTAAGATATCCGAAATTATAGTTACTCTGTCACATGCATTGTACACGCTTACTGGCGAGTTAGGGAAATAATTTGAAAAGTACTATTAAAAATTTAAATTCAGTCAAAACATACGATAAATCACGAGTGTTTTGGACGGCATACATTTAATTTTATCTTATTTGAATTAGTATGGCTGGCAATAAGTGTAATTATTTAAAGTGCGGCGAATCCAACTCCGAATTTAGAAAAGTTTAGATTTCCAGTGTGCGATGAGAAGTTACTTGCAAAGTGGATTATGAATTCTGGTAGGTTGCAATAAATTTTCTTGTTGGTTATTGAATTTAAAAAATATTTTGAATATTTTTCTTAAAAAGAAAATTTTATTCTTTTTAAGGAAAAACAAGTCTGATCGGTTTGTCATCTAATATAATGAAGCAAAAAAATTACGAAGATTATGCAACGCAAAAAAAGAAACGCTTGCAAAAAATGCAGTTTCTATATTAATTATACAGATATTGGGTCCTGCAATAGAGCTCTGATATCTGATGAAGAAACATTAACAGCGAAAACCCAACAAAAACGTACTCAGCTCAAAGACAAGAAATAAAATAATTTCGATTACAAAAAGAAGGCTTACCTTTACAAGCAGAGAAGAGGAAGAAAAGAAGAGGTTAACCGATTTCTGAAATTCGATAAAATAAGCACAACATACGTCATTCCACGTTTATTGGAACCCTGTATATAAATATCTACACCAATCGGAAGGGCTCACTAAACGGTACAAGTCCGCCATTGAAACTTTTTTCCTGTCTCTTACCGTTTAAAGGTTATTCAGAAAAAACCAAATTTGGGCTAAATTGCAAGGGTGAATTACACCCCCTAAAGTTGAAGTTCCGCAACAATGGAAAGCGTCCTTGAGTAACACTCCATGGAGTTTACAAAGTGACAAAGTTTCATCAAAATCTGAGATTTACAGTTCGCGAGGTTCCCTTGTTAGATCTGTTAAACTTTTGAAATGTCTACCATTAAAGTAATTACACATTTTTTTAACATGTTGTTGCCATATGGAAAAATGTGGGATAGATATCGGACTCATTTATTCTATGTAATATCCACGGTACAAATAATACGGTATGCTCGTTTTGAACCTCAAATTCGTCAAGTCCGGTCAGATGGCATAATTAAGGAGCGTATCGAAAACAATAAAATACATGCATTCTAATGCAGCTTTGCTTTTAAAGAGCCCGTTTTAAGTTGAAATTTACTTTATCTATCTTGTCGCCATCTAGTAGCGCTCGTGTTTATTTCTACAATTGTAGCGAATTTCGTGTGTTTACAAAGTGTTTTCGTGGTTTTTCTAGAAAATTGAGTTGTGAAAACACCTTAACGTTTTTAAAATATGTTCCGTAACCCGGTCCGGATTTTTTAAACTTACCTTTCGCATTAACAAAACCCTCACGGTCCAAATCGATTTTAACATAATAATATTTATATATGTGGCGCCATTTATGCTCCTATCTGACGTAACCTTCGTATGCGCGTAAGCATACCGTATTATTTGTACCATGGTAATATCTTTAGGGCGCGTACCGTAATTCACAAATAGCATCCAAATTCTCGGTTTTGTGTCCCGAATATAGCGGATTCCTGAAAATTATGATATTTACGGAGCGTGGTTGCTGAAGTTTGGTTATTTTAGTTGTCACCAAAACAACCTCGCTTATTTTACCATTTTCTGATTTTTCTATCCCCTCCACTGCAGAAACATAAACGCACACCATACCGCACCTGTATCTATGATTTGTATTCTACGTTACAAACCAGCAACTTCTGGAATATTTACATGGTTTTATAATCACTAAAAAATTAATCATTAATCATACAAATCCACATGGAAACCACATGTAGGTTATCTTTAAAAGTGGTACTAAACAAAAAAAAAATTGACATACTACTTGACATCAACCAAAGTGTCCCGTAAGTTTTCTGAAATACTCGGCAATCGTTAATAACCGCAAATAAACCGCAACTAATCATTTGGTTACAATTTTATATTTACGGCACGCGCCCTTAGTATACATCAAGGTATCCTAGAATTAGTATAGGTATACAGCTATACTGCTTGTAGGATTTATTACATGTAGTATTCGTTAAATATCTCAAAAACAATTGAATTTAGAGATAAACACACAAAGTGGTCAATAATATGTATTGTTACGGTATAAAAGCAATATATCTTTCTAGAAAATAAATAAGTATATATCAACTTTTTTGGATGAAAATATTTTTAAATAACTCTACAGTTGGGTTTTTACCGAGGTTTTGTTATTAAAAACAGTCATACTAATTTAATTGCAATAAAGACTGAGAAAAAAAGATAGATAAGTAGTCTGAAACACCCTGTTCTGTTCATTGTCTTTACCTACATTACAAACAAATGCTTTCTCTTGTGTATGAATTCGTTCATGTACTTTCAATTGTCCAGCCGTTAAAAATAATTTTGCACAAAATCGACACATGAAACTTGGTTCACCCTTGTGTCTACGCATATGGTTGTATAGAGACCCGGGATTCATTAATTCTTGGTTACATACCTTGAAATCCAGCAAATTATATCAGTTGCTCACAGTATTCCAATTTGTACAATACCTCACATTTGTATAATTTTAGTGTTCCACATTTTGATCTGGTATGATTAGTTAATTCACTTTTAGTCTTAAATTGTCTACCACAGGTACTGCAAATAAAATAATCGACAATCTTTCCTTGATGTATTTCATTTAAATGAATAAAATATTCCTTTAGAGAATCGAAGTTTAGTTCTGGACAATGCTTGCAATTCTTCGGATTATTCTAAAATATATTTTGTTTTATATTTATTTTTGTTTACAATTCTACTTACATTAACATGAGTATTCTCGTGTCGTTTTAGACCATTTAAATGTTTAAATTCTTTATCACAAACAGAACATGTGTTCTTTTGTATTTCTTCATTTCTGGTTTTCAAGTTCATATTCATTTGTGAACTATTTGTATAAATATCAACTTCTTTTAGGAAGTTAATTAACTTACTGAATTTATTTTTAAAATATTTACAGCAGTATATAATATAAATAAATTTGTTTACAGGATAGATACACCATTCTTTTCTAAAATTTCAAAGGTGTTTTCTGTTTAGCGCATATAATTAGTACATAATATTTAAAAGTATGGAAATACCGCCGCTAAAGCTCATGCAATACACTTTTATACAAACTTTCGAAATTACTTCTACACTGCAAATAAATTGTTTGCTATGGTCGCCATATTGGAAACAAACGAACATAGCCGCAAAACAAATTAGCTAGAAAACAACTAGTGCCATTCTTGCTAAAGTAAATTTAGCGGCCATTTTGTTTTCTCCCGTAAAATTTGTTAGGTGCGTTGACAATAAACAAGCATTTGTGTTTATTATTTGTATTCTACGATTTGGAATTTCGACAATTTCTGGAATATTGGTTTTTATTTTTGTATACCAAGTACTTTTTTTTTAGTTTAAGAATGTTAAAGTGGATATTCGGTTATATGTGAGTGATTTTAATTACATCTACAAAAAGATTTGCAAAATTTGCCTATTAATAATGTACAAAACAAAATGGTAAAAGCAGGTCACTAAAAACTTTTCCTAAAAATCTACTCATAAAAACATTAGTGACTCTGCTTGGGTTTTCCTATGCTTTGCGAATAGATAAGACACACGAAGCGACACTTAGTGGTTGGTGATGTTTTGTCTCAAAAAAAATGATATTTAGCGGTGGTGCAACATTTTAGCACCAGATTTTTGTGCTGTTTTTTTTCCCATTTACAATAATAATAAAGAACGTGTGTCAGAAAGAGGGAGAAAGAGAGAGAAGTACAATCTCGACTAAACGACTGCTATTTGTCATGCTGTCATTTGCTGCGTTATAAATGCGTAAGAAGTGCAAGTGTGGAATTTAATTAGTAATGAAGACATTATTACTGTTGTCATTAACTAACAATACAGGAAGAAACAAACAAAATAACAATGTTTTGTTTACTCCCAGTTCATGGGCTCTTTCTTCGAGAAGACGCGCGAATTAGTATTCAGTTAGTTTAATTAAAAAGTGTGTTCCCCTGCGTATCTATAATGAGCACAGATGAAAATGAGGATATTCTTTCAAGAAGCTTTATTTATTGCGTGTTGTTATTAGTTTATTTTTCAATTGTTTATATTTTCATTATATTTTCATAATACATATATTACATACTGTCTATTTCGTTTTTAAAGTTTGTTAATGCTTTTTTTTCTAGTTTATTTCTACTTCAAATTAAATAGGTCGGTGATTCCATTGTGATTTCTGCTAATGAAACATATTGATTATTTGATTAACATTCCAAATATTTAATTTAACAAATGCCGCAGCTATATTTAATTATAATTTTTGATTTTTTAATTATTCATAACGGAAAAATGATAAGGAAAAACACTGCAATTAGCAAAAAAATTAGAATCTCGAAAATTATTAAAAGCCGAAAATTGTTAAATTAAATGCCAGCTTTATACTTATTATTAGCAAATGTATCACACTGAAGAGAAAATCCAACCATATCCAGTATTTTAAATCTCAAGCACGGTCTGGTCGTAGTTCCATGTTTCGCCGTGTACCCCTTTGGAGGACGTTGTTGTTAGTAATGGTGACGTACCGAATTTCCAACGAAATGACAGTGGTGTAGTACATAGATAACCAAATAGAATGCAATGTCCCTAATAATAAAGTGAAACCGCGATTATAACGCCCTCTAATGTCAGTGGAGAACTATTGGCGGTAGAATTCAAAAATAGGTATATTTAATAATAATTAATAATTTTAAGTTTTGCTGGTGAACGCGAAAAACGAGAGAAGTCGTTATCGATTAGCATTATAATCTTGTGGAAATCGAAAACTAACTTATCCCGTTTTTCACGTGCACCAGCGAAGTAATTACTACTGAAAAGGACAAAGAAAAATAATAAATGCTTATTAATTACTTATATTTATTAAAAATTTAGGTAAAAGCATATACGAAACTAAAAATTCACGGATCCTAAAACCTAATAGCAAACCTGCAATAAATTTTCATTTTAATAGCATATTCTATGCATATTACTTACAAAAAAAAAATAAGAAACAAACACGATAGTAACAGAGGAAAAGTCCAAAACGCAAATAAACATAAACACAGCACCTAGCATAACACACGTTCAAAGGTTCAAACCGTTTAACACAACAGCCAGAAGCCATAAACCAGACTATGAGAGTACTATGGCAAATTACAAGTATGAAAAAATAACTGCAGACATGCTCCAAGCTGTGCAACTGATGACATTTGCCTCGACATGAAGATAGCGTCTAGGCAACGTCACGGACATACGGCTAGAGACATCTATTGGTATGGGAGAATTGAGCCGCCATGACAGGTTTCCCTTTCTCTTATTAAGATTACATACCGTGGTGTAGTATGTGCATTGTAGATATCTACTATGGCTATACTTTGTAGATGTCAACAGATGTCGATAACCGCGCGAGAATCTAAAAATATATCAGTGAAAACTGTAGGAACATACATTGGATTTTAGTTATAGTGAAAATAATTTTAATTTATAAATTTTAGTGTTCAATTTTCTTTTGTTTCTGAATACGTTTCTCAATTTTTCATTTAATTAAAATGTTTATCTTTCTTTTTATACAAAAATAAGTTTATAATCTTTAGATGTTACCCATGTTTTGTATAAGCAAAGAAAATTTGGCAAAATAAGTCTCTTTATGTAGGGTGTTATACAACTAGCATTTTAAATTTCAAAAACTACAGTGTTACGAGGACAGAGTCGTATATAAAGGCAGATTTTAATTAGTTATAATTTTAATCAGTAACTACAACAAATTAAATTTAAAATAGAAGTACACTTTTGAGAAATTGTAAATGTACCACTAGCTACATAGAAAAGTACAGTTAGGTTTTGGTTGACTGATTTGGGCTGTAGCATGTCAGAATTAGATAATATGCCACAATTAAATGATATTCAAAAAAAGCTGCCTAGTTTCCATGTTACTTGACAAACAGACTATACTTACACAGTAAAAATTCTTAAATTGCCGAAGGTATGTACACATACATTAATTATAATGACACGATTGCATTGTGGATAAGAGGAATCCTTTTATAATTACAGGTTAGATCATTCTATTTGAGAGTTCTTTTTTTTAAATTGAAGAAGGGTTACTTGAAAGGATTAATAAAAGGACACATGATAAAAATAAAATTGTATTTAAAGAAAATTATACAAAATTAAAAAAAAAACAATTGCTATCTACTTCATATATGCTCTAGAAATTGATCTATGTATACATTCGTGTATAAATAAAATATATAAAATTAAAAATAAAGTTAATAAGATTTTGTGCATCTGTTTCTAGCTTTACTTAAATTTATATGACATAATACAACTAGATATGCATAGCAGATTTCCAAAACATTAGATTCATCTCTTAAAAATATTTGAAGTACTTGACTAGTTTCTAGTCAGTTAATATTTTAAATTATGTACATTTATTTTGTCAGTGTACATATTTGGTAACTTTTTATACTGAAACTTGTATACAGAATATGTATGTATACGCATTACAAATTATAATCATAAAAATATATATCTATGAATCACATCACTAGGTAAATAGGTAATAATAAATGGCAATTTATTAAGTTATAAAATAATTAACTATAACAGTATTTAAAAAGGAATTAATTTTGGTTATAAGCTTGTTCTTATTTTACAAGTTATCATTACTTGTTATTCGCTTAGACGTTTGAAAATTTTGCATATACGGATATAAATATAAACTGTTCCTGATTTACCTCATATATATGTCTCAAATTTGAAAGAACTATTTTTACTTTGAAATTTAAAACTGTTAGTATTAATAGAATGTACACTAAAACAAATCACAAGTAAAAACAAGGTGTCTAAAAATATACAATTGTACAATTGTTTAAGTACTCCTCAAAGAGGCCACCTGTATTGTAATTAAGGCCTCAAGTATATATGCAGTAGTTATTTGATTATCTATTTCGAAATCACTGGTATATTAAAAGTTCTTAACAAAGGTCATCTCAGAAGAAGTGAGATCTCATTTTAAAAAATTGGAATGTGCTTAATAGCAGGAATTTTTCTAAAGGCTCACAGAATTAGGTATTATTCAAATTATTGTAAATATATTTACATAAGTAAATATTATTTGGCAGTTTTCGGTAAGTGTCTTTTCATATGCAACGCTAAATGGTCCGATCTTGCAAACGATCTTTCACAAACAGCGCACTTGAAAGGTTTAGCACCCGTATGTTTCCTGTAATGGCGTGTTAATTCGTCTGATCTTGCAAAACGCCACTCACATTCTGGCCACTGACACTGGTACGGTTTTTCCCCTATAAAAATAAAAAAAAAATTTAAGTACATTTTTTTTAAATCGTTCCATCAATTATATGTCTCTACATCATCTTTTATATAATTTATTATAGACATTATTATTGACCAACATTACTAAAAATTGCATAATAGACTGAAACCAATTCCTTTCCAAATCGTAGGTTGCGCAGTAAGGGTTGTTAACAGATCTGTAAAAGCATTTAAACGAGAAGATCAAATTTTAGAGGGTTTGCATTTTTACAGTGGATTAATGGTTTTAAGCCGACTACATTAGATTGAACGTAACATGTATCATGGGATAAAAGAAGTAAAAACGCTAATTACAATATGTAAAAGAGGTTTTATAAGACTTACAACGTTGAGTGCAGGAATTATAGAGGTGCAATCGTACACATCAGTTTATTGGTTTTGAAATGTAGGTGGCTGTTAAAATCTCATCAGATTCTTACCAGTTTCATATGCCTAAAACTAGTGAGCCGTACCTACCTATTCTATATGGTTGCGCCTCTACAATTCCTTCAGTTAGCGCTTACAGCACTTCAATAACAAACAAAACTTGTTTTTCAAATTGAATTTTTGTTGAATATACTTTAATTATAGTACTATAATTTCATTTAGTGCTCACCGAACTGGCGTCTCAGAATTTTTTAAACTTCTAGAAGAAATTTGATTTGAAAAATTAGGAGTTTTGGGTTATTTTTTCAGGTAATCAAGTAAATAGTTCCTCTTAGACTTTCGTTCTTTATTTGGCTTAATTTATTTTTCCTTTAGGATTGTAGGTCTACTTTAGAAACACACACGTTCCTTTACGTTGTACTTTATTATCTAGTCTTGGGACATTTCTTTATTTATTGGCAACATTTTTAAACGTCTATCTACAATTAATAATTTATTTTTTACTTTACTAATTCGACACATAAACATAACAAATTATTACCTTTCCAAATTTCCTTTTACTAATAAAGTAGAATGTAAAGGAACGTGTGTTTTTTTTTTTCTGAATAAGACCTGGAAGAAATAATAAACCAAACTTATTATCATTAGTAGAACAGGAAGTTGCGAACATTTTGTATGCGGAAAATGAAAATATTTTCTTTAAATAGATCATAATAGTTGATTATGATTACTTGCAAAGTCAAACTCTTTCTAGACGTTCGTATAAAGTGGTTAATCACATGGATTCTTGTATATGTACTTTTACAACAATTTTTAAGTACCGACGTCTTTTATGCAACATTGTATGTATCAAAGTTAGACATTTCGCAAATAACATTTAGTATGTTGCAAGTTCCATTCGTCTTTTATAGATAGTGAATATGGTTTGTTCCTTGTTTTGTTATTCGATTTTGCCCATCTCTGATATTGTATTTTGTTTAGTTTA
The DNA here is from genome assembly GCA_004143645.1 of Protaetia brevitarsis. Classification (NCBI taxonomy): domain Eukaryota; kingdom Metazoa; phylum Arthropoda; class Insecta; order Coleoptera; family Scarabaeidae; genus Protaetia; species Protaetia brevitarsis. The sequence goes on from RXPK01000294.1 coordinate 2,042,257, forward strand.
TAAAATAAAAAATTATAAGGAGCAAAAAAAAAATAGTGTATAAAGATAATATAAAATATGGGTTACCTGTATGTATTCTTTGATGCGCTTTTAGGTGAGAGCTTTTTGTGTATACTTTTGAACAACCTGAAAAAAAAATGTATGTAATAGAAAAATATAAATAGCATTTATAATTGTTTTGTCTAAAGTAAATAAGAATTATTATTCATCCTAATTAATGCAATATGAGTTGGTGTTTGGGCTGTTTCCACCGTGTCCTAGAGTGTTTAAATTCGACGTTTCGGCAGCGTTTTTACTGCTGTCATGGGGGTAGCCCTGATAAAGACTATGGTTTACCGATACCAGAGTGAGCGATGGAAATGTATTCATTATAAAAATTGCTTATGCGTTTCTTCTGTATTGTACAGTGAGAAGCCACTATATAACCGTACAATACAGAATAAACGCGTAAGCAATTTATATTATGAGTGAATACAATCCCATTGCTAACTGGCTGCTAATACTGTGGTATTGGTAAACCACAGTCCTTATCAGGGCCACCCTGATAACGGCATAACATATAAGTGCCCAAAAAACAAATTTACGGGGCGCCTAAATATTATACGGTTGACGTGTACTAAAAGAGTTAAAAAATAACTAAAACAGCAGTTACGAGATCCTTTTTTAGAAGATAAGCCAAGTTTTAATTTGTTGTAAGGTGTTTTACATTTAAAAGATTAATATTTTAGTTTTTTTTTTTCACCGTAGGAGTAACTTATCATGACCAACAAGTTGCGGAGCAGTATTACATATAATAAATATGGCGTGTTATTGAAATAAAGAAAAATATGTATAAATAATAATTCATGGCAAAAAACAAAAAAAAAAACAATGAAATTTGCAGCACTGTAATGTAATAATAAACGAAAGAACATTATAGAGTATGACCTCGATTATCCATGCTGGTCGCCACCCGAGATTTGCCGGATTATCCGCACCAATTTATGATGATATATAAAAATTGTTTTTAAGCTGCTAATGTCAACTTTGCCACAATACGAGGGGGGTAATGGGGGTCATTACGCCCCCCCCCATAAGCCAGCGAAACCTAGTTGTAAATCAAAATTTTACATTTAAAGACAAACACTCATCCTTCTTTTTTCCCTTTTTTGTGTAATTATCCCTCCATGATGACACTATTCAAATTGTATCGAAAAAGATTTTTTTTAGTTAAAATAAAAATATCTCCATAAACTTCCTCATTTGACTAATATATGTACACAATGTTAAGAAACTTAAGTAATAAACTTAAGGATAATTTCTTTTTATGATTCTTTTGAATTGTTTTTTTTTTACTTTCTGGCTGCAAACTCTTGATATTTTAATGTTGAGGCTACATTAAGGTTTTCTTTTCGTAGCTCGCAAATTCCTTCTTCAGTCATAGTTTTAAAAATGCGCTCATCGTATCATACACTCTAACCATTCGTTAATAACTTCTTGATTTAGATTTTGTAGTTCAGCAATTTGTTCAGCGGTTGAACTGATGTCATCCATTGCAATATCACGCTGAAATTGGGATTCTGCTTTAGGTAGTCAACATAGTGGACAGTTAGTAGTCATTATTTAAAAAAAAGCTTATAAAATATGTATAGATTTACACGGCCCCATGCGCTTGTCAAATAATAGACTAATAACAGTCTTAGAATTAAAGATACATGTAAATTTTTTTTAATGTTTCTGTTTTCTCTTTTTTTGTTGCCCTTTTGGCGTCGGCGTAAATTGGTTAATTCTCACTATTCACGGATAATCAAAATCGAAGCTGTACGCTGCCACGTTTAATCCGCAACAGGGTTTAACCGCACCCAGATAATCGAGGTCATACTAATAAAATATTAGAGCCATTATTAGTTTTTTGTTACGCAAAGTATGAATTGACAGATATTTTACAATGCCATACAGTGTAATATTTTTTTTTTGCGTGGTGTGTGGCTGGTTTCCTAGTAGCTACATCAGAACATAGCTGCATAAAATAGCATTTTTATTGGTTGGCTGGTAAGTAAACTAGTAGTGGTAATTTATAGTTTAAACTTGGTAGCTTGCTTTGCATATATAGCAAAAAAAAAAAATAATGACTAAATACAGCCAAGTATACGTACAGGTTTTGTAAAGCGCAAACAGGAAATGGTGAAACTTTTGAGGTAATTTTGAACACTTAAATAAATAAAATTATTTCTGCATGTTGGATTGGGAAAGCTTTCCTCTTGTCCGATAAGCCATTGAAAAGTGCCCCTAAAGCTATTGGGCTGAAATAAAAGCAAATGAGTACTGCTGTCACGCACACTGTAAATATCAAAAATTAGCTCAATCGATGCCACCCCGTGCGAGATATTAACATAAGGGTGGAAAAATTGAATATTTTTTTTCAGGAATTATTTAAGCCATGGCGTTCAAAAATTATATAAATAAATACTGATTGTGGGTATTCCATGAAAAATCAAGGACTAATTTCGTTCACTCAATTCAAAGTTATCATTAATTTTCCTTTTTGAGGGGTGTTTTTTTTTTGAGTTTGGTTTAAGGTGTCCACTTGGCTTTTTGTTATATTATACTGCATATATTTAGGTTTACTATATATTTTTTTTCGTTTTTTTTTTGTGAGGTAGAACATGTAAATAAAAAATTAAATCTCTTGGAATGATATTAGGAGGATTATTTATTTTAAGGTTAAAATAATGATTCATGCATTAATTTCAGGATTATTTGTATATCTGTTTCAACCTTACTAGTTATAAAAGCATCGAAATATAAAATAGAATTTTGTAGCAACAAAATAATATTTATTTATTGCGCTCACGCAGTTGAAAGATATTATTTTTCCTTTTTAGTTTAAGGTGCCAACCTGACTCTTTGCTATATAGTAATATTTGTATTTGGGTTTATTATATATTTCTTTAAGTTCTTTTTGTGTGGCAGAACACACAAATAAGAAATAAAATCTCTAAAGGAAATCATCGATCGGTTCAGGATTATTTATATGTTGTACATTTCAGTCCTAGTAGTTATGAGAGCACCGAGGAATAAAAAATAATTTTGTAAGAATAAATAATAATAAGTAATGTATTATTACATTTATTATTACCATATATGTATTTATAATAGAAAATAAAATAATATTAATTCCGTAGACGCAGTTCAAAGTTATTATTATTTCCCCTTTTTGAGTAGTTTTTTTTTGTTGGGTTTAAAGTGGTTTTATAACTATTAGCGCCGAAACATTCATACAAATAATCCTGAAATTGATCAATAAATAATTATTTTAACTTTAAAATTACCAGTACCAAATTGCTCCTACTAAAATCATTGAAAGAGATTTTATTGTTTATTTACATGTTTTACCACATAGAAGAAACTGAAAAAAATATATAGTAAACCTAAAGGTATACAGTCTAATATAACAGAAAGCCAAGTATAGGCACCTTAAACGAAACTCAAAAAAACAACCCCTCAAAGTGAAAAATAATGATAACTTTGAACTGAGTGAGCGGAATTAGTCCTTGATTTTTTATGGAATGCCCACAAACAGTATTTGCCTACAAACAGAAATACAAATTGTAATTACGAATTAATTAAGAAATGTACAACAAAAAAATGTAGATTTGAAAAAGTCAGGGAAACGTGACGAAACGATCGTAGTGGGGAAAAAACCAACGTATTAGTTTAAATATTGTTAACTCCGACCTATAACCCAAATTAAAAGTAAAGAAGATAGAACCAGAGGTCAAAAAAACAAACTAAAAACAAGTAAGTAAGTAAAGTATGTAAGTATTTACTTATATATTTTTTTTTTTGAACATGATAACTTAAGTAATTCCTGAGAAAAAAATATTCAAATTTTTCCACCCTTATCTTAATATCTCGAATGGGAGTAGCATCGATTGAGCTAATTTTTGGTATTTCTAGTGTGTGTGACAGTAGTACTCATTTGCTTTAATTTCAGCCCGATAGCTTTAGGGGCACTTTTTAATGGCTTATCGGAGTAGAGCCTTTGATGCTTAGGTTTCTAGTTTTGCTTTTAAATTAAATTAACAATTTCGTTTAAGAACGGGCAATATAGTAGAAAGCTAATATTTACACAACTATTTTACTTTGAAGAGGTATGATCGTACTGAAACGTGTCAATCAAAGATGATGTGTAGTTTGTGATATTTTTATTATTTCAAATTAAAAAAAAAGAGGAGATAGTACCTAGGAAATCACAATGATGAATTCTTCTCTTTTCCAATTCGGGGTTGTTTCGTCTATTGTATTTAGCCATTGATGTCGTAATTCTAGGTGCGGTAGGTGCAGGCGCTTGCGTGCAACCGGGGGCTGGATACGGAGGTGGCGGCGTGCGTCTAGGTAACGTTCCGCCAGGCGAACCGGGCTCCGAACTCGGTGGTGTGAGTGGCGAAACGTACATGAGACGCGACATTGGCGGATAGAGAGCGTTTCCGGGCGCCGGTCCGGCTGGGCCACCATTATTGTACTTGTACTGTGGATGGGTATTGTTATTTGCATGATGAATTGATTGCTGCTGCTGTTGCTGTTGGTAATGCGGCTGTTGGGGTTGGGGTTGCTGATTTTGTGGCGGTTGTGGGGGACTCGTAGGCTGCGGTTGACTATAGGGCGATGTTGGGGTACCCATTAGGTGTAGCGTAGGATTGGTCTGTTGCAGTACCTGCCAAAATCAATAGGATTTCAAAGATGGAGTAACATGTCTACTTCGTACAACATATTTGTGCATGAATTTAGCCTAGAAAGACAGAACGTCTATTTTGGGTAAAAGATATTTAGATTACATCTGAGCGTACAACATTTTTTAGTCAAGTTCTTGATTATAAAATGACTAACAAGGAAAGGCACCCAAGTCGATTTCTCCGATTTGGATAAAATTTCGTAGGAATGTAGAACACCGAAATTTACTTTTAACGTCTCATATTTGGTTCTAGGGGGTGTAATGAGGATTTTTTTGCAATATTACGGAAACGGGAAGAGATATCGAGTTCGGGTAAACACGAGATCGTTCCTTGTTAGCAGTCGCACATTTTAGGTTGAACAAAGAACAGTGGCGTACTCACGGGGTGGTTAGGGATTAAAAAAGACCATATTTTCTCACCCCTGCTCTTGTACATTGTAAATTAAATTTTTCCTTTTTTTAGGCTTTAAACTACATGAAAAAATAAAGGTTACGTGTTTTTTATTTTTTTTCTAAATGTTAATTTTAAGAAGTTATCGACATTTTTATGTACTCTGTAGTAGGTAAAATAGCACAAAACTGCTGTTCAATTTAATAAATCCTTTAATTGCAAAAATACATGCGACTAGTTTCGGCCTAGGCCATCTTCAGGCATCTGAAGAAATAAGTTTGATAATTATACTTAGGTTAGAAATTAGATTAAAATATCAAAAGAGTGAAAATATAAAACATGTAAAAAACGTTTTGTTAGTTCTGTGAAAATTTTATGATGAAGTTTGTCAAATTTTATTTTCAATTTCCATAAAATTGTATGTTATATATAACTGGGAAAGTTTTTGTGACGTGAATTTCGGATGAATATTCATACTGCGAAGGGAGCAAGAGTACTAAGGTTATATACTATACTAAGTTTATTTTGAAATAAGTAACGCAATGATAGTAAAATTAAATATGTTTTACAACAATAAAACATCTTTATTATGCAGTCATTGCTCATCAACATGCAATTAATAATCCACTTCCAACATTATTAAAACATCCACCCATTTTTTTTTATACTAAGAAGTTTTGCAAATTTGTAGATTAGCATAGAATTGTTAGCTTTTTAAAATAAGATATGATAGATAGATATGATAATTAATTGATAATTGTATGTGCGTTTTAATTCGTTTCAAACTGTATTCAAAATATGTTGTTTTTTATATACTTCTATATTTGAACGGTTTTTGTTTAACCGTATGTTTTTACAATTTGACTAGTTCGTGTATATTGATATATAGGTATTCTTTAATATTCTTGCTGCCTTGAAGAATGAAGATTCATCCAAAATTCACGTCAAAAAAAATTCCTAGTTATATATAATAAACAATCTTATTAAAATTTAAAATACAATTTGACAACTTTCATCATAGAATTTTCACAGAACTAACAAAATGTTAATTTGTTATATGTATTTTGTTTTTTATGTTTTATATTTTCACGCTTTTGATATTTTAATCTAATTTTAACCTAAGTATAATTATCAAACTTATTTTTACAAATGCTTGAAGATGGCCTAGGCCGAAACTAGTCGCATGTATTTTTGCAATTAAAGAATTGATTAAATCGAACAGCAGTTTTGTGCTATTTTACCTACTGTACATCCCATACATCAATCCACAGACGTAATGAATACAAATAGTAACGCCAAAAAAATTCGTGCGTAGATGGTCATTTCGCAATATAAATTCCTTTTTCAGGTCTTGGCAAATCCATGTGTTTCTGGTTAGCAATGTACGCAAATGTTTATGAACAGAACTTTAAAAATGAAGCTATATTTGTATACTTTTATAATGTATTATCATAAAATATCTCGTTTTGTTTCATAGTAAGTTATAATTAGTGTCAAAATAATGTCATTATTGTTTTCGTATTGCGAAGAGATATAACATAAGCAAAAAAGGATTTGTTACAATTAGCAAATTTTACAATTAAAAAAAATAGTTCCTTATTGTTAAATATTTCTATATCAATCTAATTGACAATAAGGTAAATGAGTAAGTATTTTTAAGTATTATTAATTTTTTTTAAGCTTTTACGGTTGATAATCTGCACCACAGTTGTGATAATCGATAAAGAAATGTTTCATGCACAAATATTGTTTGCACTATCCATATCTTATTATGGCCATTTTCAGGTCTATGTGTCGGAAGATGGCTTACTAGGTAAGCTGAAACATGTAGTCTAGATAATTATAACAATAAACTGAATGAAGAAGGACAATATAATTTCATTTCTTTTCTCTACTAATTAATTCCGATACTTCATTAATTGGGACAATATGGATATAAAAATATCTAAGTCCATTGCAAGATGTGAAAAAGTAATTTATATTTGCGAGATGACCACGCACGCATGTTCTACGCACGAACTTTTTTGGCGTTACTAGTTGTATTTATCGCGTTATTTTTTTTTATATTTTAATATAACAAAGGATTTGTAATTGAAATACAATGGCACATTAAATTTAATTTAAAAAATATGAAGGCGTACATAGAAATGACGATAACTTCCTAAAATGAACATTTATAAAAAATCCAAAAACACCTTTATTTTTTTCATGTAGTTTAAAGATTAAAAAAAGAACAAATGAATCTATAATATACAAGAGCGGGGGCGAGAAAAAATAATATTTTTTAACCCTTAACAATCTCATGGGTATGCACCTGTTCTTTTTTCAATTTAAAATGTACGAATGCTAACAAGGAACGAGTTGATCTTTACCCGATCTCGATATCTCTTCGCGTTTCTGAAATATTGCAAAAAATGTGTTTTTGGGGGAAGCTTTAAGCACTCCTTACACCCCCTGGCATCAAATATGGGACGCTAAAAGAAAATACGTGTCAAATATTTTTCGGTGTTCTACATTCCTACATTAAATTCGGAGAGATCAAGGAAAAGCACCAATTTCCTTGCAAGTAAGCAATAACATAGCAAATAATGTAAGCAAGCTATGAATATAATCAATAGCCATTATATACCAGGTGTTCAACCCAAGACGTAACGGTCCATAGCAGATTTATTTTTGTTTTTTTTTTAAAAATGTTTCGAATAAATGTTGCCTCAAATCATATTGTACACATGTTAAAATTAGTTTCAGTAATGGCAGACTTCCGGGTGTACCGGAAGTAGATACTAACTTTATTATTTTAAATGGAACACCCTGTATATTATTGCACTTTTGGATTCCTTCTTAAATTTAAATAACAGTGCATTAGGCATACATTGGGGCTAAGTTGAAGCGTTTCCGAATTACATGACGTTTTTCGAAAAAAATGACATTTGTAGTGTCTTCGGTGTTTGGAAATATCTCCGGAAATACGAAAGTTAGAAAGATGCGGTTTTCAGTTTTCGCTTAACCATGAAACAGCAGACGCCTTTTATTTTAAAATTGTTGCGTTTAAATTACAGCGTTATTAAATAGGGATCTGTAATGTTCGAACTCTAAAATCATGGATAGCTTGATTTTTTTAAATTGAACGGTGTAGCAATTTTTACATAAGTGGATGTAAAATTTAATTTTCTTTCGATTTTATAAGGGTACCATTGTGTCTATCTCCAACAGTTTTGGAGATATTCTCAATTCTTCAGTTTTTCGCGTGCGAAACTCATAGCAACAGCTTCCGCGTTGATATAACCAACCAGTATTTTGCACTAAAAATAATCGAATCAAATCGAAATAATTCAATTTAGCACTGAGAGGTTTTACTTGTTGATTTATGAAGATATGGAACTCTAACAGGCTTCAAATATCGCAAAAGAAGAGTTCCCAAGTACATTCCTATATAATATGTGATGCTTAATCCGGCAGGTAATAATTTCATTCTTTAATGTATAAAAAAAAAACAAAAAAGAAAAGGAAGAATCTACAGAAGAAAAAGAAATAAGTAAAGGAAAAGATAAAAAAGTGGGATATGGAATCGAAGAAAAGCAATAATATTAATAAAAAAAAACTGTCACCGAAACAATCCTGATCTAAGAATTGTGTTACTCATCTACCGCCTCGCAAAAGCGATCGGAAGATGAGTGTATTGTACAGATATGAAACATATCTGTTAAATGTTATCAATAAAAGTTTTTGTAAGTCTGTTAATAGGTGAAATTGGGCAGTAGTTCGACCTACAATATGAAAAAACGGATGCGTCCTCAAGCGTCCAATCGGCGCATTGAGATCAAAATGGACTAGTGAAACAGGACAGTTAAAAAGGCCCTGAAAACATTTCAGCGCAACAACAGCGTCGTTCTTTGTTCGTCGGGCGATAAGTGGCATAATTTAAAAATTGAATTTTTTCGATACGATTTATGTATGTGTAATATACAGGATTCCAAACAACAGTGGCAAAATTCAGGTGACCGTGAACGTATGCAAAGTATACGCTTTTCAGACTTGCAACAAATCTAAATGGTTTTGTGAAACGAATGACAAAACCCAGCATGCGGTATGCTCTTTCGACACACAAAAGAGAGTTTAGAGTCCATTGTAACATCCAGATCTCTAATCTCCTTCACCCGTTCCAGTATGTTATTTCAATTTTAAAGTTAAAGTCTATTTTGATTTGTTTTCTAGTGAAAGTTATCCGAGAACATTTATTTGTATTTATAGATAATTGGTTTTCCTTACAATGTAACGCTAATCTCTTCAGATCGCTTTGAAGACGCTCACAGTCAGAGACAGAAGAAACGGCAGTATAGATTTTGCATACAACTGAAAATGACGACTGTGAAAACATCATCATTATATCTTGTATATAATTATATCTTATATATAATAAAAATAGGAGTGTTAAGTGACTTCCTTGAGGAACGCCTGACGGAGCAACGAAATAATCGGATTTGTAGCCTCACACTGACACAGCCTGTTTACGATTTTGAATATACGCCGCTATCCATCAATATAAACTACCATGGACATCCAATTTATACAGTTTCTCCAGCAGAAGGTTGTGGTTAACCTTATCAAATGCCTTACTCAGATCTGTGTATATGGCATTGATCTGCATCCGTTTGGGTGTGCAAGTATTGTGTAAAACTAACGCATTTGTCTCAATCGAACACGAATGAAAAAAAGAAACCTGTTGATGCGGAGTAATTACCTACTTAAAACACTCAAACAAATACTGATGAACAATAGATTGCTGCCGATGATATAGGCTTTCTTTCATTCTTGGAGAAAGACACCAGATGAAAGAGATGCGTTGCATAAGATACTCAGCACAGGACTCAAAGTGTTGACAACATTTTTGAAGAGCGTAGGTGGCAAACAATCCGGACCAGGACCCTTAAAAATGTTAATATTAATTTTTTTTTGTACTGTCTTTTCCTCTACATGTATAATAGAAATAGTGTTAATAGTGGGATATGTATGTGCTTCTCTCATCACAGTCACATCATTACAATATGCCGAACGAAAATATTCCGAAAATAAATTACAAACTGCCGTTTAGTTTTTAGTCCATAATATTCTTATAATTCACTCAGAATCATTTTACTTTGTAAGCGATTTGTGCCTTTTATTTCTGACGATATACCTAAGCAAGATTGATATTGAAAACAAACCTTTTCTGTCTTAATCTCTAATGGCGATAGTAACGGCGTAGGGGCACAATTTACGGCAAGTTCGTCGACGGCTTCTAATTTGACCGGACCAATGCCGAGCATGTTCGCATTCTCCGGATCGATATTCTGAATACTACTGGTGATATCGTCCCACAGGGGTGGCCTTAGGAAGACGTCGTCGTCGGTTCCCGGCAACGTCCTCATCGAAACGTAACTCATCATTGATTGGTGGCGAGCGTGCGGCGGTTCGAAAAATTCATCAATCTGGGAAGCGGAATCCCGCCTGGGTTTTTCCAGTTCCTCCTCGAAGCGCCTTTCCCACTCTTGTTTACAGAGGAATGTATCCAAATCACTCGCCTGGAACATAAATAAAACGATCCATTATTTCTTTACTGCAGTTTAATTTTATTAAAGCCATATACAGTCAATCAATATATGTGTATATTATACGGTGCAGTACGCTTTTACTTTTTTTCCAAAAATATTACAGATTTATTTTGTTTTCAATAAAATTTAGCCTGCAACAAGGAAATTGAATTTAGGATATTTCTTTGTTCCAGGCTAATAGGATGTTATTTCATTTTTGTAACTCTAGTTTGGTGATCATTGGGGTGTATTGTGATAAAAACCACCGCTATTTGTCCATACTAAGGCAGCATTTTCCGTAGACCAACCAAAATTTTATTTTACTCTTTCATCAACAATTTCTATTATTATCACGTTAATTTAAATTTAATCTTACAACAATCTCCATAACTTCCAAATATTAGGGCGTGATTTTAAAATTATATTAGAGGATAACGCAATCGGTCGAGCGCAAACCGCGTGACATCGTCTGTACACATTATTGATCAGTGAAAGAGCGATTTATCAATATCAATAGCCCTGCTATAATAGCAGTTATTTTAAAACACTATCGAGATCGCTGTTGTGGGTATTTTTGCTTTGTAAAACGTCTGGCGAAATGATGAGTGAAATAGTGATTTATCAATATCAATGGCCCTGCTATAATAGCAGTTATTTTAAAACACTATCGAGATCGCTGTTTTGGGTACTTTTGCTTTGTAAAACGTCTAGCGTGATGATGAGTGAAATAGTGATTTATCAATACCGCTGCTATCCGCTATTGCTATTTCAATGGCAGTTACTTTAAAGCGCTATCGCAATCGCTGCTTGGATTGTTCTTGCTTTAAAAGCGATCAATCTACTATTGCGAATAACAAGCGCAGTTAGTTTGCAAATCGTTATTGGAAAAGTATACTCAGTGACATTAGAAGTGTTACATCCAGAGGGAATAATTTGTTCAACTTGATTTTTTTGCATCAGAATAACTATATTTAAAGCAAGCTATGGCACAGCTATGGTAAGAATGTATTTTTATCATAGTACAGAAATGTTTAATTATTGCGCGTCCGTCTATGAATGTTAAGCGTAATAAACTGTCTAGAGTGCGAAGACGTCAAAATTATCACCATGTTAGTGACATTGACAGCGATAGAATTGTTGCCTATCGAGATGTTGGTTTGTCCTATCGCGAAATTGGTTGCTGTGTTAATTGTACTGCAATGACCGTAATGTGTGTGTGTCGTGTGTGTACAGAAGAAGGCAGAGGAACACGAAGAAGACCAATTGGTCAACCGAGGCGTACCACAGAGCGTTAAGGCAAGGTGCTTCAGGCAACTAGCTTTAGGAGACCGTTTTGCTACGACCGGTCAAATTGCTGACCAATGGTTGGAGAAAAAAGTAGACCTGTTACTATGCCTACACTATACCGCCGCATTCGTGCCTTGGACTTTTCCCATACCGTCCACGATTAGTGCTTCCTTTGACTGCGGCCTACTGTCGTCACCGTTTGTCGTTCTTTGCACCAGGAGAACGGTAGCATTAGGAGGCAGAATGACATAATGTAGTTTTCAGCGATGAATCGCGATTCTGTCTAGGTACGCACGATGGCCGTAGAAGAGTATGACGCCGGCGTGTAGAGTGACGTGATGATTTCCAGCAAGACAACACACGTCCCCATATCTATTGCTCGTCGAACTATGAACTTTCTCCAAGAAGCAGGCGTTAATGTTTTGTCGTGGTCATCCCGTTCACCGGATTTAAACCCCATTGAACATGTGTAGGATATCATGGGGAGGAGACTGACCACTTTGCACTATCCTCCACAGACTCTAGCACAGTTACTCCACGAAGTTCAAGTTGCTTGGAATGAGGTGTCACAAGCAGATATCGACTATCTCATTTTGTCGATGCCTAGACGTGTACAGGAGTGTACTCAGCTACACTGTAAAAAATTTTACAGTAATTTTGCCATGGTAAATCAGGAATATTACATGCAATAACGTTGTGAATTTACCACGATAAATCTTGTAAATTTTTTTTTACATGTTTTTTTTCTAGATATTTAACATGGAAAAAGAAAATTTCGGTAAAAATTTATAGCTTTTTCATGTAAGTTTAAGATGTAACAAAAATTCAAAAGGAAAATACAGGAAAAAAATCAATGTACAATTTTGTATTTACTCTATAAATTTTACTTAAAAGTGTAAATATGACATTTTTTTGGGGTATTTAGTGCACTTTAGAAGTAACTTTACTAGTGAACTATTAATTTTGCTTAAAAAATATGAGGATCTTTTATATTTATTTGTTTTTACTTGAATTTTCGGGTAAAACTATAGATATCATGGGAAAACTACGAAATTCATACGCCGCAATGTGATTGGTTATTGGATTATTTATCTATGCGCGTGGTAATTCTATTCGTTTGTCGAACTTCTTATTGGCTCATGATATCATGTACGTCACAAACAATCCTAGGTTTCGCCGTAAGCGTGGTTCATTCTTGATCCCTGGTTGAGCGATTTGTATGACCTATTAGGTGCTATAAAAGGAATTAGGTAAGTTGCTTGCTCTCTTTATAAAATACATATGAAAATTACTTCAGTGTTGGTAAATATAGAGTTCATATAAATATTACATACGAATTTTACAGTAATAATCTTTTGAAAACATCCGCATGTGAAATTACTTAGATGGTAGATTTTACCTTATGAGCAAATTTACCTGTAAATTGTAGGCAACTTTGTCCAGATTTTTACATGTAATTTACTGCAACTTTGTCTACAGTATACGGGGTCGCCGAACACATTATTAGTTTTTGTCGTATTACATGTTAATGAAATTTCTTGCAAGTTATCATTTCATTCTTGATGTAAAACTGTCACTTCCAAAAAAATTCAAGTGTTAACAAATTATTCCTTCTAGGTGTAACACTTCTAATGTCACTGAGTATAATTATTTTTGCAATAACAAAATGTTTTTAATATTAGACATTTATTAATTAATAGCATTATATTATAATTAATAATAATACAAACATAAAAAATAGGAAAAAGATCAATAATAAAATTAATAAATAATTCTCATTTTATTAGGAACTAAAGTAAGTACCTACATAAAGAGTAAACAAAAAACGAATGTAAACTCTTTTTTGGGATAATATTTATTCTAAGCATTTTAAATAGCATTTTTCAATTTTAATTTTGACAGCACTTATTTACAATAGGCATTCAAAAACTGTATAATTAGGTTCTCTATCATTTATCCGCGTTCTACATTCACTTAAAACTTGACCGGCCTTTGAAAAACAACCTTTGGCAAGCCACTGAAGAAGACATAGCGCACAGTTTTTCTTGTGCAATTTTTGATAGATTTAGATAATGATCTTTATGTTAGTGCTTAATATTAATAATTTGCTCCACGATCTAAACAATTCTTATCACAAAAATTACGTTTTGCATAGATCCCAGATTTTTATAACACTGGCTCCAAAAGTTATTAAGTGAATCCTCCAATCACTAACTTGTAATTTGATATTGTTTACAACTTAAAATGGGATTCTGTGCATATATCTAGCACCTGCGAAAATAAAAAATCGCACTAAAATTCAATAATAGAATTGGAACGACATTTGTATTAAATGACGGAGGAAACGGAAGAAAAGATACCATAAGAACTGACTCCTCTCTGAATAAATACGTTATATATACTTGTATCTGTGTTTCTTATCCGTGAGTTGCTCCAAGAATTGGAATTATATATCCATGGTGGTAGCGGATTAGTTATTAAAAAATAATACATAAGTAATGAAGAAATGACTTCATGATGACGTTTCGTCATGGTGCATACGTCACAGGTGGGACCAATACAATGATGATTGAAGTTCGTGTGCTATCGTCCGAAATACTAACATGTTACGAACATATATGTAGAAATTACATCATTGTAATGGTCCTTGTAAAACGTAAGCACCAGTAGCCGCGCCGCGCCGCTGCGTTTCGCTATGGTGCACCATAGCTTTATCAAAAAATTACCATTATAAACTAAAACTTCACATTCTTTTTGTATAGATTGTATAGTTTGATTTTAAATAAACGATAATAAATTAAGTTTATGAAATTTAGTTTCAGTTTAAAATATCGTAGAAAATGACGCCTAAGTTTAAAGAGAAATATGTAATTTATATACAAAATTTTATACAAAAGAATATGAAGTTTCAGTTTACAATGGTAATTTTTGATAAAGCTATGGTGCACCATAGCGATATCATTAAATCATTTCTTCATTACTTATGTATTATTTTTTTAATTTAATCTGCTACTAGCATGAATATATAATTCCAACACATTTCAATAGGAATATAAACTTAGGTATGTAGAAAACTCGCTGTGGTCGCTAATACTAATTTTCGGATCATTTGTCCGATACATATGCGGCATCATTTAATCATAATAGTTTTGTGTATACTGGGCCATCGGCGAGTAGTAGCTTCTACTTAACACCAACTGATGTCCATGAGATTGGTAGTATTGTGGATGACGTTGCGTCGAAACACTCCGCCGGCATCGACGACATCCCTTGTTCTATTGTGAAGTCAGTTTCACAATGGATAGTCGAACCTCTTGTATACGTAATAAACGCTTGCCTATCTCAGGGAGTTTCTCCGCGCGGCTTAAAGCATACTAAAATTATATTTTGAATATATTTTTTATGTATAAACCTATGTATTTTAATGTAATGTATTTTATTGTATATATTTTATTTGTATATCTTCTTGTCCTGACGCGCGCCATATCGCTTTCGATCCAAAGTTGGCTATAAATTATTATTATTATTATTATTATTATTATTATTATTATTATTATTATTATTTATCCACAAGAAAAATGATCCTATGCTAATTAATAACTATCGTCCGATCGGTTTACCATCTGTATTCGCAAAAATATATGAAAAAGTTATTAACGGTCGACCTGTCAACTACCTTAGCCACAACAACTTGATATCACCGACACTGTTCGGTTTTATTGCGGGAAAGTCCACTACCGACGCGATATATTCGGCTTTGGATTGCATATACCTTGAATTGGATGCTAGAAAAAACGTTAGTTGTTTATTTTTCGATATGTCCAAAGCATTCGACGTGATTTCTCATTCTGTTCTGCTTCACAAGTTATCGGGTATTGATATTCGAGGTGTGGCATACGATCGTTTTAAACAGTACCTATCAGATCGCAGAACAACTGTTTGTTTGAGGGGTGATGCACACAACACCGTTAAGTCATTTTATTCGAAAGTTATTAATGTTACTGCCGGTGTTCCGCAGAGGTCGGTGTTAGGGCCGACAATGTTTTTAATTTATGTGAACGATCTTTCTGCTGCTGTTCGGCCGGATATTCTGTCCCAATTCGCCGACGATACAAGTTGCGTCGTCACCGATTCGCTCATTTCAGAGCTTTCGAGTACTTTGAGCGAGGTTGTTTCCAACATGGTAAAGTACTGCGAGGATAATTACTTAACTTTGAACTGCGAAAAAAAACCACCCTGATGCGTTTCCGTACTATTACCAACGACCACTTGAGTACATACGTTCGAATAAATGGAAAATCCATATCGGAATTATCTAACCACAATTTTTTGGGTTTGACGGTCGATACACGCTTAAAATATAAAGACCACTGCGAAAGTATTGAAAAAAAAATGTCTTCTGCACTTTATGGCGTTAGAGTTTTGCGTGGTTGCGTTAAGCTTTGTTCTCTAAAATCATTCTATTACGCCTATGTTGAATCGCGCCTTCGGTATTGTCTATTTTTTTGGGGTTCGTCCCCTTATGTCACCAGCCTGTTTCTCCTTCAGAAGAAAATAATTAGATGCATGGTTGGAGCAAGTCCACGAACATTGTGCCGACCTATATGTAAACAACTACGAATATTGCCTCTAGCGTCTCTATATATTTGTGAAATACTGTTGTTTTACAAAAAACATAGCGCTCTATTTATTAGAAACAGCTATCTTTCGGAAAGCATGTCGACAAGGAATCGCAACGACCTATCTATACCTCACCATCGTACTCACATCTCCGAAACGAGTCCCAGATATAATCGCTTACCTTCAATAATAAGTGTTCTTCTTTTCGACGTTTAAAATCGAATTAATATCATACTTGAGAGCTAATGTATTTTATTCTGTTGGTGAGTTTCTAAATTGCTAGGCACCCTATGTAGCCAGCAATCTCATTTAATTTCATGCAATTATGTATATCATTTTATATTGTTGACTCATTTCTAGTGATTTTATTTATAGATTAGGTTGGTGTTTACTATATATTTTATTAGTGTATCATTTGTGATATATTATACATTTTTTTTTTCTGCTGTACCTTTATGTGTGATACTGTCAATTTTCCCGTGGAATTCATGACAATATATTATTATTTATTTATTTATTTATTTAATAATCCCGGCCTTCCATTGCTATCTATGTACGGCAAAGATGTAGAAGAATCAACCCGGTAATATATATTGTAATATAATTTTTAAACAGGGCTGATAATGAAGAGTCGTTTAATAATTTAATTAGTTTAAAAAAATATAGACTGTACGATATTCTCAGGGAGTGCTTGGTAGGCAACCGTTTGAAGTCGGTAGATAAATGAGTTGCCTGTAATTAATTTTAATAAGGAGCTATTGAAAAATTCTAAGATGGCATACGAAATTACTTTCTCTAGAGGCTAGAAAAGTAAACACAAATGTTTTTAATTTTTTGATAAGAAACAATATGTTTGAGTAAATGGTAAACACATAAGAAACATTTGATATTTATATTTTTAATTAATTTGACTTTTCATGACATTTATTTATATATTTATAATTTAGCTCTAAATTAATGTTTTTTTTTTTCTACCTGAGAATAAATTAAATTTAATATGCAAATTTCTTGTGCTAGTTGCTCATGAATTGGTAAAACGTTGCAGTATGCACGCATAAAAATTTAACGCACGCATGCACACTTCTACTCATCAATACTTCAGTTGGAGGGAATGTATTACTTATCTTCCCACTTGTTTAAAATAACATCCATAACACAATTGCCTGGTTGATGTATTATGTTGAAATTTTAGTCTTATCTTCACATCTTTGATAAAGAAAACTTTGCGTAAATATTCTAATTAAACTGCACCTTTTTCTTATGCTGAATCAATGGATATACGTAGATATATTTATATGCCATTTATTAGCGTTAACCTATATTCTCAGTGGATGCGATTTTAAGCGTACGCAAGCGACTGCGACAAAACTGCATTTAAATCAAACGGCGTTTTGTCGCTGTCGCTCGTGTACGCTTAAAATCGCGGGTTAGATTCAGTGACTTTTCGGAAGAATTAGTTGGAATTGATTGTTTAAAATATCTGATCTCTCTTGCAAATTTCCGTGTACTGGCTATCCCAATCATGGTAGTTTATTTTTTTTATTATATATATTCTATATATTATATATAAATTAAAAGGAAACATTGAAAAAATTCGATGTTTTAATTCCGTATTGAAAGTGTTAAAAATTATTTTTGAGAGAGCAGTAAAATATGCATCCTACACCCACATTCAAAATGTTAAATTCATTGAGGCATATGCTGTATCTACACACCTAACGTTAGTTTTATACCTCGACAATGCCCCTTTAAACACATGCATGTACACTTGTTTCTCCTTTGGGCTGTTGGTTGGTGACAAATGAAAGGTTTTGTTTGACTCGAGAATGTTGTTGCTTTCGTCTTCGTTTTTAACACGAACGGTGCAGAATAAAAGATAACTGAACAGGAGATATTCACGTGTCATGACTGTCGGCACTAAGTGAATAATTTTGAAGTTCTAACAATCAATTATGACCGACAAAAATCGAGAAGTGTTCGTGAAAGTGACAACGCATAATTGTACTTCACAGCGTGATGTTCGGTTCTTCACAACAACGGATCGAAATAGCCTTACGGCGTAAATCTTTTGTAATTGACTGTCGATGTTATGTACCAATAGAATATGTTTACTATCTCTGTTATGTATATTTTAAAGCGAATATCAGTTGCAAATTGGTTACATTTATCTTAAACTTGAATAAATTTTCTACTTTCAATTAAAATATTTTGCTGGTGATACGTAGAGACAGTTTGGGATAAATGATTTTATAATTACAGGAGTAATTTATATTGGTATATCTGCTTTAAATATTTTAGTTAAAATAATTAAAGAAAAAGCAAATTAGAGGCTGGGGCTTCCGATTAGTGAATGGCCGTCAATGAGAAAATGGATAAATATTAAAATTTGTGCTGCAATCACAATTCTTTGCACACTACATATTGTAATGTCCCAAGCAGTGGCGTAGCGTGGGTTCCAGCCGCTGGGGGTGTGACCAAATTTGCCGTCCCTTTTATCTAAATTTTGCCGCCCCTAAACAAATGCCGCCCGGGGTAAGTCGCCCCTACCGCCCTCGTTACGCTAGGTCACTGGTCTCAAGAAACTTGACGTTCTCGGATTGATTCAACACAAATTTATGCAAAATGAGGCTTGAGGCTATTTTCGCACTTAAAAATAATATTTTTCAGACTTTATCAACTATTTACAGCGAAATTTGCGAACTATTTGCAATCTTCTGAGAATTTTGCTACATATTCCCCTTTCATTGTGGTCGTTCGTTTACTAGATTTTTACCATTATTAATTGTTATTAATTTTCTGGAAGAAGAAAACACTGAAATAAATACTTTTAATATCTTATCAACTGTTCGAAGTTCAGAAACAAGCATGTGTCTTAATTCATATTTTTTTGCAAGAAGGTTTTGTTCATTTATTGGTTTAATAAGGATAAATTATTAGATTGAGGTTAACCTGCGCGATCCCTGAAAAATATAGGTCTCGTTATAGCTGTCATTTTAGTTAGCTCAGGTAATGATTAAGCATACAGAACCGTATTTTACAAAAGCTATCATTCGTTGTATCATTATTACTCGCTTCAAACTGTACAAATTTAAGTACAATAAATTCTTTGTAGATACAGGGCAACCTTGATTTCATAGTGCATTTGCTAAGGTTCCAATGAGTTCCCTTAACTGTTTATTCATTGACAGGTATATCCTACTACATATTTCATCTATAATAAAACGGAAAATTTACTTAGGGATTCTGAATTTGAAATTTTACTTGAAACATTAACGAATTAAAACCGCAACGAACGAAGAAAATGCCACCGTGTTTAGGCATGCAGTGTGATTACAAAACTATTTTTAGGTATATGAAGGTTATAGAATCACGTAAATTACATTTTTGAATATTATAACTTAATTACGCAATTGTTGGAGATATTACTAAAAGGCGTAGGACATTTATTTATTTTAAAATCAGTTGTAATAGAACTGTTTATTTATAAATATTTTCAATTGTTTTTAATTTCCGGATAATTTTATGTTTATCACATAGTTCTAAGTAGTTTAGTGTATAAGCACACGGCAGCAAAAGTTTGCCATCTATCCTTGTTTAGTTATTACTCCGTGAATTCTCGACGGGCGCATGAAATTATATCTACTGATCTGTAATAATATTTTTAAAGAAAATTAAATCTATCATGGTTACGTGTTGTAACGTTTTCGAGGTTCAAATAACCGACGCCGACAATATAATAATATAAAATGCAAATAATATTTATATGTATGTTTATAGTCTAATTGAAATAAAATAACACTAATTTAAACACTAATAATAAATAACTAACACTGCTAGACATACTTAATAAGTTAAATTAAATTCTAATAATAAATTCACGTAAATACTTTATTTATGTTCACGATTTATATCCACTTTTTATTTGCATCGTTTATTTAGTTCGTATATGGCTCTCCCACGCAATGCAGCTCACCTGCTCTGTCGTCGTTCACTGAAATCACTGAATGTCCTAGTGCCTCCACACTAGAAACTTCTATTGCCTATCGATGAAGCATACACTAGCGTTATCTATGGGCGGCTTGATTATTTATGTTATTGCCGCGTTATAAAGGCAGCGCCATCTGCTGGTTTAGTTGGAAATTCAAAATTCACATAGGCGCGCGTAAAACTATGATAGTGATGTATATTTCATTTATTCTGGCATTCACATCTCATATTTTAAATATTTAACGTGTAAGTAGTAGCTATTTCTTACTGTAACTTTAAAAAACAAAGAAATTCAAATAACGCTTTATAAAGAATATATGTATACGTTCGATATTTTCACATATATACATCAACAAACACCTACAAATATAAACCTTTTCTTTTAAAGAAATTATAAAGAAATTACCGCCAAAGGCTGCGATAATATGAACTTCTACATTTTATTTTCAGAATTATAAGGCAATGAAAGCTTTAATTTTATCCCTGGACGATTCCGCCGAATTTATTTGTATTTGTAACAGATTACTTATACAATTTGGTATGACGGTATACGTCATAATTTTGAATTTATTATGATTAATTATGGCTTACAATTATTTGAGTCCTTATAATATATTTAATTAGGGTATTGCAAAAATTGCATAATATTGAAAACTATTTCAAGACATTATACGTATATAGGGATATGGAAAATAATGCAAAATAAGATATTAACGATTATATTTTTTACCAATAGAATTTTTAATGGACGAGATTTCTTATTTACACTCCGGAATAAATCTATCATTCTCAGTCAAACATTATTGTAATTTAATTTCAAATATTTATTCATGTTTTTTTACGGTTTTCACCCTCCATAATTTTCATAAAGCCAATGAACATGTTGGCGAAAGGTCAACAAAGAAAATCAAAATTTTTTGTTTGCATTATGAAACATAATCGTTTAGTGCCACCAAATTTAATGCATAATTGTAAATATGTATGCATACATATATATGTATTCAAAGTATTTAAATAAATTCCCAATAATACTTAAAGACAAAAGTGGCTTGTCGTACGCCGCACAGTGGTCAATTTAGGTGGTTTTGCGGAAAAAATTAAATAACTTTTGAACCACATTACGTTCCGGAGTGAAATTTCGTACAGTGATTATATATATAATTCACTGTTTATAACATGAGAAATAATACTTGAATTAACATATTAGAGGGTAATTATCGATAGACGAAATAAAAGTTATTAAGTCTAAAACTTTTCTTCATTTATTAAGTAATAAGGAGGAAGAACATCGTGGCCACTGTTCTTGAGTGCATTTTTTATTACCTCATGACATGCTTGCATAAATTTGCTATTATCTATCATAAGAGCTAACCCTCTCTCTGTCGCCATGTATTTTGCTCTACATAATTTTAGAGTATCAATTCCAGTAGCAGCAGCTTGAAGTTGTTGCTCAGGAAAAGTTTCACGCAGTTGTTGAATTTTATACCGTTTAGTGCGATCACAACATTCACTGAATTTCTGTGTTGGGAGGCTTGTTGACCTTTTTTTCGGAGATGATGGTGCTTCATCCGTAGTATCTTCCTTTTCCGTGTCAAGTTTTACGATAAAAACACCTTGTAGCCATTCATTGCAGTCATTAAATTTTTTTTCTCTAGTTCTATGGCTATTGTTCCACTTTGTTTTGCATTTGGAAACAAAGTCCTTTTTTATTTTATTTAAAGTATGCTGGATTTTGTTTTCATCTATATCTGGATACGTTTCACTCAAAAAAACATTTTAAGTCATTTACTTGATATTTACACTTGATTAATTCACTGCACAATACATCGTAATTTTGATCTTGTATCCAGTATTAGCTTGGAAAGATATACCGCCAAGGACTGATGCAATATGAACTATCCTCGATATGAACAATCAGTTCAGCAAGAGAATAAAGTAACCGTGCTCCTAACTAAGAGAGAGAATAGAAGACGTAAACATAATTTTTACGGGATAGGTATATTGTAAATATCTGACTATTGAATAAATGAAATACAAAGAATTTAGGAATATTTTTCGAACTAGCGGCAAAAAATATCACTGTATGCTACTTTGTTTGCGGTTTTGACAATAAGATCGTCAAAGATGTAAAAAACGCGACCATCGATTAAATAATTGAGTAGTCTAAACATTATTTTAAATTTCAGGCGATTACCCATCTAACTTTGTATTAAATTTAACTATCTACAATAAAAAAAAATGTAAAATCAATTTCCCACTGTCATTATCTATTCCTATTGGTAAAAAATACGTTTCCTTTATATAAAATATGAAGCAATCATAATAATGAAAAACAATTTTTCGTTTACAATTCATGTTTATTTAATTTTTACATTTCGAAAAAAAGTTATTTTCTTATATTTTTAGTTCTATGTTTTACTTACCGGTAGTTTTTTTGTTCTGTTTTATATATTATTAATTTATATATTTTAAGTTACTTTCGGATTTAATTTTAATTACCTTTTGACAAGAAAAGCCCGTATTTGATATATTGTGTTTATTATACACTACCAGTATAGATACCTGCTCTGGGAAAATTTAAAACTTTTTCTTCAATTATTTTATTTATGCACGTGTTAAGTTATAAATATTGCAATTACATACACATCAGTAAATTAACATTAATAATACTAAAGAGTATGCATGAGTAAAACTAATATTTTTAATTTTTTTAATAATAGTTGCTGACACGTCAGTTGCGGATCACCCCGTATGATACTTTAGTATAATACTCATGCAATTACAAATAAATTGTGTCTGTCAAAATTACCAAACTGTGTAAGGGTAGCCTAATTCCTATATCCTTCCCTAGTGCTGTGCTAATATTGTATACTGTGCGCGCTACTAGATTTTTAGCTATTTTTCAGCTAGAGGCAAAAAGTGGCAGCTAAATTTTGTTCGTTCTTATTCGTTGGGCTGTGGAGAACACGTAGAAGAAAAAATCAGCTTGGCGGTCGTTGGCGCTAACATTGAAAAGTCTAGACAAATATTTTCGTGTCAATTATATTGCACTTTTTCGTATATTAAATAATAACTCTATGTAATATCATTAGATCTTAATGATTGTTGCTGTATAGTAAGCATAAACCTCCACCTTAACATTTCTGGTACTATTTGTTTCAAAACTTAATTTGTTTCGCTTATATGCATTCCTACTTTTCAGTAATATTTCAAGTAAAAATTCGATAAATACCATCATTCAACTTCAAAGTGCTACTGAACGTCAACACTTTTAATTTATGTAACTATTCGTACTAAATAATCATTTCTAATCCTTCTGCTTCAGAATGAACCTAAAATAACAGTTACAGAGCATATTCGAAAAATAGACTTTTTTCCGCCTATATCCCACTGTGCGCCGTTGCAATTTCCGTCACACAGAGTGGTTAGAGAACCGATAAGATCTAGAACGAATCGGATTGGACGGTTGATGCGAAAAAAAGATTTATGTTTATATCATAATGCATAAAAGGCAAACATTTAGTTATTGTTATGCTCGGATTGCGGGGGCTTTCAATATAAAACTACTCTGTAAAACTGGCTTCTATTTATTTTTATACTTTTTATGCTAGTTCTTTTAATATATCAATTTTTAAAAATGAACTTCTTTTTTATATAGGAATTATTGGCTATTATAAAAAATATATGACTGTTTTTTACATAAGGTATCTGCGCACGTCTGTGTTTGAAATGATAAAGAAAAGAAGAAAGAAACGGGTTCGTTGTACATTACTGTAATTGTGATATTTTGAAATACACATAAAGAGACGTGAAATCAATGATTTTTCATTGTTTCGGTGCACTTTTTTTCTTTTAATCTGTCAATGAAACAGGTGAGAACAAGCGCAATTGTGATATGTACACCGAACGCAGCGGGAATTCCGATTTGACTTTCCCCATGTTCTAATTACCATACAATAAGCCAGGAGGTGCTGCCCTCCCGCGGAGGACTTTCGTATCTACGACGCTTGCTAAGTTTCATTTGATTATCATCATGACAAGCATCTTGCAACAGACAACCGTTTAATATTCATTTACGGACGAATTATTACCAGGCGATTGCGGGCGTTGATGTAGTAAAGTATCGACTTTCGATTTGTAATCGATAAGTAGTTTTAGCATGTACTCCGAAAATCTATAGGAAGTTGATACACCTAATTGCAGACAAAATATATAAGAAAGTGAAAAAGGCGCAAATAAGGTTCAGAAACGCATTAGTTAAGTTTTTTATGTTAGCATGGACTACGTAAAGAAAATCAATAATTATACTTTACCGCACGTAACAAAAGAAGCGCGTCTAGTAAATACATTAGCGTATGTATATAACGTGTTCGTGGTTAGACATTGCTTAGTGTTCTCGGAACACTCCATAAAAATAACTGTACTGTTATTATCACTGTAATGTGCTGACAATAATATATATATTTTTTATTTCAAATCGTACAAATTCGCCTAGCCCATTACAGTTCGGATTTGTTTCTGTTCTTGGCCTGTTTTCCTTAATTGAAATAATGTATTGAAAATACATGATTACGGTTCTCTCAGTTATTCATTAATTTGTTATGCGATATTATATCGATATAGAATCATAATTACCCAAAAACTCCAAAATATTTTTACATATAGCTTTGTTCAAATGAGAAGTTGGTGGCCATTGTAAATTTGTAATTAGTAGATTTTACTTATTATTTGAACGTTTATAATTTAAAAATAATTTAGATGAATTACTATACACAGAAAAAAAAATGGCAAATTAATTAAATATTCATTGATCCAAGAAGGTGGTTTGTTTATATGTGGGCAAACGAATATTTATTTCTCTCATTAATTGTACATTGTCAGTACCAGATATTCGGTTCAAATGAGTACAACATTTGTTTTGAAAAAAGTAAACTGATTTAGATGAAAATATTGTGGAAAATTGGTTTAATTATGCCAACATATTCGAATCAATTAACTTGATTATTTTTTTTCAAATTAAACGTTTCTTTATACCAAATAATTAATATACAATATATAATTATTTAACGGTACCAAATATTTTGTAAGTGCAATTCATTACACTCACTTTAGTTAATTTACCATACTTTGTTAAAGCAAATTATTTTCATACTTACTATACATTTTACTGTTTGCTATCAGTTGCTTTAAATAAACAAATTTCTTCTCTAAGCATGTAATGATTTGTTAAATTAGATTTCAGTAGTCGTTACTACTGCAGACTTTTTGTCAGTTACCCCCGCATTGTGGTTGATTCGCAGGTACACTGCCATGAGATGCGAGTCGCCGTTCTAACGATCATAACCCTAAATAGGTAAATGATTTTATAGCCGTGTTTTTTACGGATTGAAGTTACGTCGTGAATATAATGAAATAGAAGAACTGCTATTTTAACGCCATTTTCTATACTTTTCAGTATATTCAATGTATTTGCTATTACATCAATAGAAAATTCTGTGATAATAATGTTCAGACGATGCCAGGTATTTGGAAAAATGGAGAAGATTAGACTTGGAAAAGGGTAACTTTAAGATTAGATATAACTGCAATAAACTAACTGCAATCTTGGTTAACTTAATCTTTATTTATTAATAACTTTCACTTTGTTAACGGAATAATATTTATTGCTTAAGTAAACTTGTTGGGGTTGCTAAATTAATAAAATGCAAGTAAAAATAATATTACTGCCTCCACCATGTTTTTCTTGTCAGATTGATTATAATTTTGGTTACTTCGGTTTTGTTAACAAAAAACTAATGTTAATTAAATGTCAGTTTTTGGGAAAAACAATGTTACAGTTTAACATCTATACAGTTATACAAAAGTCACACTGTTGTGTAAACTGATAGCTGGTTGTGATCAATAAAATTTCATGCAACCACTGTAGCAAGAAATTTTCACTGATTCTGATATGGAACTATTCCCAGAAAATTTTTACAAATAAAAAAAAACAGCAAGTAGCAAGCTTTACTGTATAAGGTAATTGCAGCTGCTTCAACGACGCCCTTATTCCTTCTGATCTAAGTTTAAGGTTATCTGTAGTTTCTGATAAATTGCTGTACTAAGATTGATTAGTTCTTTATTCAGGCAGCATTCCTTCTTATTAACGCATTAGCAGAACCTTCACATCTTCTAAATGTTTTTGTTTTGTTAGAACTGGTTTAGCAACTTAAACTAACAGCAGTTATACCATGAAACGTGCAGATGCATCTCTCGACATCGGGTTTTTTTTATAAATATTTTACTATGAAGTGATTTTGGAAGTACCTACATATCTGCTAAATAAGTTGGAGTTGTGGCAGAGTAATGTTAAGTGTAGTTTGACAAAGCTGTATTCATGCTTAATGAGAAAACCGAAATCTTGCACTTTCGATTTTAAGATTTTCAGGCATCTTAAGAATATTATTCAGGTTTGCTTATACGATCGCCCATCTATTCCATTATACTTCTTACTATGTGTGCACGTAAATACCAAATACTATACCATGGTTTGATTGAAAATCGGAACTTTCTCAATATACCTCTTACGTAATTTCGAAATGGAAGTTCTATGTATTGTGTTTTATGATAGTTAGACAACGGTATTTTCTATAATGACCACTGACCAAACATATCTGTGCTTATGTGTCTATTGGTAACATGGCGTATATTTTTAACTTAGGACAAAAATGTGCGAGAGACGAGAAGAGAGATAGAAATGAAACGTGAATGTTTGTTATGGATGGAATAGCTGCTAGCCACTGATGTGAACTTTGCGAGTCGCTTGGCAGTAAATAACGTTGGACGTTAATGGCCAATAAATAATTTGAATTAGTTCCATTTCCATTTTTCATGTGTGGCTTTATAACTTAGATATCTCACGTAGATGTTATTAGTAGATTATCGATATTAAGTGGAGCTTGAGGATTTTCTTCATGCACACAGTCAGTATAATAAGTACGTATAGTATGTATGTAAATGAACTAATAAAAATATTTGCATTTACAAAAATGCAGTGCAACCTTGATCTTGTAGCTATCACCTATTTAACTAAACTATTAATTGTAAGTTAGCATTATCTTTTTATTAAATTAATTTGATGCAGTCGTTTCTTAGGCAATGAATAGGAATGATTGGTTAGTGAATTCTAAACTTATTATTGTGAAATTTATTTAAAACAAGAGCTTTGGGTTTACGATGAAATTTAATATCAAGATGGATATTCATTATGCTGTATCGAATGATCGTTCCTATCAATATCGTTCTCTTTTGTCATCAAAACTTTATTTGTTAGTTACTATTGGGTAAAAATCAATTCCCATTGAAGCCTACAACTAAATTAGTTAGCTTTGGCTGCATCCAGAAACTCTCATTTACTATAGTTATTATAGTTGTTTGTGCAATTAAATTTACCACTAACTATTTAACTTCAGTTATCAATTAACAATTAAATTATGTTCCAATTTCGTTAACAAATAAAAATTTCTTTTAATGGGTATCAGTATTTTTAGTAATTTTACATAATTGGCATTTTTGTGTAGTGTTTCTTGTTTTTAGGAATAAGTCTGTTTTATAAGGTAGGAAAGGAAATGGATGGACATTTCCGGAAACTGGAGGACAATGACAGGTTTACATTTTTCGCTTCAATGTGTATTCGTAATGCTAACACGTTTCACATGCAAGGAATTAACTATTAAAAATACTTGGCCGTTTCGCGCTTGTGATGGCCGAGTGCCTCAAGCCTTGACTGTTATGGGTGCTGCGGGTTCGAATCTGGATCCGGTTATTCAGATTTTTTCGGGGGCATGATTATGACTAGGAGGAAATTTGGTTGAGCGGGGATTCCTGGCAAGCATAAAAATGCTCAGAACCATAGATTTAGTTCTTTCAATAGAATATTTGCCCTATCTTGTATTATTTGATAACTAGTTCCTGATATTATTGCAGACGTATCATCCGCATAGATGTGTAATGAAGAATGAATAAAATCTGCAATATCGTTTATAAATATGGTAAAAAGAATCGGGCCTAATATAGACCCCTCAGGAACTCCGATGTCTACAGGCAGCAATGGGGAAGAAAAGTTTCGAAATTTACCGTCAGTGGACGTATGTCTGACATTCACATATTGTACGCGATTAGAAAGATACGATTTGAAGCAACTGGTTGCAATTCCACGAATACCATAATTTTCTAATTTATCTGTTAATATATTGTGGTCCACGCAATCGAATGCGCGCGTCAAGTCGCAGAAGACTCCCAAAGGACGTTCTCCGCTGTCTAAGGCGCAACCACTGTCATTAACGAAAGAATGAATGGCAGACATTGTGGAGAGACCTTTCCTGAAACCGTATTAGCGAATTTTTATATATACTTTCTGCCTACGCCTTCAAGTACTTCCTTGAAATCTATGCAGGTCTATACCGTACTAGTAGAACTTTTCATTTGCTTGCGCAAGTATGTGAATTGTAAGTAATATACCTATAATAACAAGTAATTTAACTACATTTTAATCTGATATATTGAAAAGGGTGATAGTTTTTTAATGATAAATTATATAAATTGTTAGAATTTACACACACACTTTATATTTAGGTACAGTAGCAGAGAAGAGCTACAGTAACTAAATTAGGTCGCAAATAAAAATAATTTAAATAAAAACTTTATGTTGCTTCTAAAGAAGTGGACAAGACTCATCATGCCTAGCGAACAAATCAAAAAGTCAATCAAGCACTAATATGATTTCTGATGCAGAGATTAATTCGCAATAAATTAATGAATAGTTGGCACATTATTTCTATGAGACGCGTTTGTTAGAATTTCCGGTATTACTTGCGTGTAATTAAGTATAGTTGTAGTAAACTGACTTTTTATCTTCACACAATAGGTATCAATCACGTCGTTAACGCGGAGTTCGAGATTCCGTAGAGATGTAATAATGAAAGGCAATGTACCAATATAAGCAAGGCAAGTGTGCGTGTAAGTTAATATCTGGACCCGCTCGGTGAGATTCCACTCACTTTATTTCCTGTTCATCTCTAGTTATCTCATCTTCAAGTAAACACGTTTCATTCATAGCGACCATTCATGGACAACTCGGCGCAGCTTTAACAAGTAGACGTTGAGCAGAATAAAAAAAAGAGAGGGACGATATACCGTGCACTTGGCTTCTGTGGTTGTTCTTCTGCACACATGACAAAGTTTTTAATTAAACTTTGACCACTTACGCGGTTGTGTCTTATTCAATGCATGGAAGCTGAATGGCGTTTGGAAAATATTGAATTATGGTATCTGTTAGATCACAAGCGATTATTAATTAACGCAGTTAACGCAATTAATAAATTACAGTGTATAATTGGTTAAGTTTATGTAGTTTGTACATGTTCCTATACAATGTACACCCTTTTATATTTATAATTTTTATCATTATTAGTTTAAGCATTTTTTTTGCTTAAACTAATAATGATGAAATAATCCTTGTATTCATTAGCTATGATCAAATGATCAAAATATGTTTGACGTATCATATAATAAAGTGACAATTTTATTTATATCAATATTGAATGCGAAAGTTTTATTGCTAACCTTTCTACATTATCTAGGATAACTAAATTGTGTTTTGCGATAGATTTTTTTTTATTATAAGATATCAGTCATTCTGGGGAAACTCAGTGTCAAACGCAAAATTTTCGCTATCGAATGTAAATACGTGGTATAAGAAAAACGCACCTATTTGAATTATAAATAATAAGTATAATAACTGACAACAATACAATGTAATTAATTCAATATAGCTTCGTACCTTTTGTCGCATAAATATTGTCTTGCAATAACCTGAACAGAATGGTAAGAGACCAAAAATTCAAAACTTGCACCACATAAAACTGAAACAGTTCTGCATATTGGGGAAAGAAAAAGCAAATAATTTAGCATAGGTACGCATGGGAGATTATATAATACATAATAAAGAATTCTTGGATTCACTTCAACAAGCAATATGAAGATGAGCAACCACTTAAGAAAAGTATCCGAAAAAGATTTCAAGGCAGTGTATGCCAAAAATGTATGAACCTAATAAGGTAACCAGAAGAAAGCTTTCACACCAAAGTAGTATGCTGTAGATGACTTGCTGCTTGGAAGCAAACTGCATATCGTGTTGCGCTGCCTAAAGTTTTGCTTTCTAATCAAACTTGCACAGGAAACTGATGCTGCTTGCAGGTTTTTCAGCTCAGTTGCAAAAAGTTCATCCGAAGAGCATGATGTAGTGCTAATTACAGCGATGATCGTTAGAAGAATAAGAACTAAAAGAAAAAGGAGGTTGTAGGTTTATCCATATTTGCGCAATAATGCTTATTCACATAGCTACATATATAGTTTCCAAGCAGTAGCAGTTGTATCCGCAAAAGTTTCAAAATTTCTATAGAATGGAAAGAGAAACATTCACAAAGCTTGTAAATATTAAGAAAAATCCAGTAATGCAATTGAAAGATACAAATTATCGGAGAGCAGTGAGCGTGGAGGAAAGATTGCTGATATTTTTTAAGTAACTACATTGTGTTGATTACTTTTTTTTTTCAGAAAGTAATCAACTATGGCTTTCTTTATTTTATCAAGCGGAGATTAAAAATATGTTAAATTGTTCATTATCCGATAAACAGTTTTTGGACATATTCGAAAGAACCTGCACCTGAAGAGAAATAATTAGAATGCTCTTTTGTCACAACATCTGGTTACGACGGAATAACAAAGTGCGCTTGCGCTATCCCGAGTCGCACAGCATAATATATGCCCATCTCTATCACATTAGTAGCACGTTGCACGTCGCAACAATGCTAGGCTACTTCAGTGTGAACTTGTGTACTTTCTTATATAAGTTTTAAATTGAGTAGTATGCAGTACGCTTTCAGAACTCAAATCGCGAATACTTTGGCTACTTTGGTGTGAAAGCCGCCTTATGCTTCTGGGTCGCAACCCGTTGTGCTATGTGGTGCTAAAATAAAATAAATGGATGTACAAAGCAAGTGTGCTCTTTTAATAATCACAGCTTGTAGGACTGTCCCTACAAAAGTTCTTTTAGCTCTGACAAGAATCCCTCCCAAATGGAATATCGGTTTTGCATCTGATGCAGATATTGTTTGTACAGTTTGTATAGTTTTTCTGCCTACCTAAATATGAAAAAATAATTATTTGAATCGAAATTATTCCTTGCAATTCTAAGGAAACTTAAAGTAAATATATTAAAAGTCAAGAATATACTGTTCTAACTTAATTGATAAAATAAGGTTCCAGGCAATGTGCTTATTTTATATCAAATTCCTTAAGAATACAATTTAAATATTAGTTAGAAAAGAAAGCAGAGTACAAATAAGCAAATTACGAAAAAAAAACAGATCGTTAAATTAATGGTGTATAGTCATATGGTATGTATAATTAGCTTCTTACGTATATACAAATATGTAAGTATGCATAAGTTTTTATGATCTATTCATTCCTATGCCATAAACATTAATGATCGAGATGACGGCTATTTAAGGTAGTGGTATGTTACCGTTTATTATTTAATTCATTTGATGCGAGTTACGTTCATACAAGGTCTTCCTTTACATTCCTTAGGGATGAATGTTAGAAGATTTTGAACGACGAAAGACGCAACATTTTTCAACTTTACTTTCATCTAGATTCTTAAGAAAGACAAAGAAACTTTATCTATAGTAACAACGAAAAGTAGTAGAGTTCCAAGCGGGAAAGCACGAGAAAAATGATTTAGTCCTTTGGTTCTAAAAGCGTGCTTTTTCGCTATAATAAAGTAAAAAGTTTGTTTATTAAAAAAGCATTTCCATATCTTTTTCTGACCTGCAATTTTCAATAACAACAAAGAAGTGTTTTTCTGAGTTGTCTATTGTGTAACTAAGAAGGTACTTTCATATTTATGCTGGAAGTAGATATCTCACTTCAATTTTTTTTTGTTAACCAAACGTTTGAACAATATTTGGTTTATAGCTTTTTTCCGTACTAAACTTTGATTATTAATAAACTTTGTTTTATGTTTCTTTGACCTTGTATACTATAAATTCATTCTCTGTTTTTTGAGTTCCCTAGTGGTTGTATCCAGCATTTCATATTAACAGTGTTCTCGTTTATTTTCCATATGTTCCAATACGAAAAACCTAAACTAAATTTTTTGGGAACCTAGGAAACAAATCATATGTTTTCAGTTTTCAAAAATTACCTTAAAATACTAAATAACTAAATTGCATATATGCAGTAAATGCTAATTCATTTAAAAGTATTTATAAATAAAAAAGAGTTATGAACCTAAAACATATAACTATACATTTTGTTATTACTTGCAACAAAGTAATCGGTGTCAGTACTGTTGAATACAAAATTATAATACGTGAAAGAATGCATAAAAAAGCAGATATAAATTGCACCGTCGTGGAATAACAAATTCACGATCGTTCAACGACACCATTACTTCTTACATATTGGGTTCAGAGCTTCGAACCTTATGAAGTTAGGAAGTTCATGTTCATCGCGCAGCGCCACATGAATTATTCATCCGTCGTAGATGGATTCTTTAGAACTTCCAGAGATGATCTTGCCATTTTCGGCGCAAATAACTAATAACGGAAACATGCCGGGCATACAGAAAGGCTTCGCTTACTAGCGTTATATACCTGAGCCGAGCTGTAGCTCGGGAATGTAGCCTGTAATTTACAAGTGTGTAACTTGTATTTGTTTCTGGTTAGGTATTTCATATTAAATAAGTAAGTATTTATGGTAAGATTATCAAATGCCTGTCTATTCATCCATAGTGAAGTTAATAGTATTTAAACTTTATAAAAATTGACTATTTCTAACTTGCACGTAATGGAATTTACTGTTCAAAGTCTGTAAATCATTAGATTCCTTCTTCAGAAATCAATAAACCATGTCTGAATGTCCAGGTGACATTAAAGTTAACATTAATATCTATACCACGTTTTAACCTGATTATTTTAAGTAATAAGCATAGTCCGCAGTAGCAGCCTATCAACGTTGCATGCTCGCGGTACATGAAACATTTGCATGTCATTTGGGTTCATTAGTTTTCAAGAAAAAAAAAAAAACGGCATGGAACGTGTATGATAAAGATAATAATTTATGCATGACCTTCTTTATTTTAGCACTAGCACTGGAAATGCATGTCTGCAACTACAAGCTAAAAGTCATTTCAACAAGTTTGCATGGTGTTACACAAATTTATGTGCTTTTTAATTATCTACTTTACCTTTACGTTTATGTGCACATATGTCAATATCACTCGCATAAAAGCAGTGGCACTTGCACTTGTATAGGATGTAATACAGAGGTTGGTTGGTGATAGAATAGATGCAAGAAAAAGCTTTAAACTCAGATTTGCTAAATCAGAGCTGGTTGTGATAATAAATAGTATTAGAGATATACTTTAATTAATAAAAATTCAAAAATCTGGAGCTGCCGCGGTGTGGATCCACATCGAGAAAGTTAAGAAAATGGTCATTTACCTCTTGCTATAGACTGGTTCAACGTCATCAGATTCAAGGTAAATTTTTAAAAGAATTGTCTAAAGTATGAAATATCGGGCGAGCTAACAGGGTGAACCAAAAATGAAAATCTACAAGTGTCCCATCGAAGACTGGATTTTAGGAAAAAGTCTTATACAAAAGTTTTACAGGATTTAATGCTGCATCACCTGAAATTTCTTGACTATACAGGGTGTTCTACAAGTAGAAAAACACATACTTACTCCGTTATTTTAAATAAAACACTCGTATATTATTCAATTTTTAAATCCTATGAAGAAAAATAACGTCACTGTATATAAGCGATTACATCTCTACTTGCAATAACAACGGTGTTATTTACTCTTTTGTAGAAAAACGTACTGCTGCAAGTTTTCGGTTAAGGTGGCATGGTTTGTATATGCATTTGTTGTAGATATTCATATTTTAAATATGATGCATACATACTTAGCTTGATACAACAGTGAAATTAAAATCGATATAATTATATACTGGTATCCACTGTAGTCTTGAACATTTGCTTAATTTTAGCCCAAGGTAACTTGATTTTTTTTAAAATAGCAGCCTATATCTTAGCTTATGCTAAATTAACCTTTATACGAAATCCTTTCAATTCATACTAAACGACGATTCATGTGACGATTCATGCAGGATATTGTAGATAATTATTTTTAAATAAATTCAATGAATTTCCATTAATTTTCAAGTCAACTAAATGTATAAACGCGATATAGCTAAATGAAGCCGCAAATTAGTAAGTATACATCGATGTTAGATCATAAAATACAAAATTAATAATACGCTTTTTTGAAAATAGAAATAAATTTAATGTCATTCGTCTATGATTAGCAGAAACTATATTATCAATGTTTGGTAGGCCATAGTAATTATTTAAAACCATAACCTACCAAATAACCATTATATTTAATTAATAATAATAATTCAAAGTCAAAACTATCAAGAATTAGTTTGTTTTATGTAATACGTTTTCTGTTATTTCCTTTTTTTTGGGGGCTACATAAAGAAACTTGTGTATAGGAAAATAGAATAGAATGAGAGAGGCACTTCCATCCATCTCATCTGCTATAAATTTCGATAATTAAAGATGATTGCTACGTGTAGATGCTTTTAATTAAGGATGTATTTTATTGTGGTTTAATAATGTTCATTTGGTTTTTGTTATAAATAAAAAACAAACATTAAATCTTATTTTAATGGTTTATAAATAAAATCCATACTATTTAAGTAATTAAGTGAATATATAATAAAATAATTAAGAAAATAAATAAACAATCACTGAGATGTAAGAAGGACAAAGTATTATATACAAAATTATTTGTTGACAGTTTTTGACGTTTAACTATTATGCTCCTGAAATAATTGTCATGGCCTGCTCCGTTAAAAATAGGTATTATTATTTCTACTAATTATCATTCCTTTTTTAAAAAGTATGTCATTAGTTTTATATTTTAATATCTGATGCTAAAATGTATTTATTAATTCGAGGTTTTATTTAATCTTATAAAGTTTATATACTAAGCCAACATGGAAATTGCAAAATTCGTTAGATTTATTTAAAATCATTAATTATCTACAAAATTCTGCAAAAATACTTAATATAAATTAAAAGGGTTTTGTGTAAGTGTGGATGTAACATAAGCAAAGATATAGTGTGTTATTAAAAAAAAATCAAGACCCTGGGGCCAAAGTTAAGCAAATGTTCAGGACTATAGTGGTCACCTGTGTATAATTATATCGATTTTAATTTCACTGTTGTATCAAGCTAAGTATGTATGTATGACATTTAAAATGTGAATATGTACAACAAGTGCATATACAAACTACGCCGCCTTAACCGAAAGCTTGCAGCAGGGTCTTTTTTACAAAAGAGTAAATAACACCGTTGTCATTACAGATAGGCATATTGTAGCTTATATAAAGTGTTGTTATTTTTCTACGCAAAATTTAAAAATGGAATCATATATAGATTCTTCCATTTAAAATAACAAAATAGGAATGCGTTTTCCTACTTTTAGAACATTTTGTATAGCCAAAAATATTTTTAGGTTATGCAGCATTGAATTCTGTAAACCTTTTGTATAAAAGACATTTTCCTAAAATCAAAAATAGAGCTGTAATCAAAGACCCAGTCTTTAGTGGGACAGCTTGTACAAAACCGGAATATCTTTGGAAGTACAGATATTAATTTGCGCTACTTGACAGGCTAAATGTTTGTCATTGCGTTCTAATTTGGAGCAGTGATTAAAATATTACTGTTACATTTGTTTTTTTTTTTTTTGGGAAAATGCAATCTAACTTTATTTAAAGCAACAAAAAATAAACAGCATTATTTACTCTTTTTGCTTACATGATGTTCTTTTCACAGTGAATCAAAATTTTAGTAAAT
The DNA here is from genome assembly GCA_004143645.1 of Protaetia brevitarsis. Lineage (NCBI taxonomy): Eukaryota > Metazoa > Arthropoda > Insecta > Coleoptera > Scarabaeidae > Protaetia > Protaetia brevitarsis. The sequence goes on from RXPK01000294.1 coordinate 2,078,798, forward strand.
CACTTGGCATTTATTAAAGTTACAGGGAGTTTTATATCTGAAAAGTATGCTTCTCCCACCCCATTATAGTAGATGCACTCTCAAAATGCCAGGAACCCACACTCATTGATTATGAGCGGCTTCTTTTACAGTTATCTTTTTATTTTAATGAAGGAAAATTGTCAAAAAGAATAATCATTTTAAAAGCAGGACAAATTACATCATCTGATGGGAACTTAAGAAATTCAAAAGTATTTACTAGTATCTTTTTCCATAAGTTCCGGAATAAACTTCCCGAAATATCTATATGACTGGTCGCCACCCCTAATCACCTATTCTGTACATACCATGTGCAAGATGCTAAAATAATCAACTGATGACACATTGATCTTACGCAATAGAGTACGAAGATATACAATACTATGATAGAGAGCAATGGATTCTTTTTAATAACGTGTTATTTTTTGCTGCTAGGTAGTTTCCTCCGTTGCTCTGTCAGTGCGATACCACTCCGTCTAATTTGTCACTAGAGGATCATAGAACCAGCGTCGAAACATTGGGTTTCAACAATCCGGCAGATGATAGAAGCAGTCAAGCATACGACTTTACAATTCATTCTGTGACCTATCATCCACAATCTCACGACATGAGTCGACGTAATAATAATAATAGTAATAAAAAAAATAAGGTGATACAAACATTTGTCATAATATCGATATGTACTTATGGAGTCTTCGGAAGTACCGCAGACTCATGGCTTTTGGCATTTGTTTTACCCATTCCAATATCTCGGCGTCCTGAACAAATCTGATGTGCAAATGATTACTATTACAGGCGTTAGGAATTTAAAAAATTCGACTGCTTTGTTATTAGATACTTAGGATATGTTACTTGAGAGAGGTATAAAACTTTTTTGGACTAGGGCTCACATAGGTATACAATCGGTAAGGAGAGGCAGGATCAATTAGCGAAAGAGGCGGTGTTTAGGAGGTATACTGCTATAATTGGGTATGGGTTAATTTTGGCTAGCGTAGTTAAAAAGCGTTTAGGAATAAACGTTACACGTTTTAGGAAAATGAGGGTTAATTTATCGTGTCAGGCTGTAGAACTAATAACGGGTCACGATAATTTTAAGTCATATTTAGATTAGAATTGGGAGGGTTAATGATTCGTATTGTGAATGTGATGCGGTATTAGATACAGCGGAGCATGTTTTGTTTGATGTCCACTCATTGATGAGTGGTGGTCGCGTACGGAAGTTAGGGCATTAGTTAAGGGGTTGAATTACCCCCGACACTAAATAGATATTGTAGATAACGAGTCGGTCGAATGGTGGAAGTCTTTTAGTAATGCTGCTAAAGAATTAGATAGATTATCGCATGATATGTAGATAGTTAGTAAGGTGGTACGTATTTATATTTCATACTCTTTGGTGGTCTGAATTAGTGTTAAATAGGATAGCTGGGGTGTACAAATAAGTATTTAAAACATAAATCTTTAATTTAATTACTGTTGGTTAGAATAATTAAGATTAAGTCATTGTTAAATATTATAAAAGGTGCTGTTGTTTTAATTGTTTTTAGATCATTACGCTGGCTACGTTTCTGGATGGTTGATCGAAATAATCCTCTGGATTTATTTTTGGGTTGTCTTTTTTTGTATCCAGAGCCCCGCATTCATGTTTCCTACCCTAAACACAAGAAAAAGAATAGAAGTACATATTATACTAATACTAAAAAAGAGAGTGAGGGTTCGTTCTGAATACAGAATGAGTAGGAAGCGGAGCTCATACACCAATAGTGTTCGTTATAACTAGAACACCATTGGTGTTCCCCATAGCACATGTTAAACATTATACGTGTATGTCCGTGCTTGCAAAACACATGCATCATTTCACTCAAATACATCATGTGTTATCTATTTAATTACAGAGTTGAGTTAATATCCGCAATATAAAACGCAATACACAGGAAATTAATAAAAAAAAGGGTCAACTAAATTCTCCAAGGGACCCTTTGTATATCTAATTAATTAAAAAAAGAGCGTCTCACAATACAAAATTAATTATAGGAACGAAACCGAGTTAATTAATCATGGAAGACAACTTTACTTTGTAAATGTACGCATATACGTGGATGGGTGAGTGTGTCACAACAATACGTTAGATGGAAATAAAATTCTGTGATTGAAATTAATTACGTGCACAGGAACGGATGGGGACGCTGTTGATTTGCTCGATTGTGCAAGAAAATGAATTATCGTTGCCGCATTACGCCTTCTGCGTATTGTGTTACAAACAATAGAGTTCAAAATGAGAGGTTATTAAGGAAGAAATTTAAGAAATCTCGATGGTTGGCATTTGCGTGGAAATACGAGAAATTATTTATCAAAAAATGTTGTACAATAGGCGAGAAAACATTTACTCTGTTGTTTGAATTAAATTTGAAAGTCTCATTCATTATTCATACTTTCGTTGTATACCGTTTATTAGTAGTGATAGCATTTGTAAGACAATCTGACTTTTATTTGTTGAAGCCGCAGAAAAGGCGTTCGATTGAACAAGTTTATTGTCCAACAGGCTTCATGCATGGTGACATGATTGTGGAAAGTGTAGGGTTAGTAGGACGAAATACATTACAACCTTGGAAAAGTATCTGATGGAATTAACTTTTCATTACACAAATTTCATTATTCCCAAATGAGAGTGTCTTCATCTTCATTCTTTCATTGCACTGTGTGGTGGAATATGGATGCTAGGCTATACAAAACATTTGAAAAATTAGTTGTGCAACTTTAATCATTCTACAATTTCACCTACGCAAAATGCGGTAAGGTTGTATATTTATCGTGACTACCATCAAATTTAAAACTGGCCCAGCAGACTTTTGGTTTCAGAAGGATGCGGCTCTAAAAATCATCGGCGTAAATACGGCCAGTGATGAGTAGAAAAGGAGCAGCTTGCATGTGTTGCAAGTTAGGCTTGAACTGCTTTGCATTGTTCAAGTTATGGCATTAATCGATTTAACGGCGTCTACCTTGCAACCATAATACCTCTGCATTCCTTTACAATACCTCAGCACAGGGATAGTGTAAATCTTGGTCTGGCTCCTTTACAGAAGTAGACAGGGTGACTAAAGAATTGTGATATTAAAACAAAAATTAGACCACAATAATTTTATTAAATGAGCAAACGTTTTTTTTTGTAATGTAAAATATTAATTTTCGATCAAAAATGTCAGATATTACTGAAATATTTGTTGCCTTCTTGCCTTCTTTTTCTATATTCTTTTAAGCTTAAAACTTACACTTTTACAGCCTATAACTTCTCTGTTATTGTATGTATTTTGATCATATAATTAAAAATCTTTTACACGCCTTGTCCTGAAAGATTTTTGTGTTAAAAATTAAAAAATTCTCTACGAAAAAATTCTGAAAGTTTTCTCTAAACTCTATACTTTTTGAGATATAAGGAGTAAAAAGGTCCACCAGAGTCCTTACTAAACTGGGATCATGTCATAGGCTGATATGAATGTTTACTAATGAGCAAGTTCTTTTAATACGCATCATTTTTTTTAAATTGTTGTCTCGCAACCCTCCAGAAGCATTGCTATAGACTTTCAGCACTTGTGTCACTACACTTTTATGTTTTTTGTGCGTAAGTTGTTTACGATTCACTTAATACGGCTTTTCTTGCAGTTACGAGTCTTGCAGTTATGGCTTGTCTCGTGTTGCTGCAATTGTTGTTTTCTTTTCTTGCGAAAAATGCATTGTCGTCTACATCTGCGTGTCTTTATTTTTAAATTTGAGTTTTCTGGTTCCTGCTGCGCCGCTAGATGACGCCCACCTCTTTAGCGCGTAGATCACGAAACTGCTCATAGAGGGCGCTATTGTTTGCCGCGTCAATTGATAATGGAAATTTCTGGATTCGAATCCACTCGAACATTTAAGACACATGTAGGGTTCTACAGGGTCCAACGCGCCAAATATAAATAAGCGCGTGTACGGGCAGCAGTTAGTTTGTATCGGAGAGTTGGAGCGCGAAAAGTCGAGGCGAGCGAAATGAACGGTGAATATAAATAATGTGGAAATAAATCAGTGAATATAAATACTAGAAATTAAGTGAATTAGTTTATTAGTGTTTTTAGTAGTGAGTAGTTATTTATTAATAGTGTTTATTTATTTCTATTAGACTTTAAGTATGGAAATAAATACTTTTTATTAAATATATCGGCTGTGTTAATAATTTCAACCCCCAAAAACGTTACAATATTGTTTTTTTAGTACTTTTTTGTAGGTTTCTTTCGTCACTTTTTGGCTTTAAATACGCTGCCTATTAGGGGAGATTTACATCAACTTAGCAAAATAATTCCAAATGTAGAAAAAAGGTATACCAACACTAAGTTTTCAGACGAATTGCTTACGGTCTCGACCATTACCGAGTGTCGCAGGTTCAAATCTTGCTTCGGTCAATTGTGATAGATATTTCCGGAGTCATGATGATGATTAGGAGGGAGATTTGGCTTAACGAGAATTCCCGCTAAGTATGTAAACGCTTAAGCTTGATAATAGTCCCTTAAAAAATACTATACTTTATGTACTTTATAAAATTTGGATAGATATTTAGGGTTCACTTTTTCTGTAAATAATGAAATTAAGCGAGCTAATACAATTCTTCATTTATATATCTTAAATTTTCGTCGGTACAATACTTGTTCAACATTATGTAAAATGATAATTAGGTTTTTGGCAATGTGGATATTTAGATGTAACATGGAATAGAGGAGACTGAAAGATGTTTTAAAAGTACTAAATATTATTATCTATTTTTTTTTTTTAATTTATGAGGTACTATTTTTTTTTAACAAATTTTCGGCAAGTGATTATAAATTTACATTGCCAGACAGCCTATTTTTGTATTCTGACAAGGTGAGTCTGCTGTGGTAGCAAACTATTGCAGCAACAAATGTATAAAGAGATGGTAAAGTTGATCTTTCGTCTAATATTATTTTGAGAAAACAAAATTACAACCGAAGATGATAAATAATTGATTATATCAGACCCACGTTACCAATGCATCCATAGCATGGTCGCCAAAGCTTAAATAAAATTACATTTTGAATTTGTGATATTTGTAACATTTCAAAAGATATTTTACATTTGTTATATTTGACGCCTGAGATTTTACATTTGGCGTTTTTTGAATTGCACTTTGACATGTAACATTTTATCCTCACCATTAAAATTTATGTATCCATGGTAAATACAAGAAAACAAACGGTGAACTTTCCGAAACGAGCAACAGCCCTAGCCCAAAAAAGTTTTGCACCTCCCTCAAGTAACCCCCCTAACGTAATACGCCAACACGGAAAAAAAATTAAGTAAAATGAAGCATCTAATAAATCGGTCGGATTTCTTAAATTCTCTAATAGAGGCGTTAAAACGCCTAACGCCTCTAATACAGGTAAACTATCAGTTATAATACGCACGTTCCGTATGAATTCCGAATATATCCTACAAGTCTTAAATAATGCTTTATAGTCTCTAGATTTTAATTGAAACACCGATTCCAGTCAGGTTTTCTGCAACACATAGATTCTGTGGTTATTTACAGCATTTTTCCAGCTATAACGCCATGTCACAGATTGGATTACACGCAAACTCAGTACCCACATAAAAGTATTTGGGTGTTAACACTCCACGAGAAAACTCGAAAGCTGTAACAAAGGCTATTTATACTTACAATTTAGCTAGAATTTGAATGTGGGGTTTTTACAATAATCAGGAGTCAATCACAGCACCGAGGAAATTGGAATGGATCACACTGGTAAGTATTTCATTATTGTGTTTGATGGTACAGTCAAACTTTGGTGCCTCTTTAATCTCCTCAGACGTTTATCTACAAACAGTACACGATGTACTATTAGCGCACATCACAGGCAATCCGTTCACTACTAGAAGCTCATTACGTACAGCAAAAATATAAAAGGCCCGCCATTAAAAGTGGCACTGTACGGGTATGCTAAAGACTCAAAAATGGATGATGGTGTAGTAGCTAGAATAAGTACATAGGAAACGCCCAGAACGAGTATGTTGAATACCTTGAGCGCAGGCACAATATTGTATTAAAGAGATAGAGAGAAAAGTCGGCGTAGGTAAGAAGCCGCGGTATTTCCTAACCAGCCAACACTTAAAGCAGTTAATTCCCGGAGTATTGGCTCTGAAGTAGTTTGAGATAGCATTACGTGAAAAAGGCTTCAGTGTCTAGTCATATTAACATGGGCAATGGGGAGGTAGAGGCACTGGCTAGACGAGGATCGACAAAGCTGTTCGTTGGAGTCATATCTTTTTTTGGTGTTGCTAAAATAGATATAATAAAGCTCATCAACGAATACATACATAATAAACCCAAAGAATAGTGGCGAAAGTCACCAGGGAAAAGAGAGACAGAACAGTTCTTATAGGAATAAAGGTCTAAATTCACAAAGGACCTAAGGCAGGAAGACTTAAAGTAGCCGTAAATCTGCTAACTAGTCACTGTAGAGTAAATTGGCAGCAAAGTCTATGAATACATATGTACTTCACAGACCTCTTGACTATGAAGTGCATATACATGCATAGACCTGGCAGGAGATGCTTTGCAAATTCTCCTAATACGAAGAAGAAACTATAATTAATATTTTGTCTTGTGTTGCATGTTCTGTACCAATGCGCTGCGCTGGTTTGGCGAAGTCAAGGTTTCTATGGAAATTCCTAGAGCTTAGATATACCATAAAGGAGATAAATCTGAAAAAGTTGCGGTGAAAAAGACCTCCATAACCATCCTAATTCTAATTTAACTAAATCTAAATCTATTTGTTCTAGTCAATATAAATTGGATGTTTATTTATATTATCTAATTATTGTTTCAAAAAATCCTATTATTATTAATTCTACATTCATTCCTTCGCTATATTTGGCCATTGCTACAATTACCACACATTTTAAAGATTAGAATTAAAATTTACATTCTTCTAGGTGGTAAATAATAAATTCATTACTAACCATAAGAAATCAAACGTGTATGCAACTGATAAGAAATTTCTCCAATTTATCTTGCATTTAACAACGTTAAAACATAATGTTGTTGTGCAGATTGGAGCTTGTTAAAAGGATTGTGCCTGCGAAAACAACTCGAACGCACCTGCGTGCGATGTAACAATAGCGCCAGGTATCCATTGGAGTGAAATATGGAAATCATTAAATTATAGGTGTCAAATAACAGGTAAAAATTTCGATTAAATAAGATAACCGCAGATAGGACCAATGCAGAGTTGACTTAGATGAATGCGATAGGAGAACCGCACACGACGATCGCTGTAATTAATAAAAGGCAGGTAGATTTCACCATTCATAAATGTCTCCTTAAAAGCGGAGTGGATTAAAATAAAGCTTTGTTTGCACACCGTTTCGATGCTTTACAATGTTGCTAATGAATGAAGTCTCCGTAAAACATGAGTATATACATCGTCATATTTTGTTAGGATTAGTCCTAGTCCTAGCTTCGGTTTTAAGAAGCGATACTATACTAGGATGCTACTTGCACACAGCTACAACAATGGAATTACAGTTAAATCACATTTTGTTTCGTAATAAATTTAGATACTAACATTTTTTTTCTGGCGAGATTTATTTCGAGATAAAATTAAGAACAAAATCGAAATGTTTTTCTTAAGATATAACGTCCGGCGAATTGTCGTTACTTTGGGTGCACGCTAGGTTTTCTCAGGAAAAAAACAAGTGAATTGGTTTTTACATATTATATAAACCATATTTTCTTTGCTAGTAATAGTTTTATTGCAGTGGGGAGAAAAATCAATCGTTTCTCTGTTAATATAACACTGTTTTTGCTTTAAATGCGAGTAGTGTGATCTAAAGTTTAAGTTACAACATTTTTTTAACATTTTGCGGCACAATTTACGACCTCACGGTATAAAGAATGTGTGGAACGAAGTCCCTGTAAATTGTTGCTTAGAATTATTTGCAATTACGTATTGAATTATTAAGACAAGATTTATTAAGGAATTAATATCAACAACATTTGGTGTCTTTCGAGTTAGAATAGGCATTTATTGCGTTTAATAGTATATTTCTGCACAAGAATAAAGAATACATATTTTAATGATTTAATTCAATAAATTTCTGGAATATTGGATTTGCGGTTTGAAATTTGGTTTAATTGTGCAGATTGGTTGTCTAAGATGCTATGTAATATTAAGTTAGTAATAATCAAAATTCTATCCCCGATATTCTTGTACGTGTTAAAGCAACCATATTATGTGTGGGTCAATTCCAAATGGGTAATAATAAATAGGTATTTGACGCTACATTGAGTATAACCATGATATAATCGGACGTATACCTCTTTAACAAACCGATATATTTAAATGAATGTTTGAAATCCTCACCAATACTTCAAGACATTTACAAATGAAGCACACATCTCTGGGCGTAGAATTATTATCAATTATTTGTTGTCATTGCTAGTCATAATATTGCAGAGAATCAATAGGCAAATATAAGTATTAAAGTTCACAAATTTAGTGTTTTTTTTTAACTCATAGCACACAATTTATGCATAAATTACAGCGTGTTGGATGAGTCGTCAGTTTTGTCGGCTTTTACCTAACAGCAATTACCTTAATGAGATCATAATTTACCACTGAACGACGATGGGGTTTCATAACTGCCCCATTACCAAATTACCGCACGCGTGTCTCGCATTAACCCTGTTTAAACATCGACCGCCCCTTATATTCACGTAACTTTTTCGACCCTTCGCCTCGTATCTGACAATTTCATAAAGTTATACACGCGTAGGGGACTAAGTGACGGAAAGTAAGTACAAAAGACGGACGTGTAGATATGTTGGTAGGTAAGTGAAGCTTTGTTAGTGAGGTTGCTTTTTTTACGTTGCTTCTAATATTTCATGTGCATGCATGATTCATTATATATGAGCTTCATACTGGAGAAGATCGAGGGATTAAGTACGATAGATACGTAGATAGATAGATAGATATTCTTTATTTGTCTTTCTTTATTCATCATTTTGATGTAGACATTGTCAAATATAAATATACAATATAACATATAACAAACAAATTAAAACAACAATAACAATTGTTTGCATCAATGTAAAAAAAAGTTAAAATAATAAATATAAACACATTAAAATATATTACGAGTGTATACAACAAAAAAATAAATCGCATTACAAAAAAGTCATTGACAGTATACTGGACCAGTCCAACTACAAAAAGTTCTGATTTTTCTCCAAAAACACTGGTAATGAAATACAAGTGTATCTCATCTGGTAACTCATTAAATATTTTCAGACAAATAAAGGTTTTGATATATATCGCAGGAATATGATAAAAACAGGGATTTGATCAAATCCCTAGGCGAATTGATCAACTTACGGGAGATATTTAAATGAACTCCATATTTACATTTCCCTAAACCAATTTACTGAAATGATAAAATAAATCTGTTAGAACTTGCATATCGGCCTCCTTTATCGCACTACTTCTCTCCCGCATGCTTGCTCGCCAAGTCAGCCAGTACAATTCATTATTAGAGTATAGCGACGCGGGCCTCAAATAATGTAATATAAATAAAGCAGATCAATCGTATTATTGTAATTTAGTATGTATTTATAAAACATAAGTCATATAGATAGAGTTGTGCAAATTTTCCTTTCGGACAAAATCGCAGAAAGCGGGCGAACAAAAGGGGCCACCTTGCGATGCATTCGCATTTTATATCACGACATATATAGATAAAATAAAGATTTTGACATTTTATAAGAAAAACAGGCACTGTTGTTAGTGACTTGCAACTCTACGGTTCATCGCTTTGTTGGAGTACATGAGTTGGAGCGCACGTTTTGAATACGTACCTGCCGCGCCGGAAAATTTGCCCAACTCTATTCATTATAGTTGCTCTCAACCGTTATGTTACGAAGGTTGTGTGTGTTTGATAAAACCTTTCACAAATTTCAGGTTCAAACATCGAAAAATGGCTTTCAGACTGAATTTGTGTGATGAACAGTTTAGAGAATCTATTAAGATGCATAGGATATAAGAAGCTATCACAGACATGCAACGATTTAAATTAGCATCAATATTAAATTATTCAACTGATAAACAAATATTACTACCGCTGGAAAAATACGACTTGATGGAAATAGGTACTAGGAAGTTTTTGATTCTGAAGAGCAAATCAGACTCTGATGCAGTTATGAAAATAGTACCTACGGCAGAATTTAATCAGATACTTCGGGAAACTGACCATGGAAACAGAAATAAAATGCTGTACACTTTAAAATTTAAGTACTTAATCCCTACTTCAGTTGTACTGGAGTTTTTGAAACTTTACTTGGTATGTCAATCTAAAAGGAAACCAATGAAAGGAATCGTTGCTTGCCCAATTGTGTCTGGTGACTTTAAGCAACGTGGTTACGTCGATTTAGTTGACAGTCGACTCCAGACAGAAATTATAAGAAATTATAGCTATTAGCTTATCAGGATCACGCGATAAAATTCAGCTTTCTGAAGCCGTTAATTTCAAAAAGAGCTGATGAAATAGCAATAGAACTGTTCAATTGTGAGTTTACGGCTGCTGTCATTCGAGTATTAATTACCTTATGGCTACCATGTAAAATTGTTAATTATAGGTCTAGATATCCAGCAATCCAAACATCGGTTGAGTGATTAAATCAAGATATCGAAGCTATGCTACGTTGTTGGCTAATTGCTTTGTTCAATTTCAATAGAATTACTCCTTTCACCGTACCATTAAACGATCACCTTACAAAGCCTTATTTGGGAAAGAACCAAAAACAGGACTTCACTCTACACATGTTCCAACAGAATTGCTTGAAAAGCTTGTAACCGAAGATGACTTGGATCAATTCTTTAAAAAGCAATCCAATAACAATACTTCAACTACATACGACCTACCAACAGCTACGTTGATTAACAATAATTCTTCAACTTCTGAGGACCTACCTACAACTGAAATAATTAAAAACAAATTGATTAATATTCATATATTACGTTATTTCGTGCTATTAATCCTATCAATTACTTTGATATTTTGACGTCATTATTAACATCTATGATGATTTAGTCAACCACTGTGTTCTCATGACGAAGACTACATAGTTTGGCAAAAATTTGCTAATGCAATAAAACATTGAGAGTATTAATTGGGTGTACACCTTTTCCCGGTACTCAGTCTTTGGTGGAGCCAATATTGGTATTATTTTTGAATGTTCTAGTTCTTTCAGGTAAATACTTTCGTCAATGTATATGTTGAATACATCTGTATGAATGTTAGCAATGTCCTCCACAACATTTTCAAGCACTTCCACTGGTAACCCATGCTCGTCCCGCGTAGATTCCTCTTTATTTCCTTAATTATCTACAGGGTCTTAACGCAGTTATTGGTACATACGTTGATACAGTTGAACATCCTTCAGCTTCGTCTTCAATAAGTTTCTTGCATATTACCAAATATTACTAACAGAAGTTCGTTTGGGGTTGCAAAAGATTTTTAACAAATTTATTTACTTCTAAGATTTATAATTTATTTACTATAGCCATCTCTTTATTTAAAATAATTTTAATACTTTTATTAATTTAATTTTTCTTATTATTAGACAAGAAGGCGTGATAGGAAGTCTTTTCAGTAAGGGCAAATTCGTACTGCTATACTAATGGTTCAAAGAGTGATAATGGTGTAGGAGCCGGAATATACTCGAAAAACATCAGAAAGGATACCTCCATTAGTTTTAGCGTATTCTGGGCTTAAGTTACCGTAATTTAATACTATCATAGATAAATAGAGGGCGGAATAGATCTAGGTAAGATCGTTGCTATATTCTACGAGAAACAGTCAATACTTAAAGTGATTATCATCACAAACATTGAACTCCAACGAAGTGGGTTTTCAAAATAAAATATAAGTCCAAGTGCTTCACCATTTGGGTGCCAACGAGAGTGAGGCGATAGATCAAAGCCGTTCATTGAAGCTGGCTTTTTCTTTGGTATTACATAAGTAACAATGTTAATCAACGAATGGATATATAAAAAGACTCCAGAATGATGGTAAAAGTCGTCAAGACAAAGACAGAGAAAGTTCGTAAAGGAACAAAGCTTGAACTTCCAAAGGATTTACTAGATGGAAAGATTGACAGAAAATGACTCTATTAACTACTCACTGCAGGCGGATGGATTCATTTTCTCTGCAAATGCGATAGTTAGGACGAAGTTTCTGGGCTCAGAGAATTTCAGAGTAAATAGCTACTTGAGGAATCTGCTCTTAAAAGAGATGTAATTAACAAGGCAAAATCGAGAGCATCTTCTAGAATAAATAGGATCACAATATCTGAAAAGGTTATGGAAGTAATACCAAGTTAGTTTAAGTTAAAAATTCTTTCTTTTTTTTCAGATAGATATTCTAGTAATGATGTTGAAAGCAGCAAGTTTATCTTCAGTTATTAAATTAAGGTTAGATTAAAATAACTGAATATTACGTCCTTGTTATCAATTCCATTATTAGAATATCCTATTGTGAAGAGAAAGAATATCTTTATTCAACTAACGGTACTGAATATAAATTCGACCAAACTGTGTTTAACAATAATGATAGTGCAACCCTTAGATTCACCATTATATATGAGAAAGAAGAACAACAACATCTTGAACCGGGAAGATGTTTCTCTCAATTATTCAGTAGTGATGGTTTAATTTCAATGGCAATTACGTCCATTCTTAGTTCTTGATATTTTCTAATGTCAAAGTTGTGATCGTTGTAATCAGATAAACGTCTCGAATCAACTTTAATATACTCCAGAACGCTAAGATGGCTGAAAACTATTAGTTGCGATGTAATAATCGAGAAAAAGGTGCGATTTAGGTAGTGGGAGTAGTAGTTAACTAGAATTTTTGATTGAAATTGAAGAAAAAAATGATTACTACTAGCGATTTTTGCGAATCCAATTAACAATCAGTTAATTAATTGATTCTTAATTCTTAATCTAATTAAATTTTGCTGATTTCCGCCAACGTTAAGGAGTGCGTCGAACTGAGAGCAATAATTATTATATCCGCCGACATTTTCAATATCCCGGAGGAATCAGGATTGCTGTGATAACTAATACCCACAAACAAACCCTCAATATTACAAAAAACATATCTCTTTTTTCTACAACAACTCCCAATAGCCGTAAAGCTAATAATTTTAATATAAAAATTTCCGCTGAAGTGACACCACACTGTTGAAAATTTTAACACTTTTTTGACTAATTTAATAGTCAGGAGAGGTTCAACACTGTTTTCGTGTTATTTTGTCGAACCTATAGAAGTTAAATTTGACGAACAAAGATAGTCAAGTAGTGCCTTGCTAAGGGTTATTTTGTCCAACTAACACGTGGAATTAATATACTCTAGTCACATTTATTTATTGTAGACAACAAATTTACTAGCTGTTAACTAAATGGATGCATCTATTGGGATGATTTAACACCGTTTTCTAACACAACGTCTTTTTAATTGGCATGATATTCTCTCTTAAGACGTTCCTCAATTTATAAATACAGAACCACTCTTCTAAAGTTTTGGTTTTTAACTAACGTATAATTTTAAATGATTTTTTGAGAACCATGTTGAAAATTAAGTGAAATGTTTAGCTATTTGATTCATCTGGAACTAATACGTAAAAGTGTTTCCCATTACATCTTGAAGATGTATCTGACTGTCTAGAGAAAATATAAATCCTCAATCTGAACAAAGAATTCAACCAAATTCTAGTACTTTCTGTTCTACTAAACACGTGTAGGTCAATTCGTCTGGCAAGTTTTGTAAAAATCAGCACTGAAATATTTGACTAGCGCAAAATTAACGCCAACACCGTAATATTTTCAACAGTGCAATGTTGTTTTTTTTTACATTAATCTAATATACAAAAATTTGGCACTTTCATTTAGCTTCGCTGCTCATCCATCAACATATCGAGGTAAGCATTATATACTACTTGGAAATATTTTTACAGTGTACAGAGGTATGTTTAATAATTTTATTCCTTCTGTGGTTCAGAATTAAACTTCAAGAATTTCCGAAATATGGTCAACATGTTCAATACAAATGTTCTTAATTGATTAATCTTGTATGTTCCTGTTATGTTCCCTTTGAGGGTAGAGAAGTAAAAATCGATTGATTTTCGGTTATTCTTAGATTAATAAGAGACAGCATCCGCATATAATTAACCGTCCTTCATGCGACCATTAGGTAAGCCTTCGTTATATTACACCAATCATGCTCACCTTATGTTTGACTTAATGATTAAAACGAGAAGGTGTAAATATTAATATTTCTACTCATCAACCTAAACAATTATATTTAACAATCTGTCCGAGCGTGTCTGTTCCTAAAACCGTTGGCTTCATCTCTTATTCGCATAAATTACCTCTACATTTGCCTTACAAACATGAAAACGCAACTTTTACACGTCGCGTGGGCGCCATAATCTTTCTCATTCGCAAGGAAGGATATAAATATTTAATGAATATGGTTTTCGCTTCTTCTTTGTTTGAATTGTTTAAACTTTGCGTCATATATCGTAAAAGTTTCATCGTCTTTATTATTACGGTGTTTGACCATTTAATTACCAACTTTCGTGTGTGGCAATAAATACATAGATTTCTACAGTTGTAAAATTGACGGTTTTTCAGTATTGATTTTCTAGCTAATGCTCGAACAGCGATTAAAACAGAAATGATGATTGTTGTAGATAAAAAAATCAATATGAATTTAATGCCCGATGGCTTTTTTATTTATATATGTGTATTTCATTTATTATTGTTGTATTTGTTGATGTCGGATCTGACTAACTTTAGCTGTCTTAACGGTTACATGATAAGAAATCCATGTAAGTATGAAATAAATTAGGAATCTTTCACAGTTATGCACGGCGGTTACCTCTGCAGGCTGTTTAAAAAGATCTCGGCGCACTGTTGCTGCTCCTTATAACTAACGCTAAAAATACGGCTGAAGAGCCAAGATTCGTGTTTTCAATGCTGATTAAGTTATAACTTAATTTTTATACTTAATTTAACTTAATTTAATTAAGTTATAACTTAATCAGCATTGAAAACACGAATCTTGGCTCTTCGTGATTATAATCACGAAAAAATGAATTTAGCCAACAACTATACCTTGTTGGGCTTCCGAGCTGGACCCGCGTCCTGGATCTTCTGGCCGACGTTTTTTTCACATTTGCAAGAGACATATGTTCAGAGTTTCAGGTCAACAGCAGTAGCAGCAGATCTAAAGATGTCCCTTGCGAGCATAGACTAAACGACGGCCAGAAGAAGATCCAGGACACTGTTCCCGCCTGGAAGCCCAGCAGAGTATAGTATGGACAACGACCACGGAAATCCATGTATTGGTTTATAATCAACGAAATTTTTGTGCGATAATTAAAAACTTTATTTTATTAAATCGGGCATCCTGTACATTTCTTAAAATTTGAGGAGATTGTGTAAATTGTAATAAACAAAAAATAACATACTGTATTCGTAAAATAGGTAATTCAGTTTGTAGAAGAACATAAATTGAAATTCAGAAATTCACTTTCGGCCTTCCATAAAGAGACGTGGATTTCATCGAATGGGAAAACTAAGAACCAGATTGATCATCTGTTAATAGGAAATAAGCACCATCGAAACATTAAATATATACAAATCTTCAGGGGTACCATATGCTAGCCATAACAAAATTGAAACAAGAAATGTCAACAAAGCCAAAGACAAAAATACCAAGAATACAGCGTTATAGTATTAAGGACTTTCCAACGAAGACATCATAAACAAATAGAAGAAGAATCAAATAACATAATGATTACTACTAACAGAAAGATGATATCCATACGGATTCGGAACAAGTAGAGAAAGTGATTGAAGAGAGTTTCAACATGTTGGTCTAATGATTGGTTCACGGAAAGCCACAGAAAAGCAGGAAACTAGGAAAATAGAGAAATAAGGAGCTTTCACCAGGGTGCAAAATAAATTGGACAAATAGGAGAGAGAATACCGCCTTGGCTACAGGATAACAACGGGGATTTAATAGGAAATATAGAAGCAAAATTAAACAGATGACTAGAATATTTTTATGAAACCCTAAATGTTGGGAATTGTTATAGCCAGCTTCTAGGAGAACCAGACGGTAACGAACTGGGAGAAATAGGATAGGAAACTAGAAGTAGATGTATAAAACCAAAAAATAAGAAAAGTCTAGGTGAAAATGTATTCCCGCAGAAGCCCTAAAATATGTAGGATGTAAAATGAAAGAAATGATTGAAAAAAGGACACCTTGATAAAACGAATATGGCACGAAGAAAGAATACCACTTTAATGGATAAACGCTATGATATGTTCAATTCCGAAGAAAGGGGATAAAGCCTGCTGTGGAAGGTACAGAGGTATCACACTGGTTGATGTCACATGACAATGACACTGATAGAAGGAAAAGTATCTCGCAGTTTCAAGGGAATGACTGGAGTTGAACCAGGAGACACGTAATACAGATCAAACAGTGGACCTATTGCCGGGGTATAATGTGTCCGAACTATTCGGCAAGAGAGAAGTAGGAATGCGTTGGTGATACCACGTGATACATCGCTTCAGTCGATAGCGCGCAGTTGCATTTTGTTGGCTAAATAAACTAATTCATGCTATCTCCCTTCCAGAATAGTTCCGACCTGCCATGCCCTGACTATAGGTCGACTATTTGATCTGTATAAGTACTGGTTAATGTAGTATTAACAGTTTTCAGAGACAGCAGAGTGCAAACGAAGGGGATCATATACCAACTAAAATAATAACCAGGTCAAAAAAAGAAAAAAAAAATATTGAGCAAAATGGTAAAGATAGACGAGATCGAGGAGGTAATCCTATTGCGGTTTTCATGCTTATACGCTGATTACCAAGGCTTTTTTGCAAAAAACAATTGTATGGCCTTTGCTGTGTAAGCAGGGGAATTGTTTGTCGTTAGATTTTGACAGTTGGTGATTAGGTGGGTGCACACTTATGTATAATATTTAAGACTGTTCCTACGAGACTGGCCAATTTTGAAAAGCAGTTAAAAAAACAATGTTGAATAACCGGAGAGATTATAAAAAAGAATAAATAAAAAGCCGAGGTGAGATAGCAACTGATAGCAACGGAGACTTACACTCATCTATGCGTGCCAGATTAGTGCTGCTGCTTGTAGTTTATTTGGTAAGACTGCGTGCAGGAGTGAAGGGCGGTGGCTGTGGTTGCACCGATCCTCACTGTAATGTGTTTGGCAACTGCGGCAAGTTTTTATGCATAGGTTTATTTCCTTAATTATAAATGTTCACGGTCCGATATGGTATAGTTCTTTCACTGATTGTAAGTACCAATTTCAGTTTCTGTACTAGTGCATAATATGCTACTTTACGCGCGTTTTTGACTGCATTAAGCTGCTTGTTAGGCAATATAAGCATAAAAATTATTTATAACAAAAGGGTGTTTGTTTATCTCTTGTTAAAAAAAAATAATCAAAAAAAATAATAAAACGTTTGTAATAACCCTAACCTCTCTTATTATTACAATTAAACTATTCTTGAATCATTAATGAAAATGAATAGGTACATATATAATCGCATTATTACCACAACTATTAGATCTAAATATTTGAAAAGCAAGCGAAGCAGATAATGTAGGTATATAAAATTATATTAATAAAGTTCATAATTTTTACTTTAAAAGAAAATACTATATAGTAATGTTCTGTAAAGATAGATCGTGAATGTTCCACTTCGTGAAGCAATAAAAGTATCCCAATCAAAATTTCACGAAGAAGACATACAACTTAGAAGATAGTTCCATTTTCATTTGAAGAAGAACAATTAATAAAACATATTTATCGGTTTATTCGTATATGTACACAAGTTGTATGTTACAAATATAATAACCTAAAGCCAAGAACCACTGTTACAATAAACCCTTAATGATTTCTTCACAATTATCTTGTCTTTACTTATCAGTGTTTTCCTTGATCTTTAAATTGCACCAATCAACTTTCATAGCTTTCGTGGATAAGTTTAAGAAATGTACCGCCATCACATATTTGGACGAGATAATTTCGGTCATTACTTTTTTTTATTATTTATCCTCGATCGTTTATCATCCGAATGTCCGTTTCACGTCTTTTACTTTGCTTTTTCCTTCCAATTTGAATGATGAACTATTAAATTTTACCGTATACACACGTCGATGATTGATTAATCCCGTTGTTGGCGTACCGACTTACCACTACGCTGCCACCAACATACAAAATGAATGAAGTATTTATTCTACACCGATTACGTTCGTTATTTTTGCTTTTTTTTATTTCGCAGCAATTCGCATGCATAGCCGTCAACGGAAACGTATCTATTTGTGTCAATATCAAAGCATAAATTTATACATACTTACACAATCAGGTATTTCAATAGTTGTTTGCAAATAAAGGTCTGCCTTGGTACAAATCCACGCCAATTTGTTCATCGCTTCTTATTAACTAACTTTACGCATTTGAGAAGTTGTATCTCATACAATTTACATTAATGTGTGCACGTAGTTACTATATATGATATAATTGTAAAAAAATAAAATAAGTGCATTGTGGTAGTATTTTATTATATTAGTTTAAAACTAACTAAACGAGCTGGGAAGTCGCGTACATAATGAAAAATGTTTTGCTAATTTCGCTGCAATTTAACAAAATGCTGGCACTAACTTTTCTGCAGTTAATATTTTTTAGTACCATTGATAAAACAGTTTTTTGTTAATCTTCCAAAATTCAGATATACCGGTTAATTTAACAATTTCCGTTATTAACAAACTATAACCAAATTTACTAATGCGTTTGCATTGTTTTGTAACACAAAAATATATTATTGTTATATTTGGCTATATCCGAAGAGTAAATTTTAAAAAGTTTGTTTACACTCAGAAAAGTTACTGGGTTGAACTAGCAAATGCTCTGGAGAACTGAAGAATATCTGTACAATAGCAGCATTACATCTATTTTGTAGCAGTTTTTTTTCTTCTCTTAAACAGTATAACAAATACATTGAATACCTATATGTATTATAGAAATTGTTCCATAGATGACGTTTCTCTTATTTCATTCGAGTAACAAGAACATTATTTAGCACAAATAGCAAAGTAAATGCAATTATAAAATAGTGATCTGGTATATTTACTAGATAAACATCTTATAGAAGCCGTGATCGTGTTGAAAGAGCGACTCCCTTAACCGCATTCTACGGCGGTTGAATGATCCTTGCAGTCAAACTCCAATATGCGGGTCAAACACTTGACGTGTCAATCACATGTCCCTCATATTATTCAATAAGTGCGTTATTAAAACAAGAATATAGATTATAGCTGTTCAATTAAATATTCATATCAAAGCAATATTTGAAAGTTGAAGCATAATATACATTTGAAATGAAAAGCTAATAGGACTTGGTTAATTTGACGAAAGCTTTGGTTATTAATTAAATTATTTCAACAAAATTATTTTGTGTTCTGAAATATTTTTTTTTGAATAAGTCACAAATGTAATTAAAGTAACCAAATCGTTTTTTTTTCTTTTTGTGTACAATTTTGTGGGTCCATAGGAACTAAATGTTGCAGTTGTGTCAACATTACTTCCGTTACTGCGTAACGAAAATATTCCACGTTTATTTGAGATGACAACTTTAAGATCATTTAAGACATTTAAGAAAAAAATCGATATAATAATGTTGATGCTTTCGCTGATATGAGTGATAATGCGAAGATTATCAATAAAAGTACAATAACTGATTTGAAAAAAAGCACAGCAGCAAACCGATTCTAAAGCATAGTTTATATTGGCCGTAGTGTTGCAATGAACGTGGTTTCACATAACGAATGAAACAAAGGCTCAAGCTTGCTTTCACGATATTAATGGATATATTTCGTGAAAGGCAGGAGCAAGTAGCTGCATTCACGGCGTTGCTTTTATAATATGCTACAATTTAGTTTTTGAGCAAATACCTTATTGATAAAATAAATAGTAAATTGTTTACATACAAACAGGTTGCTATAAGTTAATTCTGGTGAAAGCAATGTAAAAGATTTACTTCATGCACATGCCTTTCATTCACGCAATGAGTGAAGTAGACTGCTTGAAGTCGCATTATGAAGCCGACGTTCTACCGTGAATGATGATGAAAGTTTCGTTCCCAACACTAATTGGCCGAGCAACTCATTGCAGTGAACTGGATCAAGTCACTTGACTTATCACTTCACTGTACTTTTTTTCACTGACCCCTTGGCGAATGCTGGGAGATAACTGAAGTCGTTCGATGGGCGTATACATAATAACAACTGCAAATAATCATGAGGGAATTATTTTGTTACAGTACATTTCAATTATTATGAAATCTATGTAGTACTTAGAATAAGTAGCCTCGCGTAGTACCTTTAGGCGGAGGACGCAGTTTAGGATGAACTGTAATTATTTAGCTTTTCATAAATAAAGTGTATGCCTTTTCGTTTCGTGCTTTTCTGCTGTGTTTACATTAGATTTACTTTATAAAACAGTTATTATGTGTTATTAAATAAAATTGAAGAAAGGTACCTTTGTAAGAAAAGATTTAAAAATAATTTGTGATGCTGCAAAATTATACATACACTCTGTTATAGACCAACCAAGTAAACCCTCTTCGAAGGTAAAAAAATAATATTACCTAACTAATTAACAAAACGAATTAAAAATATTTATTAATGACTGCTGTATCAAGAACAGAATACTACATGCAGAAATTTAATTACATATCTATGAAAGTACGTGCACACATAAACGATAATTTTATGAAGTACTACACATTTACTACTATAATTACATGAGATAAGAGATAGCGCCCTAATAGTACGTACGGCTTGCCGGTGCCGTTTTATTGGTGCCGTCAGTGTGTGTGTGGTAATACCGCGGAGCATAACATTCATATACCGTAGTATATATTAACATAAGGAAGAGCAAGTAGCGTGGTTACTGTTATATAAGTTCAACGTGGATGTCAGAGGGCAGTGAAGTCTCCACGCATCAGTAGCGCCACAAGCCGAAGACATCACGCAAACCACCTTTATTTCCATTCGCTTCCTCATTATACTAATTCATAACGTTGACGCCGGGCGAGCAGAGGTTCAATATTACTAGGATGGTATACCTACATTGTAGGTCTGCAGCACTCAGCACGTATTACGTCGATACTGCAACGCTGCTTTGTAATGAATTTTCAGAAATTATTGCTTATCTATTGCATGGGTGCGTGTTCTACGGCTTGTTACGTTGCTGGAATTGCGTTTCTTCGATCGAATGATATGCGAACTTGTGATTCTCGATTTAAATAAATAATGGATTAGGGATATCTTTGAGTACGGATGTGTACACATGTATACAATCTTGTGAAAAGCGATATTACCAAAAGGATGTACAAATAAATATCAGCAATCTACCTTATGCTTGCTCCAATAAATAATATGGCACTATAATGTTACATGCGCTAGTAGGAGTAATAAATTTTGTACCCATTCAAAGGAAATTGACTGACAAAAACATGCAAACTTAACTTAATTATGCATTGTGTCATGTGAGTATTTATAGAGGTTTTGTTGTTTTTAAATAGTTATTATTTCATATAAGGTTTTGCCCGGGATAGTTTATAACGTAAAATTCCCACGAATCATCTATATGAAATATGACTTTATTTCTATCCGATACATCAAGCAATTATAATGAGAAATATGAACAACTTTTAATTCCTACAATTGCGCTGTTGAAAATAAACAAATACTTTGAAACAAACAAATTTTAGGACGTTGTATCGAACCCCTGCCTAATTTTAATTTAATTTAGGAATATTGATTCCCATTAAATTAACAAGTAAGTGTGAATTTAGCGCCTGCGTTATCTACAGTTTGGTTACTTTTAGTAACTTTTCCTTCCACATCATTACTACCACACGTTACATCCGTCAAAAACGCTTCGCACAGTGCATAACCTGAAGACAGTTTTTATTATTATTTTGTTTTCATTTGCTCAAAAAATAAATAAGCATTTTAGACTCCGGAAAACATGCACTTTCTGTTATTGTTTATATACATCGTCAAATCAGTGGTTCTCATTCGGAACTCTTACCCGAAATTATGTTAATATTCCGTTTTAGCGAGCTTGTACCTTTAGTAGAACTTTACATATATAACGCATGGCGAGTTATGCACAAGTATGAATGTATAGTGAACCCAAAATGAGAAGTACATATGTCGTCATCGTAATGTCGACGTAGAATAGAGGAACTGAAGTCATTAATGGTGGGGGTGATTTTTTTTACGATAGAAAGTACATTAAATACTTCTGTCAAAGTGACAGGAACACCCCTAAAGCTAGTATAATAGACTCTTCCGACGATTCCAGCGCTCAAAACGAATATGACAACATATGTACTTCTCATTTTGGGTTCACTCTATTAGCTCACTCTATTGACCGCAGCAACTATATAATACATGAAATCCATTATGGGTTTATATCAGGTAAAATTTATTGTCAAAATATGAGAGAAACTGATAGTTAAGTTCAGATCAGCATATGTTTTGTGTGTCATAAGTGGAGTTGCGGCTTTTCATTGCAATGCAGTGTTGTCGAGTTTATGCTAAATTTTACTTAACTTACTCATTTCATTTGGACACTTCTATATACTCAACAGTTAGAATTTTATAGCAGGTATGAATAAAAAAAAATAACGTTTTTGCCCTTCCGTCCAGAAACACTCATTTTGTAGTATTTCATTAAACTACCGTTCCATAAGCTACTTTTTCCCTGCCTAGACAGGCAAAAATGTCACTAAAGGCTGGCCACACTAGATTCTACATGACAGATTTAATAAATTGTCATTAACCTGTTCAACCATGCTAGGATGAACTGGTGTCTTCATTGCACTTATTATTGACAAATAGATATTAAACTAGAAAGGAAATTACAGAATAGTTATTTGTATCACTAGGCCAGAAACTACAGTTTTGCGAGTATGAGTACGGTTTGTCTCTACAAACATTTTATAGAACACAAGTACGAATACTCGCAAAAGAGTTTTTGGCCGTGTGATACACAATATTTTTTGGGCCGACAAATCTTAATTTTGAATTGAAAATAGAAAAGAAATTTAGACACCAGGGAGTTGACAGTACAAGTTGGCACACATGTTACATACCTTCGTACTTGTGCGCCGTAACTCATACTCGAAAAACTGTAAACTGTAGTTTTTGGCCTAATGATACAAATAACTATTAAATAACCAAATATTTGTTTATTTAACCGTTTATTTATTTGAAATAACGAAATATTTTATTGGATTAATTAATTTTTCATTATTTTTGTTGTCCTGAACAAATTGGGTTTTTAGGGTTTTTTTTCCAATGTTGGTCTGAGTTTGTGCTCAATTTCAACCCATCTCTCTTCTGCAACGATGTCTTCAGAGAACTACTATTTAATATGTACCAACCAATTAGTAAGAAAAAGACAACTGGTGGGCGTAAGCTTTATGGATACTAACGTAAAAGCATACAAACCCAAATTAAATGACGTAATAATAAATTAGGAACTCAAGCTCAAAAATAACATTTATGCTGTATAAATGTATAAAAACAAATTAAGGAAATGAACATACGTAATTTTATACCTCAAAAATATAGTACCTATACCTACTTAACTTCAACAGGTATGTATGATTGTACATTGGTAGGTATGTATGTAATATGTATTTGCCGTCAATTTTGCTAATGTACTCTATTAGGAATTTTGATAGCCGACAGATTTTTGTCCAAAACAGGAGAATCACAGACTAGATTTTGACAATTTTAATGCATATTACAACACGTCTAAGGCAATTTCCACATCTGGATACTTAGCAACAAATTTTGAAAGCATATCTGGCGAAATATATGCAAGTCCCATCAGTATTCAATGTTAGGTTACAAAAATGAGCCATCACGGTGAATCTGCTGCAGCGTAAACGGAATGGTGTATTTTTAAAAAGATAAGTTTTATTTAACAACAATTGCGGAGAAACTAGAAAATATAATAACAAAGCAAAAATTAATAAAACGGCAAGAATGATAAATGGCGCACAAAAGATGACACACAGAGTGTAGCTAATTCACTGAAGTCAATATGATAAACTAGTGTAGGAGCATTAGGTTCAGTCACTTTCAACTGATCACGGCCTACAGATGTCCCACCAAAGCCTGGGCCTTTGATGGTAACTTTATTTTTATTTCAGAAGAAAAAATGTGTCTACAAACATTTTATAGATTCTTAATTACATACATTACTTATCTACACGCGGCAATCATCTTTAATTATTGAGACAACGGAGTATCTCTAAAACACTGTATCAAACCAAAAAATATCTTAATAAGATTTGTTATAATGTAGGGGGCTCACTGAATGGTACCGAACCGATCCCCCCCCTCCCAGGGTGGGAAGGGGGACAACTTTGAAATCTTAAACGGGAACCCCCATTTTCTACTTGACAAGCTGTGAATACTTACACATTTCCGATCCCCATTTAGATTATTAATTTTTAATCCAATACAAATTAGTTAGTGTTGAATATTTGAGCAGTAATGGAGGCTATGGAGGGTATGATAAGGTAAAGTTCTTCGTTGTTGAATGACTTTTTGAAATGTTATTTAATGTTAAAATGAAAAAACACAAAATCATGTTTGCTTGCGTCTCTTTTTTGTGTATTTTTTCTAGACATTGACAATAACGTTTTTGGCGATTACAGCGCAATCTGTTACGAATCGAAAAAAGAGTTTCAAATAAAAACTACATACTTGATGGCGTAGAATCCGAATCTGCAATACAAAATGGGGGTCCCCATTTAAGATTTCAAAGTTGCCCAAAGATGGAGGATAGAGTTGGGCACCATTCAGTGAGCCCTCTACATTATAACAAATCTTATTAAGATCTTTTTTGATTTGATGCAGTGTTTTAGAGATATTCCGTTGTCTCAAGATAAAAAAACTCACCTAGTATAGGCGCTCATTTAAAATAATGGGGTAAGTATGCGTTTGTCCTACTACAGGGACACTCGGTATAGTCAACAATATTTTTAAACTATGCAGCTAACTAAAACAATATAAATAACTATAAAGAAAGCAGAGGTTTCGTAAAACTAAACATGATAGTCGAATTAAATACTTAAGTAGATATCAAAATTTGGCGCCAAATGCGTTTTTCGTGAAACTACGTAAATGAAGAAATGTTAAAGACTGTTAATCAAAAAGAAAGCGTTCACGAAATAGTACCAGCAAAAATTCTTCTTTAAACGAAATTGCAGCTATCTCTGTTAAAAGATATCGAAGTAAGGCTTTGTTAAGCACTAACAGTCTGAATTTCATGAGTCCTTCAAAACAAACAAAGCATGATGCGATATTTTAACATTAAGATTTTTGATTCAGAATCGGACGAAGGACGCCACTGTCTATTACTTTTGCGATAATTTATACATATGTTATATAAATACGGAGAGTATTTCTTCACATTTCGCAGTTAAAGAATGAAAGAAATTGCAAGATTCCTTTTTGGTGATAATTTCATGTGGAAGAGAACCTCGCTAAGGCCATGCATCAATTTTTTTTATTAGGGTAGTATATTGTATGGATATCCATTTACCGTTCAAGTACGCATCTACTGAATTAATTGACGATTAATTACGTCTTCCGGTTAAGCGGTTAACCTAATTTGGCCACCAAGCAATAACTTATTGAGCGCGCTGGAATTACTAGCAATCTCTTACGAAACAAAAAGTCAAATATATTCTATCAGCCGTTAATTGCTTAATACACGTTACCGGATTCTCGGCATACCTATTCCTTCGCGTTGAACCTTATTCACCGTAATAAACTGTTAATGGTTGGAAAAATTGACAACGGTGGTGTAACGTATGTGTGCTTACGAATTCTATGGCAATTCATATGTACCGGTACTTTAAACACATCGCATTATTTACAGGTTATGTTGTGCTGGAAGCCGCGTAATGTCAACGAAAGTAAAAAGGAGTGCATGCCATAAACGCGACCTAACATTCGTGCGTTGTACATATACGCGCACGTATCAATTGAATATATGGAATAGTTGAATAAATAGTATAGATATGTCAGTGGAAGCCTATGATTCTTATGTAAATATTGTATTTATAAGACTCAGTACCAAAATTCCACAAACAACAGAATCCTTGAAATATTTTTTTGTAAACGTTCAGAAAGCGATTATGTTGCTAAATCTTGGTTTCTTCACGTGCATTCCTAGGATTTATGCACGTAATATTAGTAAGTATAGCTAAATAGGATGAGCTAACACTTTAAACAATTTTGTTAATTCTTTCACTATATAACCATTGTTTTTCTTTCTCTATCTTTAAGTATTTCATTTCATTTTAATTTGCATTACTAGGTATATTTCTTTTTTTTTCTAATTTGGCATAACTCGTTAATTTGCGCTGTTTTCTACATTTGGTCAATTAATTGGCGTATCAATGCAAATTAGTTACTTATACCAAATTATATTACAAATCTGTAATCCAATTCAGTCAAGATCTTAAAAATAATGAGTTTCAAACATAACTCACACAGTATTATGTAGACATTTATAGCGCCAGTACTAATCTGGCACGCATTAATGAATGTAGATCTCCGCTGCTATTAGTTATTTTTCTAACCTAGGCCTTTTATTTATTTCTTCTTTATTTATTTTTTTTATAATCTTAATCTTATTTCATTTTGTTTTTTTTTTCTTGGTCATTTATTATAAATTCTTTCTGCTGCAATGTTAATTTACACATGTGAAGAAAAGGAAAAAAAATAATTAAACGTCGCAATTCGGACAGCAGTGCTCAAGAAGTAGTTGGCTGTTTTGAATATGCTTTTCAAAACAGGCCAGTTTGAACTGTAGTAACACTGTTAAACATTATACATAAGTGTGAATCCACGCGTTGTGTCACCAATTGCCAAAATGTAACGACAAACAATTTTCCTGCTTACACAGCAAAGGCCATATAATTGTTTTTACAAAAACCCTTGGTAATCAGCGTATAAGCCCGAGGACCGCAATAGAACTAGGTCCTCGATCTCCCGATTTGACGTCCATAATCTTTTATAACTATGACCTACGTTAAAACAATGTTTATGATGTTGACAGTATGATAATTATTAAAACGCTTTTGCAGGTATAAGAAGGCTATATTATGGGGCATTGCCGGGAAAAAGAGGCGATTTGTTCTAGCACTTGCTAAATTAAAATTAATGGTTTTAGTTAATTATAATCTATAACCAAAAGAGGTTTAGAGAATTCATAAACCTGAGTAAGAACAATATTCGCATGATTGTATTGATTGTCATCAGATGCTTATTTAGTTGGATATCTACATTATATTTATAAAAATCCTAATGGTTCTTCCTACTTTGCCATGTTTATTACATAACCTCTAGTATGGAAAAGAATAAGTAGTACTTAGTTCTGTATATTATAATCATTATATATAGTATATATCTTTGGCACAAGTATATCTAGTCGTAGAAATTTAATCGCTTCTCCTATCTTGCCCAACACTGTACTGCTCTGTACCTTTATATGCCTTATACGCTACATACAAATGTCGCCGAGTGGCACTGACGAGCCTTGGCAAGGCGAAATCTGAATGTCTGTGAATAGCGACATTTATACGTATTTTTCTCTATTTTAGTCTATATAAGTTTTTCCACGGAAGTGGCTAATAAGTAGTTTCCGAGCTTAGCGAAAAGTTTCGTTTTAAAAATGTAGGGTTTGCAATAGTTTCTATAGGTCCCTGTCCATAACTGTTTTATTTACAAACATTTTGAAATAAAATTTGCAATATATAATTTACATTAATTTTTCAATTATTTAATCTACCTTATAAATTTTTATCATTTCCAGTTTTACCGCAAATATAATCTAATTTAAAATTTTAAATGGAACACCTTGTATATTTTGGCATATTCGGATTCTATGTAAGTTTCTGAGTTCGAAAACAAATGATTTGTTAGTTTTCCTTTCCTTTGTTACCAGAAATTTTAATTTTTCGAACTTATTTGACTACCAAGTAGATACTTGGTATCACTATAATCGAAAAAAAGTTTTCCTTTTAATTAATGACCCACGAGGTTCCACTTAAAAAGTCACTTTTTATGTAAAAACTGTCAAAGCATACTTTGTTATGTCCTACTAGCCGTATAACAAAGAGATTGGAACATTGAAATTGCCTGGTGTTATATTAATGGTTAGGAATATTTCTAGCGTATTCGCGACTTTAGACTGAAAAATAAACATTCGAATTTCCAGTAACCAAGGAAACGAAAACTAACAAATATATTTTTGGATTCAGAAAATTACGTAGAATGCAAATATGCCAAAATATAGAGGGTGCTCCATTTAAAATTTTAAATCTGACCATATTTTGGTTTGGTCGACTCGATATGTACAAACATCAAAAGAAAAAAAAGACATTAATTCAACGCAATATACCTACTTTACGTAGAAATAGCAGAGAAAACAAATATTGCTGCTAAATAACGAAATATTTCCCCTCACAGTACGCTTCGATGTGTTTACCATAGTGTGAAATCTGGTACCGCTATTAAAAGTGGGGTTGGATTACCTGTTACTGGTTTCGTATCTATTTCTTATTTGTTGCCAAATCCATGTCATTTACACTGCATTAAGTTCTGTTTCCGATAATAATATTAGAAAAAATTAAATACTTACGATCTCAGCCTATCCTTTCATCTATTATTTCATGGTCATGCATATGACATCATCTGCTTTTTATTTGGCATCCCTCGAGGTTTAAATTTGGACCCTCTGTTATTTATTTTGGATATTAATAGCTTGCTTTAATCTTAATGATGATATAATCATCTATTGTCCTAGTAATGTTTTCGGCGACTCGAATGTTACGACTACGAAAAAGCAAGGACCGATTTGCTGTATAGAAGAAGGCAGCATATTTATTCCTTCCTCCATTTTTCTCTCAATTTTGTTTTATATTCACCTTAGTATTAACATTTGACACTTTATTTGAATCAACATATTTAATAAATAAATGGTATAGTGACTATATTCTGTGTTGTAAAATCTATTCGATAAATCATACTGCCATATATGGATTAAAATATAATTAGAGTGGCGAATGATTACAAGAAAAGTAGAATAAGCCGTGAAGATATAAGACTAATGGTAATGGAAACGTAAGCTGGTAGTAAATGGATGACAGTCACGCCAAGGAGAAATAAGGGACGAGAATTTTAAAATATACTTCGTAAAAGAATTCGCCTACGTTTATTCATACTGCGCGTTTTCAGGTTTCCTTTTTCAATCCTATTCATTCACTTCTATATATTTATCTTTTACTTTATTTTCTATACTGAGTTATTAATATTTTACCTTATACAGATCATTATGGATGTTGCACAAGAAATATATGATACACACTTATACATATATATACATTAATTTAATGGCAAGTTTGCGTTTTACAAGAGATCGGTCGTTATTCGACCATATATTACGTCGCATTTTACGGTCCATGTAGGTCACATAAATGTATAAGAAGAGGAATAACACGATTCGACGGCCACGAGAGATATTAATTTACGATTATAATTAATTAAGAGAAGCCATATCTCGGTTTCGTGGTGGTTTTGCTTCAATTAGAACGCCGCGTTTGGGTTCTATATGGTGTCTGTGTACCCCCTGGGTATTTTCCAAGACCGACATACGCAGAGAGATAAGCGTAGTCGCGAATCGATTGACTATTAATGTGTGGATATGTGTGTGTCCTTCTTGTATTTATGTATCTGTAGGTACAATGTCCGTATGTATGTGTGTATTGGCAAGTAATCGGAAAAACTTGTAATTCAAACGATTTACGTATCACGTGGGCAGTGCGATCGATATATACGTTTTATTTAATCGGATCGGGAAATCGGACAGCGTTTAATTGGAATTTATTGCCAGCGGTGTCGTCAACTTCGACTTCTATTCGACTGCTGGATTTTATTCGTCTACGAATTATTCTAGCACGTCATAGAAAAGCAATTTCGGTTAATTACTGATTGAGGATAATAATCTTTGAAATCCCCATAATACAGTTGTGGAACGAAACATTGGTTACAGACATAAAGTCATATTTACAAACAATCTTTGATCTAGAGTTATAACCAACGTGATTTTCTCAATTCTAAAACTAGAAAAAGCAAATCAGATTATGTTACTGAAGGATTAATACTACACTGAGGAAAATGTTTCAGATATTAAAAAAAAAAGATTAGAAGTAGATGGTAAATAAAACAGCTAGGCCTAGTTCTTCACAGATTCTTTAATGAAAAGCAAGCTACCGGTTTCGTCCCTAAGAGGACATTGGAAGGGCGAAACCGGTCGCTTGTTTTTCATTAAAGAATTTGTACGAAACTAGACCTAATTGTTTTCTTCACTATTTATTTGTAATTATTGTAATTATGTACTCACACAGAGTCACAACGGATTATATAAAAAGTATTTCACATAAGAAAATTCTTTATTTGAATCAAATATAGTAACTTAATTAAGACTGCTTCCACTGGAATGATCAAAATATTTCTCCAAAAATATATCTTTTATTCAAATAAATTACCTGAAAGCAAAAAATATTTGTTTAGATGTATGACATCAAACACAGTTTTCTTAAAGAAACTATTACTTTTAAGTTAGTACAGTTGCAGACAAAGTATTCAACTTAATACTAATAGAAGGAAATTAGTAGATGACAGACCTTAGATAAATAAAATAAAATAGAGTTTTGGAGTACAAAAATAGGTTTTTGCGAAGACAGTGGAACTATGTACATATATTATTAACTTTAGCCGTAAGCCTAAACAGGTCGTCGAAGAAAAAAGTTTAATTAGTAATATTTGTAGGAAATTTTATGTAATTTTATTTTTAAAAAAAGCTTATATACGGAAAGTTGATTGTTTCTGAGTTATAAGAATATAAACACAAAGAATATATATCTTTTTTATCTTCTTTGCGTTTTTGTTAAATACTGTGTCACGAAATTTGAAACCTCAGATTTGAATTCAGCAAGTCAATAAACAGGAAGAAGATCAAAACTACTACATAACTTTTGAATTTGGGTTAGATACATATAAAACTATAGAGTATCAAATTATATATGAAATAATTAGAATTTTACGTACATATATTAATTTAGGATATGAATAGGGTTCTTCTTTAGTCCATTTTATTTAACATTTCGTAGTGTTAAATAAAAGAAGCATGTTACTATGCGGTTATATTTTAGTTGATTTATTTATATATTTTGAAAATATAGTTATTTTATTTACTATATTATTTTGTCTATATTTTCATTTTTGGAATATCTGGCTGATTCTATTATTACTAACACAGGAAATCAACAAATAGTAATGTATTTCTAGGATTTCTTATTGTTGTATTCTGTAAAATGCAACTAATATAGGTATTGAAAATTAATCGTGTTATGGAATCAGAGCTCTGTATTTGCAAAAGCAATTGAATGCAGGAAATAGATTTACACTTTCTACATGATTCTACATGATAAACAGGGCATCTATTAAAATTAATTTTAGAAGTCCCCCGCAGGCATTCGAATATAATATAAATTCGAAATGTACCTACATACACATGTCAAGTTTACTGAAAACGCGTCCAGTCGTATTAAATTTATGTATGCATGCAATATAACTTATTGCTCTCCGGCAGTAATACGTATTATCGTTCTTTCGCTCGTTTCAATAACGTTAGCTTATTAATAATTAAACTTTCCATCAGATAATTCAGAGGATAGTCTTGTTATAACCTCTGCAGAGTAAGTTTGTTTTTCACTTAATGGATGCAAATATTATACATTCAGGTCGAAATTAACTATTGTATTGAATAGGATGGCTACGGACAATTTGTCACATGCGGTATAAATACTTGTCACTGTAAATATCAGCGTCGTCATTGTTTGTCGCTTTCGACTTGAATTCAGCTCCGAAGTCGGGCGCTTATCTGACAACAATCTCCGACTAGTTTGAAATCAGATATAGGACTAAAAGAATTCAAGTCACATTTGAAAATATCTCGAGGTTAATATTTCTTCTGAAGTAATAGTGATATAGATATCTAATCTTTTGGGAGTTAAGTCAATTTGCCATTTATCCATGTATTGCATCCATACAGATAGGTAGAATATATTTATTTATACTAAAGAAATTTAAAAAATGCGGTTAGCTGCTTGCTTCCAGGCTTTCACTCATTTTGTTTCTCTTAACATTTTATTAGTTTATTAATTTAAATAAAAGTTATATGCCCATTGTTTTTCTTTCGTTGTTAAATATCACAATTTTACAGGATGTACAATACCGAGACTTTAGAAATGTTTGATATTATTAACAAGAATTTTATAACTTACTAAAAATAATTAAGTTAGTGGTATCCTATTGTTTAGTGATTTTCTCTGATTTTAGGATTAGCCCTCTAACGTTTGCTTATGCCGTTTATACCATTTTAGATTATATATAAGCATTTATTCATATCTTCTTCTTCTATTTAAATAAAAAAAATATCAGCTATTATTTTCTTCTACATTAGCCAATTTTTGAAAAAAAATATGGTAAGAGTTAGGTATCTACTTCTTAAAATTATATTTGTAGACGCTTATTCTTTGCATCAGACATAGGGGAGTTTTCCTTTTTGTTGCCTCGCTATTGTCCAAATCGTGTTGCCCTCAAACAAACATTAAGTTCGTTCTTCGCCCTTCAGCAAAAATAAGGTCAACGCATCAAAAACTAGCGTGAAGTGGAGACAGCGAAATGTTGTAGGACTATTTATTCGCAGTTGAAACACTTTTTTTCTTAATTTAATTACACGAGAGCAAAAAACAAAATATTGAATGAAACATGAAACGGTTATATGAACACCTTCGTAGTGTTGGATACAAGCAACAAGTTTCCAAAAAAAAAATCGTCAAAATGTCAAAAATCGGAAGTGGTTTTATTTTTGAACTTTCCCTGTAGGCCCTGAAAAAGTGTCTTATATTATCCCATACATAAAAATTAAAAGCTGTGTCCTAATATGAACGAATTTGTTCTTATCGCTGTACAATTACACAAAGAAAAATTCATGTCCGATAAACCTCAATTTTTTACCATTGAGCCGTACATGCATTTTCATACGAATTATGTTTTTTTTGCCATCTAACAGGGAAGTTACTGTCTCTCAAATACTGAATATTTGGTTCTGGTCATCAAGTTAAATATGCCAATCCGATAATTAAATCCTTTGACATATTGGTCGACCACCTGCTTCAAACTGTTTACGAGGGTTATGGATAAGAGTCTGTGGAAGGAAGTTGGAAATGATTTGGAGAAGGGGCAAGCTTCATATAGACCGGGTAAAGAAACAAACGACAACACACATATACTGAGGAACACCACAGAAAGGAAGATAGATGCAGGCAAAGAAGTATATGTAACATTTCTAGACTTAAAAGCTGCTTTAGATTCAGTTAACAGAAAGATAATATGGAGTTTGGGCCAGCTTAACGTGAATAAAAAAACTAATTAGGGTAATTAAAAGTATATACAAGAGAGTGATCGGAGTAGCATAAATGAATGGACAAACATCAAGAAAATTCGAAATGACCAGGAGAATAGAACAAGGTGATAGTCTGATTCCGCTGCTGTTTGTGATAGTGATGGACAGACTTATAAAAAACACAAGAACAAGAACAGAACAACAGCAAATAATAGTAGGATACAATAATGTAGTATATATAGTAGTAATAGCGGATAGTAGTAGGAAGATGAAAAAACTAACTAGTGAAGATAGGGACAGAGAAAATTGAGGAGTTAGATCTTGAGATAAATAGTAAAAAATGCAGAACAATGATAATCAACAAAAATAACAACAAGAGCAAGAATGTGTTAATCCACATTAAAGGAAAATAGTTAGAAAGAGTTACAACTTATGAATATCTAGGCAGTATAATAACAGTAAATTTGAAGATAGATGCTGACATATATCTACCACCAATTAAGGAAAGCTAATAACATATATTACGCCATAAATTGAACCAGCATTGGAAAAGGGAATTAAATAAAAATATTAATCCAAGAGTATATACAACTGTGCTACCAATCGTGACATGCAAGCGAATCCTGGTCATTACAGAAAAAAAAAACATGAAACGAAGATAATTGCAGTAGAAATGAAATATCTATATAAAGAAAATAAGTGGGAAGACAAAATGGGATAAAATTCGTAACGAAGAAATAAGACAAAAGGTAAACCAAGAAATAAATAACCAATAAGATCGATGAAAAACAACTGAAATGGTATAGGCATATAGTGAGGATGGATAATAAGTCATTGATTAAAAAGTGCTAGAAGCAAAAAAAATTAGATAAGAGGAAGAAAGGAAGGCCTAGGAAGAATTTGAACGATGAAAGACATGATACGAGAAATGAAAGAACTGGCCAGAAATCGGAAAGCTTGGAGGGAATGGATTAACAAATCTAAGTCGTGACCAAATTCATCCGACATCTGTAATGGGCAAAAGGATTTTGAGAAGAAGAAGAAGACAGTTTACATCCGACACCTCAGATTCATTACCTTACCGATTTCTGCCGAGCTGAATTCAGGGCTGGTATCCTTGGCCTCTTTAGAAGGTTCCTGGATTCAACAGTAGTTAAATCCGTGTTCTTTTAAAGATTCGTTATGAATGCCTTGACGTCCAATAAGTTCTCGTGCCTTGGCTGCGAAAGGACACTTCCAGTGAAGATTTTATTCCTGAGTTGCATTGACCGCCATCCGTAATCTTGACACTGCCTAGCTGAAACTTTCTTTGGGTTTCTTCAGTTTGCGGTAGTGTTTTAAAGTTTTCATCAGATCTTTTTAACCCTCGATGCTCTTCTTATCACCCTTAGTAGTTCTCCCATCTTGATTTTATACTTTTTTCCTTCATTTGCGGCCTAGCTTCTGCCTTCTATTTTACTGATACACATATCTAACTCTAGGTACAGACCTTTCAACAGATCGTTTTTCATCCACGCCAGATGAAATTTGGTCCTTTAACGAAGCCGATATTCCTCCCAGGACTTGTTTCTCATCCTGGCTGGGGACAGGCATTGGTGTAGCTTTGATACGCTGGTATTATAGCACAATTTAATAATATTTAATGAATAATTTGTAATATTAACGATATTTTTTACTCACCTTGTTTACAATCAAGATATGTTTATGATTAGTAAACTGGTTTGTGTTCTATGCATTATATTCTAATTAGAATAAAGATATTTTTTAACAACACAAACTTTACAATACAGTTTTTTCGTGTAGCATTTGCATGATTTAATTACTAAATTAAATATGGAGTTGAACTTTTTCCTACGGCTATCTCCTCACAGATAGCCGTTGGATAGCAAAGTTACATAATAATTTTGTCATAAAACCATAAAAGTGCATTACGACATTGATGTGATGATCAATTTAATAAGAAAACAGATGTTGTTAAATGGGATACTACAAAACCAAACACAGTCCGTCACCGTTATGCAGCAGAATTAAAAGGTATTAATTGTGTCGAGGTTTCTTCTCAGATAATTTAATTAAACCATATATAGTTCGGTAAATTGGAGGAAAAAAGGTCGCAGGCCCTTTTTTCTATTCCCATTTGACGGTATGCCTCGACGGTACGGCGATATTAAAAAAGATGTTAACTGTTTACCGACTGACCATTAGTTAAGACAAACGGTCACATCACTCTTGGGATCGCTGTTCATCAGTGTTTATCACGTCAACAAACCACACTGTCTGTTCAAATGCATTGGGCCTTGTGCGATCCGTAAAAAAAATAATTGCGCACGTGCATGTGCACAGGTGCACAACCTAGGGCGGATAAATAAATTTATCCGCTAATTAATATCTAATTAGATGTAGGTCACACTGTATAATTAATGATCGAGTTGAAAGCAATTTTTCTTAGAGCATAATTTATTTTAGTTGTGTAATTGGGTGTCTCATTTTATTTTTTGCCCGATTAATTTTATACCAGAAACATGGTCTATAATCAATTAAACTATTGACGTTTTATTAAAGAGTATCAGGAATTACAAAAAAATAGCACGATGGGACAGGTCCCTCAATAATATTCATTGCTTTCTTGTTAAATACGATGCTACGTATTAGATATAATAATATAATAAAAGTTGTTAAATTAAAAACAGTTTCTTTTTTTACGAACAAATAACTGAAATGTGTTATCCTATATAAGTAGTATTTTCACGTATTAATTGGAATGCGCGAAGCTTATTACGCTACGATAACATTTACATAAATTGAATTCATTAAAATTACACTACTTCTTTCGTTAATTGAGAATCATTTATTTCATTTTACATTTTCAAGAATGCTCACAAGAAAATTGCTTGTTGTGTAAGCGGCATGTACTTTTCAAGCCATTTTGAATATACTTATATGTATGTTTGCTTCTTTGTTTCTGGATGGTAATTAAATCGTTCTAGAAACGAGTTTATTCTGGATTCTGTTTTAGTTAAATCGAACTAGGTCGTGATTTTTGGTTCGTCATTCCAATTATTTTGAAAACTATTTTGTTACAGTGACTGGATCATTCCTGGTTTAGGATTAGTCTGGGATATTTTGTGTGCATTGTTGACTTGATGCGATGAAACACGCTTTGTATTATTTATTCAGATCAACGGCGAGCGGTGAGCCACTTCCAAATTGGCTCCGGTTTCAGACGGTTTGCCGGTCTCCGCGGAGTTCTAGTGAAAGAGGGGTTGGTGGGCCTATATGTATATTGAAGCAGGGCCAGCTGTATCTAGCTCCACTGCTCGTTGATTGGTTTATCGAGTCACGGGGTAGTTAGGAATATTTTAAGCACGTTATAAATAAAACAATATGCTTACGCGCATACGGCAGCACGTCATTGCTGAGCAAAAATTGCCCCACATATATAATTATTATTATATTTTGGTCAAATAGAAATCGATTCTGCTTGTGATGGTGCTGTTAATGGAAAAAGTAGGTTTAGAAAATCCAAATGGTGCTACGAAACACATTTTAAAACGTTTAAGGCGTTTTGAAGATTCGATTTTCTAGAAAAAAACGACGAAAATACTTTGTAAATACACACGAAATTCGTTAAAAATTATATAAAATTAGATGTGCGAGCGCTATTAGATGGCGACAAGATAGATAAAGTAAATGTCAACTTAAACGGGCTTTCTGAAGCAAAGTTGCCTATGAATTACATTTATTAATAGTTGTGAGTAAATTTGGATTTTAACACTTTACTATTTAACACAGATATATTTGGTTGTTCTTGATGTGCTCCGCAATGACGTCATCTGACCGGCCTTGACGAATTTGAGATTCAAATTAAGCATACGGTGTTATTTGTACCGTGATTCTAAGCATATGCATTCCCAGATGCGTCATTAGTATAATAGTTGATGTAGTTACTGCGGTTTAACTTGCACGTAAGTAAATCGTAAAATAACACGACAGCTGTTTTATTTAAAATTTTGCATTTTTTAAATTAAATACTCGTTTATTTTCGTATATTCAAAGTTGGTAATTAATGTTCAAAAATAAAAACAAAAATGTAAGTAATTAAGAATAACCTAACATGTTAATTAATAACCGGAAAGAAATAAAGCTTGCGTTTTTGATCAGCGTTTTGGATATCTGTGAGGTTTTGAGTTTTTAGTTGCATTAATAAAATCTTGAAACTATATTAGAATACCTTTTGGGCCACATGATTAATCAATCTTTTGTTAGTTTTACACATTTGTTGATAGAGTATGCATTATTATCGATGTCGTATAATGCACATATTAATTGCTATTTACATACTTTTGTCTTATTCCACAGTATACTTACCTATATATACTTAGGTTAGTATAAAATATATGCATTAAGTTACTATTTCTAAGTGGTTTACTTATTTGAAACTAAAAAAAAATAAATTTCAAACATATAGGTAAACCATATTTTTTATTTTGTTTCAAAATATAGCAACCAATGAAGTTATACGATGTTGAAGAGACACCAGGCAGATTCTTACATAATACTCAAGGATCTATTCTTACATTTGACAGCTACTTCATCAACGGCGTTACGTTGTTTTCTTATTTCTCAACTACCACAGCCTTCTAGGAAATACTGCGTTGGGGTTGTGGCAATTACAGTAACATTTTCTCTGTTTAAAAGAGAATTATGAATGAATGTCTGAAGGTGTAATTCTCGATAACGTCTTCCTTTGTATTGATGTTTGCTTTTAGAATTCATGTTTTATGTTATAATTTTTCAGTTTCGTTTAATTCACAATTTATTGAGTTAAATAAGTGGATGTAGTATTGTTAATACCTATTAGCTACAAACGTTTTTTTTTTGTTGTAATAAATAGCGTATGTTCGTTTATGAATGTTTCAAGTGCTTTTTGTTGTAATTTCATAGATATTATTCTCTGTGCTAAGTTTTCTTCAAATATTTAATATGAATCCGTAATAGAAATATTGAATATATTTAGATTAAACAAATATTGTCAAAACTAATTAATAATAATAGGGGTAAAGAAGTTTATTAGCACCAAATATCAAACACAAAATACACACACCAAATAACCATAAAGATTTATATACCAATAACAAATATAACAATCTGTGATGCTATGAACTATTCTATAAGTTAGAACATAGTTGATATTTTACTTTGCAGCTTTGTCCTAGTAATTAAAAATAAAGTAATAATAATAAAGGTGTTCAGTGCTTGAAAAGGTCATGGTAGTAAGCTAAGATTTTATTTTTGTCAGTTGTCAAAAATAAGTTGTCAAGTCAGTTTTGATTAAAGAAAGGTGTATGTCAGTGCGAGGTTTTATTTTTAAGCTTAGTGCGGGGTTTAAGTGTTAAACAAATTAAAATATTTAACACACCCTCATATTCATAAAGAACTGTCACCAAAAAGTTAAAAGAAGTTTATACGGAACTTACACCCCGTGAACGGTGAAACAAGAAATAAAACATTGGTCCTTCGAGCCGGATAGCCCGACGTCTCCGATCCACATCAACGCACTCAAGCTTAGAGGTAGATATCCAATTACTTTTTCTTCTCATACACCATGAGTCAAGAATCAAAAGCCGCTTCCCTAAAAACATTAAGATGCCAAAGAACAAAAAAAGATCATGTCTACTAGAACTGCCGAATATCTTGACAATCTAGATCTCGAACACATAAACATTCAATCACTCAATGAACGTCACAGACAATTAGAAACGTCATTTGAACAATTTGAAGACATTCAAGAACAAATTGAGGAGCTAATGGGAATCGAATGCGATAACAATGAACGCAGTAGTTTTGAAATAGAACATTTCAATCTGCTAGGTAGAATTGATCAACTAATTTTAGATCAGTCTCCAAGTGTCAATAAAATTAAATGCGAAACAAATGTGTCTAATGTTGCCAACGTGCCCAGTTTTCGTTTGCCAAGCATATCTATACCCGAATTTTCTGGTTCGTATGAGGATTGGACAAATTTTTACGACACATTTTCTTCGTTAGTAGATTCCAACCCTGATATACCAGACGTTCAAAAAGTTCCATTACTTAAAGTCAGCCTAAAGGGATCCGCAACTGAGGCACTTCGCTCATTGTCAGTCTCTAATGAGAATTATTCCATCGCTTGGAATATGCTGCAGAAGAGGTACGACAATAAACGTCTTATTGTTGAAGATCACATTAGAGCATTATTTGAATTGCCTGTCATGCAAAAGGGCAACCCAACACCTCTTCGCTCAATTTTGGACGGCATTATTAGGCACACTAGCGCGTTAACCTCTCTTAATTTGCCAGTAGAACATTGGGACGCATTACTAATTTATTTAATCAAGAAAAAAATGGATTCAGGCACCAATCAAGAATGGGAAGCACATTTGCCAGACACAACATCATTACCCACATTGGAAACATTAACAAACTTTCTTAACAAAAAATGCCAAACTCTGGAATTGCTTTCAAGAAACTCACAGTCACAATCACTCACCATTCCAAAGCGTACATCACATGTAGCAACAGTAGCAAATTGCAAAATCTGCTCAAAAAATCACATGATTTTTCAATGTGAAACCTTTCTCAAAATGTCACCTGAACATCGAATCAGTCAAGCTAAATCAAAACATTATGTCTAAACTGCTTAAAATCAAATCATACCACACAGCAGTGTAGATCTCAATCATGTAAGATTTGCCACAAGAAACATAACACTTTATTGCACTTACATTCAAGAACCGATGAATTCAAAACCACGGTACCTATCCAGGAACCTTCAACTTCAGAACCATCGTCATCTACAGTTAGCAATCATGCCGTGCAACAAGCAATCACACCACGGTATTTTATCAACTGCGGTTATTGATGTATTTGATATCAAAGGCAAGCTACATGCCTGCAGAGTATTACTCGATCCTGGATCCCAGTCAAATTTTATTTCAAAAAATTTAGTAGAGCAATTGGGTATTCGAGGAGAACCATTTCATATTCCTGTAGTGGGCATTAACCAATGCCATACTCAAATAAAAACTGTTGTGTACACTAAACTTAAATCAAAATACAACAATTTTCAAAGTCACGTCAAGTGTTTAGTGCTTGATAAAATCACTGAAGATTTGCCCCAAGTTTCTGTTAATTTATCAAACTTTAATATACCTAAAAACATCAAGCTTGCTGATCCAAGATTTAACATTTCAAATCCTGTTGACATGTTGTTAGGAGTGGATTTATTTTGGAAATTGATGTGTGTAGGCCAAATTAAATCAAACGAAAACCATCCATGCTTACAAAAAACCCATTTCGGATGGATAGTGGCAGGATCTGTAATGTCCGACAGCAAATCTTTAACATCAATATCCTGTAATCTTTCACTTACCAATTCGCTAGATGATAAAATTACATCATTCTGGGAATTAGAAGATATTTCATCAATCAAAAGGTATACATCAGATGAACAAGCATGTGAAGAACACTTCAGAAATACACATACTCGTGACGATTCTGGTCGCTTCACTGTTAAGCTCCCATTCAAACACAATACACCTAAGTTAGGCGATTCTTACAACACAGCTTTAAAACGATTACACTGTTTAGAAAGAAAATTCAGCAAGGATAATGATCTCAAAATTCAATACATAAACTTCCTAAATGAGTATCTCACATTAGGTCACATGAAGCGTATCTCTGAGTCAGAATCCCCTTTACAATCAGAGGATTGCTACTATCTCCCGCATCACGCTGTCCTAAGACCTTCTAGTACTACCACAAATTAAGGGTAGTATTTGACGGCTCCGCAAAATCATCCACAGGCATTTCTCTCAACGACAAACTACTTGTTGGTCCCACTATTCAAGACGACTTATTTAGCATCATCTTAAGATTTCGCACTTATAAGATTGTTTTAATAGCGGATATTGCTAAAATGTACCGGCAGATATTAATTGACAAAAATGATGCGAAATTTCAAAGAATTCTTTGGCGTGATGATTCTAAACTGCCCATTCAAACCTTTGAATTATCCACTGTCACTTATGGTACAGCTTCAGCTTCTTTTCTTGCTATTCGATGTTTGCATCAGTTAGCCCAAGACCACAAGTTAGAATTTCCTGTTGGAAGTAAGGTCACTTCGGAAGATTTTTACGTCGACGATCTAATCACTGGAGCTAACACAATCGATGAAGCTATTGATATTATTAACCAAACAACAACTCTTTTAAACAAAGGAGGTTTTGAGCTGAGAAAGTGGTGTTCAAATAATCCCAACATATTTGAAACCACTGATATTCCTACATCCACCGACTCTCTATATCTCTTAGACAAAGAAAATATCAAAACATTAGGTCTTCTTTGGAATTCACAAAAGGATCAGCTTTCATATCATATTCCTGAACGAGAAATCGCACCAAAAATCACGAAACGCTCCATCCTCTCTTTCATATCAAGTTTGTTTGATCCTTTAGGTTTAATTGGGCCCACGGTCTTAATCGGTAAGATAATGATGCAGAAACTTTGGCAAGCAAATGTAAATTGGGACGAATCAGTTCCCTGTGATATTCATTATCAGTTCAATTCATATTTACAAGATATGCAGTGGTTGTCGAAATAAACATTTCAAGAAATGTAATTCCTTCAATAATTCCAATGACATTGAATTCCATGGTTTTTGCGATGCCAGCGAAGCAGCTTACGGTGCTGTATATACATCAAAAGCACTGATCACATGAGTAATTATTAGTTGTAATCTTTTGTGTTCTAAATCACGAGTGGCACCAGTAAAATCAATTTCACTCCCAAGACTTGAATTATGCGGTGCGGTG
Organism: Protaetia brevitarsis; assembly: GCA_004143645.1. Classification (NCBI taxonomy): domain Eukaryota; kingdom Metazoa; phylum Arthropoda; class Insecta; order Coleoptera; family Scarabaeidae; genus Protaetia; species Protaetia brevitarsis. The sequence continues at coordinate 2,121,381 of RXPK01000294.1, forward strand.
CTACTTGCGCAATTAGCCAAGAGGGTAATTTCCAAATTAAATCTAAAATTCAAAAGAGTGCGCTATTGGACCGACTCCACAATTGTATTAGCGTGGCTGAAATCTCCAAATAAGCAGTGGAAAACCTTTGTTGCAAACCGCATAAGTCAATTTTAGAGTCAACTGAAACATCCGCTTGGCACATGTAAGTTCGGAAGAAATCCCGCAGAGATTATATCGCGTGGTATGATTGCTTCCAAGTTGCGTGCTTCGAAGCTGTGGTGGCATGGTCCTGATTTTTTACAACTTGTCCACAACAATGATGTGCCCTATGAAGTACCTAGTGATTAGTAATTCCTGAGAAAGGAGACTACTGTAGTTTTATCTAGCATTCAACAAACTCAAATTCTATTTTCACTCGGTATTCGAAATTATCAAAATTGTTTAGGGTTACCGCTTATTGTATAAGATTTATGAAAAACATCGCTGCGAATCTCAAACATGAAGGTGAAGAATGCCGTTCAGGGCCGCTCTCCTTAGCTGAAATTGATTTAGCTAAAAAGCGCTTAATTAAGCTTGTCCAAGAGGAATCCTTTAATGCTGAAATAATGCAACTACAAACGTCTGGTCTCGTCAATAAAAAAAGTCCATTAATCAGTTTAAATCCATTTCTGAATGACAACGGAATAATTCGAGTAGGAGGAAGGCTGCAAAGAGCAAACATATCTTATTCACATCAAACACCCTGTTCTACTACCATCGAAACATCCTTTCACAAAAATGGTCATTACACATTTTCATATACAAACACTTCACGCAGGAGCACAAGGCACTATGGCTGCGATAAGAAAGGAATATTGGCCATTATCATTGAGATCTGCTACACGTCAAATCATTCGTCGGTGCATTAATTGTTTCAAGGCGAATCCAACAACTCGCGAATACATGGGAAATCTACCGGAGCATCGATTACAACCTGGACGACCGTTTCTCAACACCGGAGTCGATTACTGCGGTCCATTTATGATTCGAGAGAGTAAAAGAAGAAACAGCAAAGTCAGCAAAATGTATGTCGCGGTTTTTGTCTGTTTGACTACAAAGCATTACATTTAGAAATGGTAAGTGAACTATCCTCGAATCTTTCATAAACACATTGCGACGGTTTATGGCACGAAGAGGAAAGATAATCAACCTATACTCTGATAACGCGACTACTTCGTTGGAGCAAATAAGAATTAAAAGAATTGCACAAAATGCTTAACAAATGAGCTCGCTAAGAATGAGATTTCGAAAATACGCTCTAGAGAATCACATCCATTGGCACTTTATTCCACCCAGAGCCCCACACTTTGGCGGACTATGGGAAGCGGCAGTGAAGTCAATGAAGAACCACTTAAAAAGGGTATCAGCGTCTGCATCCCTTACTATTGAAATGTTTAGCACGTTGTTAGCAGAAATTGAGGCAATTCTCAATTCCCGTCCTCTCACTTCCTTATCAAATGATCCCAACGATCTCTCCTTTCTAAGTCCTGGTCATTTCTTAATTGGAGACACTCTCACATCGATACCAAATCACGATTTGACAGATGTAAAAGTGAATAGGCTCACCCAGTGGCAACATGTTCAGAAAATCAAGACCCACTTTTGGAACCGATGGAAAGAAGAGTATCTCAGCCAGTTGCACCAGAGAACCAAATGGAAATGGAATCAGCAAGGAGCCCTCGTCGTAGGACAATTGGTGATAATCAAAGAGGACAATATTCCTCCCCTGCAGTGGAATCTTGGTCGCATCGTAGAAATCCATCCTGGCAAAGATGGGATCGTCCGTGCCGCGACTGTTCGACACAGCATGGCATTTTCAAGCGACCTTCATGCAATTTTGTGTTTTGCCTTTGAATTATGATTTCATAATGTTATTTTCTCAATCACTGAGCCATCTTTTTCCTTACTTGTTTTGAAAGTGAAACCTTTCAAGGCGGGCGGCATGTTCAGTGCTTGAAAAGGTCATGGTAGTAAGCTAAGATTTTATTTTTAAGCTTAGTGCGGGGTTTAAGTGTTAAACAAATTAAAATATTTAACACACCCTCATATTCATAAAGAACTGTCACCAAAAAGTTAAAAGAAGTTTATACGGAACTTACACCCCGTGAACGGTGAAACAAGAAATAAAACAAAAGGTAAGAGAAATAAAATAATATTAATAATGGTAACCTGCTCCAAATTGCAGGTGGACTAATAAACTTGTTGACGTGAGGTACATTAATTAACAGCACACATATGTAAGTCACGTCCAGAAAAAAGTTAAATTCGGAGAAATATAATATTATTTATTATTATATCAAATATTAGGGTTGTACCTAATAATAAACTTTCAACCTTTTTTTGTAGAGCAATGCCGCAATTAGTATTTCCTTTTGATGTTCTATACGAGACAATTCGAAACAGTTCGTTTTTTATCAAACTAGGATTCTTCCTTAATTGAATGTTTCAAATTCTACATCTTACCAACAGCGGGAAGTGTTTTAAATTAATCTTTGAAAATGCCGTATCAATTGCAGTAAACAAATAAAGTAACAATTATGAGTTGAACTCGAAAAGTGGTTATTTTATGGATAAAACAAAAAATAAGCAGATTTATATTGCGACAGAGAGTTAGGCGATACCAACAGCACTAGTGAACCCCAAGATACGATATAATCAAGACTGGTTTCAGAATGTATTCGAGAGCTGAATAGCCTGACAGACCGCAATAAAGTCAGTTTGTTGTGGGTGCTCCAACATTCAACAATCGAAGGAAACGAAAAAGCCAATGAGTTAGCAAGAAAGGGAATATCTACTTCATATATAGGCCCAGAACCTATTCTAGGAGTGTATAAAAACACAGCACGAATGCAGAGAAGAAGTTGGGTCAAAGGAGAAATACAAAGAACACTGGAGTAATACAATCAAGCAAATTCATGCTAAGGACTTTAGGAGACCATAAAAAAAGAAGTCTGAAGAACTACTCCAGCTACACCTGCAGAAAATTGGAATCAACACTGGAGATACTAACTGCAGACTGTGCAATGAGAGGACAGAGAACGCTTACCACATTCTGTGCGAGTGCAAGGCTCTAGACGCAAAAAGACTACAATATTTGGCAAGCCAAAAATGAACGCAGAGGATTACTTCAATATTCAATCAACCAGCCAGAGACCTGTACAGATTAGTGCAGGGTACTAGGATCCTAGAATGGCTGGTATAATTTAATGAGTAAAAGAAATGGGAGACTAAAGAGAAAAAGCCAAGAGACTGCAGTGTTTTCGGAGACTTCATTCAGACGGCTCCCACAATAAAAAAAAACTGATTTTCAATTCACCTTTTATTGTAATCATGCACTCACACAGACTCCACCTGGAAGAATTAGACAAAAAAATGGATAAAACACAGAAAACCCCAAGGAAACCTCCGCTCCATATAATTGCTTTGTCTTTTAGATTATTTCTAGGGAATTGAATAGTTGCAGGTATTCGATAAACTTAATGTATCAGCAGAAAACCGCTTGTTCAGAAAAGCTAAGTCTTACGCATTCCTGTCTTTTTTTATCCAAAAATATAACTAAACAAATTGCACTGACTTTCAATACAATTCAAGTAATAGTTAATGGAGCTTCTCTTGGAGTTTTTTGAAAAAAAAAAAAATGTCTAGAGCGCAGAAAAAAAAATACCTGTACGAAAATGTGCAGATTTCTTTTACGAAGTTTTCGTTTTGCGATGATAAAGCAAGATTAAGTTATGTTAATGCTAACTTTAGCTTTTGAAAACACAACAAAAGTCGTTTAAAAATATTCATTATCTTTGGGGAAACGGAACGTATAGATCACCGTATTCTAAAAGTCGACCACGGCGAATAACTTGGTCGTTTAGACTTTAGAGGTTGATGTAGTATTATCTTAGTATATGGATACCTTCAAAGCATGTGCTTATGGTTACTGTGGTATAAGCTTTAGAATGGCCCCTTTGCTTTACTTAAAGCTTTTTTTTTTAAGTATTTAGTTAATTGAGGCTTAAGGTAATTGCAGAAGCTCTGTAGAATGTAAGGTACCTAAATATTGGGAAAGTTTTTATGGCATATTACGCCATATGCTACTCATTTACACCATTAGCAAGAAAAGCTTTTGCAACGAACTAGGTACACAGGGAAAGCTAAGTTCTCTGAGGAAAGATCAACAAAGTATGGCAACTTTCATAAATAGTAGATTGAGACAATAAGAGCCACGATTCATACCCAAGAAGTTATTGCCAAAATATGTTTTCCGAAAAATTAGGAAGAAAGACAATAACATAAAAGACAATCTACCTTTATTTCTGTCTTTTTTCACACGGATTGCAATTACAGCTCGCCTCCTGGGTAATGCTAAACGGTTAGAAGATGCCAATGTGCCAATAAAGTTTAATCCAGGTGACCATAATTGCATGTGGTCGAATAACTCTGTACCAAAGATTATCGTAATATGCGCATAGACGATGTTTGTTGTTGCTTCTGTGTTTGTCAGGTAGAACCTGAATCATTTTGATGTTTAGATGCCTAAAATACGGAATACAGCGTGTTGACTGCTTACGGGTTAGTTAATGTTTGAAATAAGTCTACAATAGTCAGTGTACAAACCGTGCAGTGCATCAGGATGTTCTACAACGTAATGATCTTATTAAGGAATGTGAAACTCAAATTTAAGTTTATAATAATGTTATGGAATGTGTGTCATTTACGTATGAGTCTAGTTGATTTCATTTCCTAATTAAAATAAAATGTTACTTAAAATTTAGTCACACATTTTACCTTAATGGATGCGATATAAATTGCTTCCTATATAAAATGTCAATTCAATGTACCATGTCTTTTTTGTCGTAAATATTGGCTACATGTATTTTGCTTGGAGTGAGCGTTTGGTTCGGAAGGTTCTGTTTTGATAGTAACCAGTTTTTCAATAGCATAAAATTTATTTCCGCTAAAAATTTGATCATAAAATACAAGGACGAACTTTAGTTATGTAAGTACTGGAATTTATAGGAGTATTTTATAAGTTTAACTTCCATCGTTCGTGCTATTTACAAAAATAAATTGAAATAGTTTATTTATCGTATAGCGTTATAAATTTATAAATATGCACAAATATATCTGGGTGCTATAAAACTGGACAAAAAGCAGTATAATACGAAGAATTTACATTTTTTATTACGTATTGCAACAGCAAAAAAAAATTAATACCTACCCCTACACGATTTTAATATGAAACTATTAATACCATTTATTATGACGCAATATTAAATAAATACAACAATTTTCTAAATTCAAAAATTTCTTAAAAAAAATATATTGACCAAAAACCGTTGTAATTTGGGAGATTTTTTTTGTAAATGTTTAAGTTATATTGTAAAAACATTTAGGCCTCTTTCAGACGAGGTGATTAGTTGATTCCACAAATTGAACGGACGGTTTTCAAGGAGCATAGAGATGTAGCAAATGATTGAAAACCGCCCGTTCAATTAGTGGAATCAACTAACTGCCTCATCTGAAGGAGGCCCTAGTTTCGTAAGAAGTTTTTCTCTTGTTTCTTTTTTTTCTGACGATTTTCTTGTAATTTAGAAAATAAAGCGTTTATTATTATTATTTTTTATTATCATACTACTTGTTGTCAAATCCGATAATAGGAAGTATTAATAACATTCCGTTTGCTACATTCTTGCTACCTCCTAGTAATAGATGTGCTAAAGCGCAGATTACCCGCATTTCCCTCCTGCATTGGGTGTGATTGCGGGGTCAGACCGGTCATGATGCGGTGCAGGAGTTACTTTGTTCTGTGAGAGTCGTTTGTTGATAACGGTAGCTCTTATACGATATTTACCAGACGTATACACTCAAATAATATGATATAACCGTATCTGTCAAATCTGTTCAATTTACATTGAATAACCATTTCAAACCCAGTGAAATAAGTGGTAACGCCATCTTTACGACTATTTCTGTAATACAATATAATCATTGTTGCTATACCGGTTATGCTATGGGTGTTTTTTTCACAATTTGGGTATAAAATTTTCCAGACGATCCACAACAGTGGCAGCCTTGACGCATAGAAAACTTGAAAGATCTTTATCATTGGTTAATTTATTTCCGCATTTTATCCTTTATTTTGTTAGTACTGAATATAAAATGCAGCAATTGATTAGGCAAGTTGGTAATATATTATTCTTAGTTAAATTATATTTAACCTACACTGAAAGAAAAGATTAGTTGAAAATAAGAAGCCACTGCACTATCAAACAAATATCAACTTTGAATATTGCCCTAACATATTGCTGTGGTCTGGCACCCCGGTTTTCGTAAATTCAGTTTTTTTTCTTGTTCATTCCAATTAGTCTTTATCAATGTTGCGCAAGAGTTTCCACAATTTCATTTGTGTATTTTATTTTATATAAGATTTTGTTAATTGAATTGATTTGTTTAATTTATATTAATTTTATTCAGTTGTACATATTGCGTTCACTTGTATTGTTTATTGTTATTATGTTTTGCGATTTCGTCCGTTGGCGGACAGATCTTTGTGCGTTGCAGCGCACGCAGCTGTAGGATTTTTATATGTATGCGATTGTTTTACCCTGAGGGGCCAGTTCTTTGACAAGATGCCGGTGTAAGTAGATTGTAAATTTATTTTCATTGCTGCCATTTTGGTATTTCTTTTATATTCAAAGATTTGTTTCGTTAATTCTGATTTATATCATCCGTCAAGGAACTCACTCTATAATAATTGGTATTATATTATTGTGTGCACAATTTGGATGTAAGATCTTTTCTTATTTCGTGCAGGAAGATAATATTTAGTTTAAAGAGTTAATTTTTCGGTTTTTTTTTAATTTTGCTGTTTTGTAATTATTTTTAATCACCTCGGGTTGGCTGAATAGAAGCATTGTGCTCGCTTTTAGTTTTCATTTGTTAATTTATTTGAATTCTCCAAGATTAATGTAGTTTGGTTAATTTTGAAACCACGTGGATTTTTGTGAAAAAAAAAGGATTATCTTCTTGAACTCTTTTGTCTTTTGTTTGTTAAAGGATTTGCATTTTGCTTTTGTAAATTAGGGTCTAATGCAGTTTTTGATTTCGGCAGAGCCCTAAGCTCATGTTTTTTTTTTTGCAATTTGTCACAATGTTTTTTTTTTATTATAATAAATTATTAATTGTTATTAACGTCATTTTAAATTCTGTTCTTTTAATTTCGATTAAACCTTTTCAATTTTTGGAGTAATTAAAGAAAGATTTCTTTCTCCCACATTTTGCATTTCGTGATTAGTTTAATTGCGAGAGTAATCTGAGTTTAATTGTTCTTTTGCGCCCTTTTTATTTTTATCCTCTGAGCTAGTTAATTTATTTTTCATTTTTAAATTCATTTTGTATTTTCTTTTGGACCTTCAGTACACAGCAATATGTATGTATATCATTTGCATTATTGTTCTACATAAGCAATGTTAAATATCAATAAATGCATTTAGTAACCATCATTTTTCGTAAATAAATTGTGTCCAAATAAATTATCCAACACACCGCTACGAAGTGCACATAATGTGTCTGCATACATTTTTTTAACGAAATGAGCTGCTTTCGTTTAAAGCAATCAAACTCAAATAAATAGGTTTGTTTATATATGAATTTGTCTTTCTCTTATTGTTAGTGTATAATGAAAGAAATTATATTCTCACTATTGCGTAGTTATATTTATTGGAAATTTAATTTATTTTTCTTCAGGATATTTATCAAGTAATCATTAAGCCATTCACAAGTGTGAAAGGTACATATACGCATGTAGATATAAAATCGTATCCGTGTTTAAAAAAGAACAAATTCCACAATGAAATGGTAAATTTATTAACTTTTATTGTTCGGAAAGCGTTGAGTAAATCTCACATACGTGTTAAAAATACACCGAAAAATTAAAGTACGAGCTTTACGTCAAACAACGAATTTCTCACGGTCCATGCGCTAATTGAAACCAATCAACACCGGCCAAGAGACCGGTGTTAATTCAACAACAACACAAATAATAACTCGAAACTATGTCCGTAACACCTCCCGTTTACACACGCATACGGTTAAATTAAACATAAAATGTCAAAGAGTGTAGATAAGGCGGCCTAAGGGGTTTTAAGTACGACTCTACATATGTATTAATTGCGGTAAAATTACAGCCGGAAAGAAGAGAATTGAATGTGGTCACTTACTTGATAGAATTTGCACAGATTTACGTTGTCCAAGTCACTTATAGAGTTGATCACCATCGTGACGCGGCTGTCTCGCTCTTAAGTCGCTTCGGTACTGGCCCCGAAGTTCAATTTCTGGATAGTGTACGGACGTGTGATGATGATGACCAGCTGTTAAAAAGTGACCTAAACCCGCCCTCATTTGTAACTAAAACAAGTGAAGGGTTAGGGTTCGCGCCTTACGCATTATGAAAAGTTTGTGTAGGTGAAAATACAATCAACATATTCAAACTTTTTATCCTACGAACTTATGAAGAGCTTCAATTCATCAAATTATTTTTATACTATACAGTTCCTTTTATTTGTAAATATTTAAGAAATTTTAAAATTGTATAATACCAAATTAATGTAATTAAGGTTCAAAGTAATTAGCTCTGCCTGGATGTTTATAATATATGATAGGGCGGTCCTAAAAAAATGAAAGTCCACATATTTAATACAGAACCTCCCAGTTTTGTTACTTTCCCCAGTCGGCCCTAGAGTTTGTAAAACAGCGACCTTTCAAGTTTTCCCGACTTTTATTTTTATTTTAATTTTATGCCGGTATAAGCAACCTTTTGTTGTCTTTTCTATGAAATATGCCAGCTATTTTATTTGTTTCACTTATAAATAGCTTTTGCGAATAAAATTCATAACCTTCTGATTTCACGAAGAGTAAGTAAACATCCACAGTTTCTGTATGTTACATTTAAAAGGCTATTGGAAGTATTTCATAATAAGAAACTATTTAAATAATTTTAAAGCCAAAATGTGTTATTCGGTCACTATTTTTCCTTTTACCTCAAACCCCGGATGAAAGCACAGATCTCTTAAGTGTATCTTGTTATAAGTAAATAAATATGATTATTAATTCTGCTATTTAAAAATAAACACATTTTCAAAATAAGAAAGCTAAAAAAAATATGGTCCTGACTCAATAATGCATTTTGAAACAGTTAATATAATATCTAACCAGGATATATGTTACGTCTTCTAGTATTCTTGAACAACCCCTATTTAATGAAATATTATCTCCAAAATAAACATATATTCTGCATCGCTTATAAGATATAGTATTTTTGTTCTTCATCTTTAGTAATTCTATCTTATAAGTAATCCAATAGTTAAACATCTTATTTCATAATGTCATTAAACAATTCTAAGGCTTCGTTCATTTGTTGCATTTATGGATTCTTTGTTTCAAAATACTGGAACTGTTCCAAAAAATCAATCAATACAATAATTTTTAGAGCCTTTGATTTTATTTTACTGCTACGACATCCTCCACTACTATATTGTAACCTGTTTGTTGGTTTTTTTCTCCTCAATAATTCTTAATAAATAAATTACTAAATTCTTTTAAATCCATCTTGGCTATTATCCAATAACGAAAAAATCATGTTTTCTGCACTTACAATAAAGTATAAATTAGCGAAAAAGTTTACAGCCATGTTGTTTGTCTCAGAAGTTAACAGTGAATGCATATTTTTTTTTCCTTTTGTATTTTTTACATATTTTTAAATATAGGTAGTTTAAAAAGACAAAAAGAACATATAGCAAACATTTTCATCAGTTTTTAATTTCATCAGTTAATAAAATAATTTGTAAAGGTATAATAGTAAAATAATATAAAAATATATTTTAAAAGAACAGAGTTTAGCCAATTATCATTATGTTACCACATTTACTTCGAAGAATATGTACTTTCTACCAGTGGCGGCTGATGCATCAAGTGGGACCAATACAATGATTGAAGTTCGTGTGCTATCGTCTGAAACTACGAATATGTTACGAACTTACACGAAGAAATTAGATCATTGTAATGGTCCTTGTAAAACGTAAGCACCACTCGCCGCTGCTTTCTGCAATTTACAGCATTATTGTTTTATTGACTGACGTTTACTGACGTTTTGGTAGTCTTCATTTTTTCCGATATTTTTCAGAGTTATTACAATTACAGTGTGAATAAGTATACAAATCTAAAATATATAAACCTTTTTTTTGAGAAGTTTACTCATTCTAATTAACGTCGTTAAAATTAAAATTATATTATCGTCAGAACCGGATACATATATAATACATTTAGCCAAATTGCAGTCACATACACTTTAAAAATACGCTAGTGTTTTACACGAGAAAAAAATTGTGTTAGGTCAACGCAAATTTGGGTGTATATAAACAACAAGTTGGGTTAGTACAACACATAAAGTGTTGGTCTGAAAGAAGGTAGTGTCAACCTTTAGAAGTTTAGTTCAACACAACGTAGTGTTGAATTAATACTTTCTGTGTTGTATTAACTCAATTTATCGTTGCTTATATACCATCCAATTTTTCTTTGACTTGATAGATCCTTTTTCTCAGTGTAGAAACTGCTAATTTAGACATATTGATCTGGAGCATATTTAAAAAAAAAACACACACATACACACACTACAACAAGCAATGAAAAAGCGAAATAGTAAAATATACACTAGAATAAAGACGGAAATTTGTATCTATCCTATATGTGAACTAATTATCAAAAAAAAAAATAAGAGAAAAATTCTTACAAGCGTATAATATCAAAATTACATCGAACTAGTAACAATTTGAACAAATTTTACACCAAATTAATTAGAATAACAGTTTTTTTATGACATAAATAATATTATTAAGTCTTTGTGTAATTGCAATATCGGTTCTTATATTCTTCCAATATGAAGGTGATAGTATATTATGTGTAAATTGCAGGTTGCAAAAGCTTTATTTCGCTTAATTTGGGTATTTCAATGAGAGAAATAACAATTAAAGTTAGGAAAGCTTAAAAATTTGCTGTTTTGCAAAATTTTGTGGTCAATGGGGCATGTGTTCCTTTTGGCTGATTTAAAATTCTTTCTTTTTGGACATTAGTGAAAAAAACAATTTAATGCAGAACATTTACATACATACATACATTTTACATAAACATAGAACTTTCGTTTTCTAAGGGCCGTCCTAATCTGTGGATTTGATTTGAAATGCAAAATGATTAACAAATTAATCTAGATCTTGACCTTAAACTTCTTGGGGGTTGGGAATACCTGCCAAGCGCGTCCCCGGTGTGGTAGGTAGGGGAAAGGCCATCTTGTCAGGGTTCGCTCAAGACGAAATGGTTAGTGGTGGCTATAAGTTCATCCTCTCTGCTTAAAACCGCAGCAGGGTGAATGAAGGTTGTTGAACCTATTTCTCCCTCGCCCGAACTATCGTGTCGTGGCTAAGGGCTTGCACAGGGTTCTACAACAATGCCAGTTGTTGCTTTAGGCTACCGAAAGCCCAACTGATATACCAGGTCCCGAAAGGGATGAGGGGTCTTAGCTTAACTGCACGGACTGAGAGGAGACAACCTCAATAAAAACCTAAATCCTAAGGTGGCGGACTAGGCTGATGGGATGCGTGGCTGGATAGATCAGTCTACTAGTCCAACCTTGGGGCATCTGGCGCACCCTATTGTATTTAGCCGTACCTCTGTATGCGGGGTTCTGTGGAGGTGTACCTTTCCTTCTCTAGCTACTCGTGGGATCAACCATTGAGGAAGGAAATATATTTAACCTACTTAAGCTGGACGACACCGTTAGTAAACAGGAACTGGTGTAGGACCTCTATAAGAAGCCTTCTACTCCAAAGTGAGAATACCTCACTAGAAAGGAACACAGAGAGGAGTAAAACGAGCAGATTGGGGAACAGGATGAAACACTCATCCATCTCCTCTCAAATTACGTAGCACTGTACAACTTAAGGGCGTTGCACTGCGAGCATGTGAAATCGAAGAGGGAGACTTACCTAACCTGCGGCCTTCTGATATCCTACACTTTCTGAAAGGAATAGGATTGGAAGAATAGCAAGAATAGGTGACACAATAGATCTTTTAGGTCGCAGTGCAACATTACCCTCATATACATACATACATAACCTTAAATTTGAAGATGAGGTAATCTAGTTAATTGATTAATCAACAATGGGTCTGTATCATCTGGAGATGAAATTGCAATTTAATTTTATATCATGCAGATTGTTAATATAACCATATTAAAAACAGGATGGGAGCCAGCACAGTATTCTGTAGTGTTTCGAACATTGTTGTCCTCTCATTACTTACCCTCCCATTAATACATATATTTGTTCGCCAAAAATATGTGTGTGTGATTTATGGTGTCAAAAACGTTGACGATGTCGACCAAATATCCCAATTTAGGGATTTACTACAGTCAACAGAATGACTAAATCTACCGTACTAAATATGCTACTGCATCCTCATTGAAAATATTCTCCAGAAAACCAAATTGGTATGGGCTCAATAACTCATGTTAAGAGAAACATTCATCTTTAATAGTTTTTTTGAAGACTTTTGCAGGATTAGACATCAGTCGGTCGGAAATTGATTATTTAGAATTTATTACCTGCGTTAAATCAACGGTTAGATTTTGGCTGTTTTAAAGTGACCCGGAGAAAGGGCAAGTCTAAAACAAGTATTTGTAATATAAGCCACACAAGGAGACTTGGTATGTGGTGTTTGTTTCAGCATTGGTGACGTTTTGTTTTTTAATTAACGCATTAATGTAATGTATTACTTCATTTCGATTACATCTGTAAGTTGTACAAGATGCATCCGATATCAAATTATTTTCTACCAATAATAGACTAATTTCAACATAATTATTATTGAAGTTTGCCATTTTTTTTACTATATTTCATTGAAGCTACCGTCTGTATCTCTTATTTAATTGAATGTAAATTGCTTTTAGTCGTGTTATCGACTTCACATAAGGTGTTCCACAAAGCTTGGAAATTAGGTATATGTATTTATAAAAACAAATAAATTTCCAGAAATGCTTCAACAAATAATTTTATTTTAAAACGGAGTGTATGTACATTTCATGCGTATTCCGTACATCATCGGCACTATATTGAATGTGATGCCGATGATGTGCAGAATACGCACGAAATGTTCATACACTCCGTTTTAAAATAAAATTATTTGTTGAAGCATTTCTGCAAATTTATTTGTCTTTGTATCTGACTGCTTCACAAGCTCTAAACATATTAATTAATTAGGTGTATTGTTCATGCCTTATCCTATTTTGATAGCATTCTTGTTTAGTTTTCCTTAAAAGATTCTTTAGTTTATTTCTATAATAATTAAAATCGTTTAGTTTTGCCTTTTCAGGCTATCTTGTTTAGTATTCATACATTTTGTCTCTAGTCTTAATTTGGTAGTCTCTTAGTTATCCATTTAGTTCTTTGCTTCTATTTCTACTTTTTTGTGCATTTATTTATATTTGAAATGAATTTGTTTACTAAAATATTATAGGATACCTAAGGGTTCTTAACAAAAACTGCTTGCAAATCTTCTCTTAACATAATAGATCTTAATTGTTAGATATACATTAAGATGCATAAGTTACACAATTGTGCAATTCATTGCCTTACTTTTTTAATTAACATTTTCTATGAAAAAATATTTGTGATAACATTTGTAATAATTTTTAATTTTTAATATAAAACAAATCCGAATATCATTTTTAAATACCAGAGATATGTCGCGTCTTAAGATGTTAAGCATACTTCCTCTAGTTAACAGAATACCATTATCACTTAACGTGAATCCTAATAGGAATGTATATAAATAATGGTTAGGTTAATATTATGCAAGCATTGAGTGATTGTATTCATTCTGAATGAATAAATTTATGCTAATTTTCAGTACTTATTAGCGGGTGTATTAGAAAGCATCGGTGCTTGTGGATTGATGAATGGAAAGCATTGTGTTTACATTAGTAATTGCCGGAACCAATAGTAGCAAATGTCGAATCAATAATTAGTTGACAAATGCGGCCCGAGTGTTATGTTTACGATATACTTGAACCGTATTTTCGTTTTGAAGTATGTACAATGGGTTCATGTCGCATGAGGTTCTTCCATAGTATTCTTTATTTGTTTAATAATGGTAGCTTTTACCATCAGGCGAATTCGGGTTAAAATTTGAACATTTACATAAACAATAAGTTATCTACAAGTACCGGGTTTTCTAAAAGTTCGGCCCTATAATTTCTAAACAATTTGCAATAAAGAAACGAAAACTGGGAATTAAGTACGGAGCACAAATTCAGAATTTTTTGTTAACGTAAATAAATATCTCTAAATTAATAGGAAGTGAGTTACTTTCCGATTTTCAAGAAGATTCTGATTCAGAAGTACATTTTAAGTACAACTTTGTAGACTAGCCTCAACATAAGAAATACACATTACGTCGTCATGTCAACGTAAAATACGTGAACTAAAGTCATCACTGATGACTCATCAGTGACGGAACTAATTTGAGCCCATATGCTAAAACTATGAAAAAATTGATAAAATTGGGTAATGGTAATACGAAATAGTACAAAATAAGATGATATTTGATCAACGCAATTTTATTTTTGACAGTTATTAACTCAATAAATTCGTCTCTAAAGTTATATGCGTAATAGACGCTCCTACGATTCTCAGCGTCTAAAACAGATATCACGGAACACTTTTCTGAAATTAGGATTGCTCTACCAAATTTATCATTTTTGGCATTAATAAGTTTTGTTTTTATTCAGAGTTCTTTAAAGTTAAGGAGTATCTAATTCAATACTATAGATCATAGTTTCTTAAACTGTAGGTCGCGACCCCAGTTCGGGGACCTGCAGCAGGCGGTCGCCAAAATATTTTAGCAATTCTAAGAAACGTTAAAATTTGAACTAAATTTATAAAAAAAAAGTATCAAGAATAGGAAAAGTGAAACTGAACAACACTAGTTTTCCTTGCGTATAAATAATTCAAATTATAATTAAAAAAGGCTTTATTTTAAAATTTCATATGTAATTTTTATCATTTCTTTTGGTTGACAACGTAAACTGCATTGAGTAATAAACATATTAGAAGGAATACCCCCACGTTAAAAAGTGGAAACGCATTTTTACGAAGTTGGCAATAGAGCTGAATGGATTTAGCTCCATCTCTATCTCAGAAAAACAGAGCATGGAATATGCTCACACGAGCTCGAGCAGGCGATATTGTATTTTAGCTCTCATGCTAGATTTATCGTTGAGAGAATTTTAAATTTTCCTATAAAATGTATGCGCGCGCATGGTTTGTTGCAAAAACGACGGAACGATAAACACAGCATCAATCAGCATTTGTTTTCTGGTCTGCATGGTAGAAAGAACGAAAATATAACGAATCATATTTGAAATTTGGTTTCACTTCTTGTAGTTATGATGGAATTGAAAAGCCATTATGTTTAACTTGTAAAGAAGTTTTGGGCATGAAACCCTCCAAATTAAAGCGATATCTCAATACAATGCATACCATGCACTGCAAGAAACCTAAAGAATACTTTGAACGACTTTTGAAATCTTAAAATCAACAAAAGTTTGATTTTGAGGAACTTGTTACTGTGAAAGTATTTACTTGCGTATATGAAGCATCCTACTTAATTGCAAAAAATAAAAAGGCCTATTCAATTGGAGAAAATCTAAAGTTCCCGGCTGCTATTAAGATGTCCGAAATAGTTCATGGCATACAGTACGCGGATAAAATTGGTAAAATTCCATTATGCAAGGACACTGATTCGAATTGAATTTCGGAAATTAGTAAAGATCAATATCAGCAGCTAATAACTAGGCTTAAAATGTGTCCTAAGTTTGCAATCAGAGTTTGCAAGTTAGATATATTTTTAAAGGACGTATTCATGAGGAATTTTTCTTTCGTCGCTCTTTGGAGGGACACACAAAAGGAGAGGACATTTTGTAAATGTTAATGAATTTTTCATTGAAGAAGGTTTGGGATGGAAAAATTGCGTTTGCACAGACGGTGCTAAAGCAATGGTCGATAAAAAATTAGATTTCTAGCCAAAGTTAAGGAAAGTAGCAATCAACACATAACATTTATACATTTTACACGTGGTCAAACAAATAACAGCGGATTTAGATGTTGTGCTTCGAGATAGTGTCAAAATGGTTAACTTTATTAAAAGTCGTGCCCTGAATAGTCGTTTGTTTTCAAATCTTTGTAAAGACATGGGCTCTGAAACCAAAAGCTTATTATTACACGCAGAGGTAAGGTGCCTTTCAAAAGGCCACAGTTATTAAAATTAAAAGATGACGCTTTCTAACCGAACAAAAATCTGATTTAGCGAATTTATTCCATAGTAAGTATAGCTGCAAAAACTATGTTATTTGAATAAATATTTGAAAAACTAAATGAACTAAATTTGTCGCTTCAAGGAAAAAGTTGGAACATATTCATATTCAAATCAAAAATTGAAGCTTTTAATAAGAAAACTGCTGTATGGAGAACCATGGTGAAAAGGGTTCCTTAGAAATGTTTGTTGCAACAAGTGAATTTTTAAGTGAAAATGATGAAATTGATCATAAAAAAGATGAGTTCCTAAAAGTGATAAATGAACATCTTCGGTGTTTTAAGAAAAATTTTGAGAAATATTTCCCTTCAAATTTAAGTGCCGAAGAACTTAACATGGATTTTCAAACCATTCGATTATTTTGGAAAATATTACTCATTTGCTACTAAAATCGCAAGAAGAACTTGTCGAGTTATCAAATAATTCGGGGTTAAAATTTACTTTTACTACGAAGTCCTTAGAAGATTTTTGGTGAGGAGTCGCAAAACTGCCATAAACACTCTTTTACTTTTTACAACATATTTGTGTGAGACGACATTTGCGCCTTTAACCACCATAAAATCAAAGTGTCGATCAAATCTAAAGAATATTGAAGAAGTGCTTCGCCCGGCGGTGTCTAATATTTAGCCAATATTTGATAATACATATTATTCAAAATAAATAGGCACACCCTTCCCATTGTGAGTTAATATACGCATATGTGCTGTTAAAAGTAAGTGGGTTTTCATAGTACTGTCCTTCCAAGTGGCTACACTTAATGGCCAGAATTTATTTGTTATTTGAATTATTTTTGTTATTGTATTATATTTTTTAGTTGTGTTCGTTATTTTTGTAATAAAATTTTCACATTGCCTTACGTCTTAAAATTAAAAATTAATGTTAGTGGCCTAAAACTGCAAAAAAAATATCTGCCTGTAATGCTTATGGGGCCCCACAAAATTTTCATAAATGTTATGGGGTTGCCACACCAAAAAGTTTAAGATACCCTGCCATAGATCAATCAATTCATGTGTGTTTACGTGTAATTGGCTGCAATAAGGATACTACTCGATGTGAACCTACCTAAATCTATTGCTGTTCCTCTTACATCCTCTCGTCATAGCATGAGATAGCAATAGTTTTGTCGACGGTTCAGCGCGATGCGGTATCCTAAGATTTCAAGTATTTCATTGTTCATACATACGTACAATATGTAAATTGCAGCAGGCGCCACTCTAAACAAACATCCGAATATTCCCAAAGCGCTCCACACTTGCGCTGATAGCTTGATAGCTGATAGCGAACGACGATTGGAAAATTGCACTGCGTGAATGACACTGACATGAAGGTCGTTCCGGGATAGGCAGAGATGGGCGTATACGTAATTATAAACATGAATACCAATGTATTCAGAAAAAAATATTTTCCGTAAATCCAAAGATTTGAATACAAGTATAATCGTAAACACCTGTAGAAAATGTAGATTAAACGAAAAGGCAAAGAACCTTAACCACAGTAGTTGAAAATGGAGTAAATTCTTATGTTGCTGTTTTATAATAACAAAGATATATTTTATAATTGTTAGTTAAAAATGCCTATTGTATACACTAAATATGTTTTGTTTTCTATTATTAGTTAGTGCGGCATCGCTTCCTCACAACATTATGGTGAGTTATGACAAATTCCGTTTATATGAACATGTTATACCGCTCCTACATTTTTCCAATTAATATGTTATTGAAGGGTAAATTAGCATTATTTATGCAAAAAAATGTTGATGTATACGAGGTATAACGTCGTCAAAAAAAAAAAAAACGTTGAAAACAACAATATCTTTTTTCTATGCCTATTAGAAGGGGTTCACGTTTGATATTTTAGCCATAAATACACCTAAGATGTTTATGACATATAAAAAAATTAATGAAATATAAAAAGTAGAAAAAGAATAACTTCTTTAAAAATTAAATTATATTTCTCCAAAACTGTGAATTGTTAGGATTGATATTTTGGAGAAATATAATAGCCGACCAGTGTCACTTATAGGGCAGACAGGAATGACATTATGGTCAACGGTATGCCCACTATACTTATCTGGCTACGGCCTTTAGGTCTTCAAAACATCTAATCCAGTGGTGTTTAGCGAAACCGTTTCATTTAAAAGGGACGATAGGTTTATCAACGAAATTAAATCAAAAGTAGTTCATTTTATTTTCACAATCAACTTCATGAAGTGATGTTATTTCAAATGAAATCGGATTTTGTTTCGAATGGCTACGATATAATGATTTTCCGCAATAACGAATACATATTAAAGTATATGTGGCATGCCAAGACAATTTCGATGTATGAACCGAAAAAGCTTTTAATTTCGTGGTTTGAAAAAACCTCACTCTTACCATGGACCTTTGTAAACCGAGTAAACTATGCCTATATATCGGTACTATTAAAGGTATACGTTTCAATTAACTCTTTCTCCAACATTTAATTTTACAATTTCGACGTGAACGTTATTCTATAACGTAAAGGGAGGAAGCGGGAAAGCGGGATGACTCTTTTTTTTCATCTGCGCCTGCTTAATTCATCCGTTTATTTATTGTAGGGTATTAGAATTGCGCTATTCAACTTATGTTTTATAGGAAGTGAAAAGATGATACTTTGCCTGTCAGTTGTTATTCCATACTAGGAGATTTTAATTTAATTCGTGCTTTTCTGTTGTGGTGAGATCTTTTGTTACCGCTTATAGATTTTGTCATTCATCTTTTATAGCAAACGATACTGAAAGAAAAAGAAACTAAACTAAAGATATTCCTTGTGGACAAATTTGGATTACAATTAAAAAGTTTTACAGACAAGGATGAGCGAATTTTTCATTGGAATCGATTGCACTCATAATGATAGTAAACAAGAAACCCCAACATTTTGAAAGTAACGAATTCTCTATGTAAACTATTCTCGTTGGTGGAGTTAAATCTAACCTTAAGCATATCTAGAAAGAAATACGGCTCCGTGTGTCGATCGTATTTCTTATTCTATGCTTTACCCACCTACCGCTAAAGATTCAAAATTGTATTCGATCTATTTTTAATGCAATGTGGTTAGATGATGATTTTGAAGAATTAAAAAAAAAACCTAGTAGTTACACTAATTCAAAAGGTTAAGTATGAGTAATTTCATCCAATCTCTTTGTTATCTTGCATGCTAAAGACCTACGAACGCTTGATTAAGAATCGGCTGTGGTGGTGGATACAGAGGAGAAAAGTATTTGCTGTGGTCAAATGAGAACTGCAGAGGCAGTAACAGATTTAGTCATAGAAATACAATTAGGGCTGCCCCGAAATAGAGACGTAGGTATATTTTTTTTGGACTCCATGAATGCCTGCAACATTTAGACAGACTGATTTAGACATTCATGATCAGAAACTTTGTGATCTTGGTCTGTCAGACCATATTTCAAACTATATAGTTCGTTTTCGTACCTGTCACACTGCGACCTTTTCAGGTCTATTGTGATTCCCTTTTTTCTATAAATCGCTCACCAATTTTGCCCTCCTAATTAGGCCCACCATCTTTGAGAGCGGCTCTTTTATGTTGTTAGTTGTGGAGTTCTTCACGCCCAGTATAGGAAACCTTGTCCTCGTCAGGCCGTCGCGTTGTTACAGAACGGTAAATTGGTGTTTCTTCTTCCTTTTGGCAGAATGCGCAAGTAGTGTCAGCTACCAGACCTACGTTATACATTTGCGTATTTAGTCTAGTGTGACCAGTCAGCAGACCTACTATCATTTTGACAGTCTTCCTAACTTTACTCATAATCAGTAGGTCTTTAGGAAATTTAGGCCCTTGTTTCATTAGAAATCTTTCTGTCTATCTTTGCGCTGGTGACTTTTGCCACCACTCTTTCGACTTATTATGTATCCATTCACTGACGAGCGTTTTAATTTGCGATTTGGTAATGTCAAAGATACGGCAATTTCCAACGAATGATTGAATTGATGAATCTCGCCTGGCAAAATCGCACGCTGCCTCATGTTCCATCACGCCCGAGTGGCAGGGAACCCAGCTCAATGTAAATTTTCTTGGTATGCTTACCTTATTTATGGGGCTTACACAGCCTCAAACCAGCTTAGAGACAACACCTTCGGATCTAATCGATTTAACTGGCTGTCAGAGAAAAGAGAGTCGCTTTCACCTAACTCGGTCCATCTTTCTACTTCAATGATGAATTGCAGCAACGAGCTGGAACACCGCTACCGAAATTTACTTGAAAGAGCATTTTTTTAGGTTTCCTTACATATATTCCAGCAACTACGCCATAGTTCATTTTAGTCTGTATACCAGTTCGAGTCCGCTCTACTGGAGGGCCTTCTTCCAGTCCTTGTTATCTGGTATTATAACCTCTTATGTTCCATTGAGGTTGAATTCTTGAACTATAGCATTACATTACATTTCAACTAGGGGTGCCTCCATAAGATTTATTTATTAATTTTTGATGGTCAGCATCGTACGATTTACTTATCGGTGTTTGACTTTGTACAAGTCTATATACTGTAGACCTAGCAGTTTCTTTTATGTAAATATGTAGTGATAGCGGATTTAGAATTACTTCTATTAAGTAATAGGGGTCAGTTTCATTGTATCTCTGGCTGGCCTTTGTAAGCTCTCCGTCTGTTGGAATTTTAACAACCATACTGCTACCGTATGTTATCATAGGTCTAATTACTCTTGTGTATAATCACAGAGTCATCTTGGGGCTAAGGTCTCAGTTTCCACCACACAGTCTTCTGCATCTGCCTAGGGTGATAGTGGTCTTATTGGCTGTTTTCTGGTTATGTGGAATCCAGGTATGGAATCCCTTTACTTCCTATCGCTACTGGCTGTAAGGTTCCTAGCATTCTTTGTCTTATGAAGGCGACAACCTTTATTTTCTGAGCATTCACTGGTAGTCGCTCTTGTTTACACCATTTGTCAACCGCATTAGAGCGGTTTGCATACATTCCACCAGAACCTTTGCAAACCGACCTCTAACAACTATGTTAAGATCGTCAGTATACTCCAGGCAGTGAAAGTACTTTCCGATTAGTTTGCGGATGAGGTTGTCCACTAGGATATCCCACAGCATATTTAGAAATACAAACAATCATATTAAATTAGATAACAGTGTGATAACCGGCATACAAGTTCGTCAAGTATTTGAGCTTTTTCATTAATAATATATTTAAACCGGTCCTATCATGTAAAGCAGGTAGTCAAGAATGTTTGTGAAAATCAACGGGGACTGATTATTTAATGACGCGGATATTAAACAATCGCAGATCGCAATTACGCCTGCTGAATTACGGGCGTGTTCTCGAGCTTTACATAAGTTTGGTGTTTAACGTGATAAATAGGTTTCGATTCTCTAATGCCATTCAAAACGGTTGTATGTGTATCAGTGTTTTTTTCTTCAAATCTTCAATGTATTTTCTTAACTTCAAAGTAGGTTTTTGCTTATAATTGCCAGAAACTCATTCCTTAAGTTAAAAGGTGTTCCAATAATTGTGCTAATTATTGCTGCATTGTTAATAAAAATACTTATTGAAAACTTTATGTCTACGTCAATGAAATTCCTTTCAGAATTTTATTGATTACATATGTATGCGTAGATCGTTTTTAAAAATTGAATTTTATTATAAAAGAAAATTCAAATAGTCAAAGCATTTAATAATCAGCAAATACAGGGTATGTTTTGACACACCTAATGTCGCTTTTGACGCTCAAATGAAGAAAGCTCGTCATCTGACATTTAAAAACAATAAATTAAATAATTCACTGAGATATCGTTTTGCTTGCTTATGGGTGCGTTCGACAGAATGAAGCTTTTAACAACGAATGCATTAATCTACCTTGACGAATATATATTTTCTACTAAAATTTACACCAGAATCCTTGCATGTCAGAACTCCTTAGATTTTCTTTCATTAAGCATCTACAGCGCTTGCCAATGACTGTTGTATCTATTAATTTGACAGGTCTAGGTCGCAACCGCAATAACGTAAATATTAATCTAAATTTTCTGTTCGTGCCCGCGGTAATTGTATACGTATTGCATGAGTATGTCGATACCGTTGTTCTGTATCGACGTTAGGTATCTAATTTCGATGTTGCCTGCGATATCCTTAAATTGTTTTCGTTATGTGCGTGGATATTGCAAAAGTTCTTTTAACTTTACCGTGATGTTGTTGCTCCAGGCGTGTTGCTAAATGTGTCGGCACGTAATATACGTAAATTACGAAAGGCCTTTGTCAATTTTATCCACAACTAAATAGATATTGGCAGTTGAAAATTGTATAATGCAAAAATAATAAATGGAGGATATAGTATAGATACCAGCAATGTAATATTTTACAAGCAATGAATGTAAATATAGATATCAAGATCAAAATTTGAGATGTGGTATCCTTTTTCGAATATACCATAGGGCTTGTGCAAATTTCTTGCCGGTCTTTTTAATAATATAATAGGTATTAGAGTGCAGTAGATGCCGTTTTCAGTGCGCGACAACTCACCTTTAGTGATAAATGATGATGATGAGTTGAAGCGCTGTAAATGAAACATTTAGAAAATATTATTTAAAAAAAAATATGCAAATATAGAGACGGCAGATGCAGATTGATACCACTACGTTTTAACAGCTCTA
Organism: Protaetia brevitarsis; assembly: GCA_004143645.1. Taxonomy (NCBI): domain Eukaryota; kingdom Metazoa; phylum Arthropoda; class Insecta; order Coleoptera; family Scarabaeidae; genus Protaetia; species Protaetia brevitarsis. The sequence goes on from RXPK01000294.1 coordinate 2,144,464, forward strand.
TTGAGGCTGATGTCTATATCAAAGTGAATCTTCTGATGATGATTTTTCGTCAGGAAGTAATCCAGGAAATTTTGCATACTATACATTGAAAGTAACTAACGAGAAAAAAATGCAATGTGCGTTACCGCCCTAAGACGGGAACACGAGTCTTAGTTGGCTGACTGATTCAATGATGAGTGTTAAGATATAGCAAAAAAGAAGTAATAGAGGAAATACTTAAGATACTTATTAGGACCACGATGATAATATAGAAATCAAAAAAGGAGAAGATGAAATAAGTGAAACAATGGAATGCGATACAGATGAGACACCAACAAATCACCAATAATTATAGAGGCCTAACATTGCTTATATGTATGTATCTATGTATATATTGCAAGGGTGACATTACACTGCGACCTAAAAGATCTATTGTGTCCCCTGTTCTTGCTGTTCTACAGCTGGCCTTCTAATCCTATTCCTTTCAGAAAGTGTAGGATATCAGAAGACCCCAGGTTAGGTAAGTCTCCCTCTTCGATTTCACGTGCTCCCAGGTGCAACGCCCTTGAGTTGCACAGTACAACACAATTTGAGATGGATGGATGCCATTCTGTTCCCCAATCTGCTCCAGTCGTTGTGCTCCTCCCTTTGTTCCTTTCTTGTGAGGTACTCTCACTTTGGAAGTGGAAGGCTTCTTATGGAGGTCCTGTTCCAATTCCTGTTATCCAGCTAATAAACGTCCTTCCTCCATGGTTGATCCCATGAGTGGCTAGGGAAGAAAAGGTCCACCTCCACAGAGCCCCGCTTGCAGAGGCAAGGCTAAATACAATGAGATGCGCCAGGTGCCCCAAAGTTGGACTAGTAGACTGGTCTTCTATCCAGCCACGCATCCCATCAGCCTAGTCCGCCACCTTAGGATTTAGGTTTTTGTTAAGGTTGTCTCCTCTCGGTCTGTGCAAGCCAAGACCCCCCATCCCTTTCGGGACCTGGTTTAACAGTTGGGCTTTCGGTAGCCGAAAGCAACAACTGGCATCGTTGTAGAACCCTGTGCAAGCCCTTAGCCACGACACGACAGCTCGGGTGAGGGGAGAATTGTTCACGGCAACGGTCTTCATTCACCCTGCTCCGGTTTTAAGCAGAGAGGACGAACTTATAGCCGCCACTAACCATCTCGTCTTGAGCGAACCCTGACAAGATGGCCTTTCCCATATCCACCACTTCGGGAACGCGCCTGGTAGGTACTCTCAACCCCCAGCACAGCTGATAAAATACTGTCAACACTAACACAGAAAAGTGGCAACTAAAACAACAGGACTAATGGGCAATATTAATGTGGGCTACAAAAGGACAACAATAGGCGCATAGATGCGCTCAATATTAATTGGGAACCTTGGGTCAGAATTAGAAGGTAAAATGAGATGGCGAATAAGTTTCAATAAGCTATAAATAAAGCTTCAATAAAATACGAAACCATTTGATCATGAATGCATTTAACATTAAAGCATTTTTTAAAAATAAATATATTTTTTTAATACACTAAACGTATCATTCATTGAATTCTCCATAGGTTAAGGGCGATCAACAAATCACCAATAATTATACACGCCTAACATTGCCAAGCACAGTTTATAAGATACTGTCAACACTAACAATTAAAATAAAAGGACTAATGCGACAATAGCAATGTGGGTCTACAAAACGACAACAACAGACTCATAGATGCGCTCAAACAAATAGTAGAAGAAGCACGCAAATACGAAATATAAATACTAATGTTATTTGTTGACTTTCAACAAGCTTTCGACAACCTCAGAAGAAATAAACTTATGAAAGCTTTAGAGAAATGGAATTAAATATAAATTAAAGAGAAGAATGCAATTGACAACGACATATACAAGAGTAAGTGTAAATACGCAGAAGAGACATAACGAAGAATTTGAAATAAATAAACGGGTACGACTGTAGGGCCGCCAATACTCCATTGGAGTGCTCGGTCAGTATGCAAGTTCTATTGACATTCAATTAAGCTAAAAATAATTTGAAGCAATGTTAGTCAAAAATAATTGTTCTTTCAAAATAATTACATAATAATACTTAAATATTCAAAGTTGTTCGTGTTGAAATATCTGAAACCTTTTGAACAAGATGGAATACGTACCATCAAAACGTTCGTGTAATAAATATGCAGTAGAACAAATAGAGTTGTTTTGGGTCACTAAACTCAAGAATTTTCATTTAAAGACTTAGTTTTAATGCAAGTAGATCTTATAAAGTCTTACGCACAAATGGTCCGAGCTTCATTAGATTCTGAAGGTGCAGGTTACGCACCTTTGCTTATAAGATCTCTAAGAAAAATACTGGTTAATATTTCAGACAGATTCGACTGCTATTAGATAAAAGTACACGCTGAAAATTAATTATTTCTTCATAATTTATGGCTTATACAAGATTCCTACTGATTAAATATGTTTGTGGACGTACATAATTTCACAAGCATGCGGGCGAGATTTATAATTGCTTATCTATAATTAATAATCGTAGCGTAGTATTAAAAAGTGAAAGTGCGTACCATTTGACACCATCAATCCCTCATGATTATCAAAAATTATACATTCCTCGCGGGAAATAGTGACTTATGTAATATGATTGATTTTAAAAGGCTTACAACGTTCGGCTAAAAGCTCGAATAAAGGAAAAGTAGGTGTTACAATTTGTGTGTGTAGATATACTAAATACACGCACATATGCGGACGTAAACATGTTTAAAATTCTGTAAATTCAGTACATAAAATATCTCAAACAAAATTATCTATCACGCAACATTCTGAAAGTGCCATTACAAACATATATATTTCTGCTCTTACAATTTGAACAACGTATAATATATTTAACGAAATGAAAGGTAATAATATACCAACCAATGCAGTTAATAAATACTATACTAACCGTACTTTTAAACCATTTTTTAATTTACAATGCTTTCTCGATGGGAGTCGTCTAGAGTCCTATTTAATTCTATCATCACGGGGACAGATATAGGCAAAAGAGTTTCTAAAGAAACAGAGGCCTGAATTTACTAAATATTTACTGAATAAAGATAGGAAGACTATTAAACTGATAGTAGGTCTAGGAATACTTACAACATAGGCATGGTAGATGACGCTACTTGCAGATTCTGCCAAGAGGAGGAAGAAACACCAGTTCATGTAACGGCCTGGCGAGGACAAGGTTTCTACTAATGGGCATAGAGATCCCACAGCTAGCAGTTACACGAAGAAGCCGCTCTCAAAATTAGAGAGCGTCTTCTAGGAAAAAAGGAGATCACAATAAAATTAAAAAGGTTGCGGTGACGCTGGTTCGTATGCCACCTAATCTAATCTAATTCTACCATTTCTTATTTCCTTTATACTTAATCCTAGTTCTCCTATAAATATAAGCTCGCTAGTCGGTTCTTTGTGCGTGTTAGGTAAAGATTATCCAGATAGATATGCCGATCTGATAATTCAACCCTTCCACATATCCTTATCCTATAGCTTAACTTTGTCTGCGATCGAATTGGTTAACAGCAGTATTTTTAGATGTTCTTGAACTTGTCCTATTTTGTCCTTTATTTGTTCCTACTGTTCTGGTGTAATATATGCTAGTATCGTTGGCCCTTTTGGAATATGCTTGGATTCAGTAGTAGTTAAATTCGTGCCTTTTCAAAGATCAGTTTGGTTGCATTTGTCTTGAACCATATTTTCATGGCTTTGCTGTGAGGTGAACATTTTCTTCGCGAATTGCATTAAATTGATACTCCTACTTGTAGCAGTTTATAGTACATTATATTCACGAGTCGTTCTTAAATCAGATTCATTTGCTGTTGATCCCAGGTTTCTTTTACGACATTTTTTCTATCATTATTATCTGTAATCCTGACGCTACCTTGCTGGAACTCCATCGGATTGTTTTAAGATCTGCAGTAGTGGTGTTGAGTCTTTGTAAAACCTTTTTTTACCATCAATACTCTTCTTACTTTTTATTAACTTCTTATTAACTGGTTTGACTTACGTCTCCCATCTTGGTATTTACCTATTTCACTTCCTTTGCAGGCTCGCTTCTGCCTTTGGCTGAATCGGAATGCCTATAATCCAGGGTAGGGAGCTTTTAAGAGATTATTTTTCATTGAGGCCAGAAGAAACCTGGTTTTAGAACAGCACAATATGTTTATTGTTATTTCCTAACGGTTCCGTATTGCAAATTTATGTAGGAAGGTACATATTGGTTATTGCACGGGGAGAAACATCCATGATCATAATATCATTGTAACAATAGATGAAACTGGGAACTCATTATTGGACATAGCGATCAGTGTTCGACTATAATAGTAACTTATGTATTTATTGTGCATAAACATAAATTATAAAAACTTTGCTTCTAATTTATAACTAACTACCAAATACTTTGTACGTCAATTTATGATGCTCCATCATCAGTTATTTGCTGTTAAATCAGACTTTACCTTGATTACATCCAAGTAGCTATATACACATATACGTATATACAGGACAAATTTTGTTTTATTCTTGATTTATTATTATTTTGTTTATTAATCTGGAGATCTGGAAAAGCATAAGAGATACGCACTGGATTAAACGAAAAAAGATTTGCTTCTTGCCTAATTCAGATGTTTTCGCCCATTTAAGGAAATGTATTGTTTACTAGATATTTGTAAAAAATAAAACCGATGCAAACCTTTTCAGTGCTGTAACTCTTTTATTTGTCAAAACAGCAGAATGCACTATTATTATGTTTTGTTTTCAAATTATGACAAATAGTAAATATAAATATGAAATAAAGTTAATTTCATTTTGTAACATTTAGAATAATAAAACACAGACATAATTCTTAAAGTGAGCGAAGATTGCAAAAAAAAAACTGTGATTTACCTATAATTTAATATGAACTTTAGTTTTGAATTAGTACTTTAAAACTAATAATATACATTTTAATCTTATAACATAAAATCGTGTTACACAGCAGGTAAAAATAAAGACATATTCCTTCTGTAGTTGCAGATATAATATAATTGTATAAAAGAATATCAATATTTACATTTGAAAAACATAAATATATTGTAAGAAGATAACCTCCGTCATTTCCAGCTGATATATTATGTATATTCATTTATCGGTTTGATATATTCCATTTTCAATAGGCAACCGGTAACCACAATTTTACTGCGACGTTACTACTTGCAAATTTGAAGGTCGTTAATTCGCCGATGTTATTTGTTCACTTGCCAATCGCCAAGCAGTGATCTCCGTTTTGTTCTGCGCAGCCGCGCGGTTAATCGTTACTCGACATCAAAGGAAATATTTACCGCAATCACTGATCACTGTTTTTAAAATTCTCCACTCATGGCCGTGATCCGTGATTCTCCAATCGCCGTGAAAGAATCACAGTTCGTGAAATATCGCTCATCACTAGTTTCCATCGTCTGCTGGATTATTTAGATCCGACGTTTCGGCAGTGTTTCTCCTGCTGTCATCAGGGTAGCCCTGATAAGAAACAACCCAAGCATCAATTCATATTCTAGTAGCCTCTCGTCAAGAATTTTACGTCATGAATTACTAACAGTATAAAAATATACAGGGCGTTCTGTTTCAAACACTTAGTTTTGCAACTTTAAAAGTTCTCTGATATATCACTATTTTGTTGACACCTATAGATTACGAAAGGTACATTTTACTACGTTTTGGTGAAACAATATTAGTTTTAAAATGGAAGAACCTTGGCACTAATTGTAAGTAAATGAAAAATAATGTCAAGTTTTTTTTTTAGAAAAATCGAAAATCTCCAAACCATTTATTGTTAAGGAAAATTATTGTGATAAATAACTAATACAATATATGGTGAGATTCTGTGCATATCTGTAAGTGGACAAACATCCATAATATATGCTTACAGTCTTACAGATGATCTTATACGGGTATCCTGACTTCCACCAATAGTCTATACATGTTTGTATATTTGCTTCATTGGAAATATTCACCTGTTTTTTTAGGGTTCACAAGAGGTTATGAATTTGCTTCAACATGCAAAAAGTAAATCTATATCCAACCACTTTTTCCAGTTATCGTGCAAGCGTAGTGAAAATAACTGTAAATTAGGGGAGAAACATTTTAAGTTACTGGCTTATAAATGGCAGAACATGAGACTAAAATAAAAAAGGCGACATACAATATTAGTTAACGATCCGATATTCGGCTACTTTCCCTTAATTTTCTACCTAGTTCTTCTCATCATATGAAGCTTAAGCATGGATTTTATACTTTTTGAATTATATAAATAGGAGCTAATATTAATCAAATTCGAGAGATACACTTCGGAACAAAACGTAAAATTTGAAAAAACAGCGAATATTTGGAGTAAAACCTTTTTAATATTTGCGTTCAAAAAGAGATACATTTTTTATGTTTAAACGTTTAAATTCTAAAATGAAAGAAACAATCAATTATTAATTCCCAGCTAAAGTCTATTCCATCAAAGTCATTTATACCTACCAGCCGCAAAAATTAATTTTCCACCACAGACTGTGAAGTGCAATGCTTTCATCGGTGAACCTCGGCGATAAAATATTCAAATCTAATTAGGTGCAGCGTGTAATTTGCAACACGTGTCGGTGTCACGCTACTGTCTCCCGGTGGCAGGTGTCCGACCGAACGACCGATCGTGCCGGCGTTGCAAGGAACAAAACGAGAAGATATCTGTGCGTGCGTGCGTGAACGTTGTTGAAAAGGCATCGCGTGCGTGGAGGGTGTTATGCCTCTCTCTATACGTCTCCGGGAACCTGTCATTGTCGTTTCTAACCCGAACAGAGTCACTTATCATCGATTTTTGCGGCTCGCCACTGTCTCCTCCTCGTTGTCGCCACCGCGGTCGTAGATGTCAAATCGAGCGACTTTCGTTTCCCCGTAGGTTAGGCGGTGATCGCGGACGTTTCTATCCGCTGTATTGATTGCGCAGGTCGCATAACATGTTCGCTTTTCATTAAATCTAATGTCTACTTTCATTCGAAGAGATATATTGGCGATGTTAGGAGATAAGAAGAATTTGTTCCGGCATGCCAGGTACGTCATCAGAAGTATACAGATGAACTACTGAAGTCGCAGTTAAAGGGAATGATATGTAATTTACTTTAAAATAACGTAAAGCCAAGTTATGCCTGCTTGGCTTAGCACTATTTTAAAATTTAAACCTACTTATATTTTTGTTAATAATAATAAAATTCAGAAATATAGGGTATTTATACTACAATTTTATTGAGTGTTTTTGCTACAATTTACTACAACATGTTGTACAACCGGTTTTGGCCTTTTTTTGTTAAGGTATTCTTTAAGTGTATTGAAAGAACTAATTCTAAGAATTAAAAAATAATAGGTGGAAAACTGTGAGCATATAAGCTATCGTTTTTCGTTTTTCTTTGTTGTTAAAAATTAGTATCCATTTGTGTTAGTTACATTAAAGTAAATTGAAAAGTTGGATATATGTCTAAAAATACTTTTTGAAAGTAACAAATGAAGAATAGGGAAAATACATTAAAATATGTAACAATAATAGTAATATATCTACGAAAGAAACGCTCTAGTATTTAATAGTAATTAAATAAAACACGGCAATTGAGCCGAGGTTTGAACGTATAATTACCTGATTATTACATGTTCATCCCCAACCCTCATAATTTCTTTTCCAAAACTTCTTTCAGTTCTTTCTTCGATCGCACATGCTACTTCTGCTTGGGGAGTTTCTGCGAGATTTCTCTTAGAGATTTGGACTACTTTCATTACAAGTCACTGATTTCTTACGTTAGATTTTATTCTGGTTTCTATTGGATCTTGTTTCTCTAAACGTTTTCAATAATCGGGATATATTAGAATAGTGATTTATTTGGCTGAATTTTTATAAAACTGTTGCTGTTTCCGTGACGCTCTTATAATTATCTTCGTAAATAAAGACAATTTTAATGATTGAGGCTTTTTACAGTAAGAAATTAACAAATCAATGTATTTTTCCTAATAACTATTGTATACATTAATGTAGTTATATTTTTGAAACAAAAAGTAGCAATACGTACATTCTTATTCTTACTGTATCACGATATACTAAATTAATTTAATATAAAGCGCAGGTTCTATTAATTAAACAATGTAATTCAAAATTATACACTATAAATAAACGCTCATATGCTTATATCCGTACACTGTTGAAAATTTTAACACTTTTTTGACTAATTTAATAGTCAGGAGAGGTCCACACTGTTTTCATGTTATTTTGTCGAGAACTATAGAAGTTTAAATTTGACGAGCAAAGATAGTCAAGTATTGTCTATTGCTAAGGAGTTATTTTGTCCAACTGACACGTGGAATGATACAATACTTCTAGTCACATTTTATTTGATCTAGACTAGACAAATTTACTAGCTGTTTAACTAAATGAATGCGATCTATTGGGTGTTTTAACACCATTTTCTAAACACAACGTCTTCTTAATATGAACTCCTATTTCTTTAGTGCTATAATATTCTCCTCTTAAGACGTTTTCTCAATTATAAATATACAGAACCACTCATTCAAAAGTTTTGGTTTCAACTAAACTACTAATTTAAAATGATTTTTTTGAAACCATTATAAAATTAAATGAATGTTTATGCTATTTGATTCAAATCTGAACTATTACGTAAATAGTTGTTCCCAATACATCTTTAAGATGTTGAAATTTTTTATGCCCGTGGAATTAACGTTTAATAAACACAAGGTACACTTTGCAGGTCAGTCACCTTTGGTGTTTGTTTGGATATGTTAATACGGCAGAAGAAACAAACTCGAAAACACGTGCATGCAGGTGGTGCGTAATAATGCAATACTGTATTAGATTAGGTGGGTTTCTATATTTCTATCCGAGGGAAAAATTCTGATTGGTTGATGCTTCTGAATGTCTAGAGAAAATAATAAATCCTCATATCTGAACAAAGAATTCACACCAAATTTGAGTAATTTCTGTTCTACTAAATACATGTAGTCAATTCGCCTGGCAAAGGTTGTAAAAATCAACACTAAAATATTTGACTAGCGCAAAATTAACGCCAACACCGTAATATTTTCAACAGTGTATAGACTTGACGGGCAGAACTGGCTTAACGGCCGAACTAAACCAAAACGTGGCAATCGGGCTTGTTCGCATGTCTAGCACATACTGCTGTGAACTGATGGTACCAGCATATAAGAAAAGTGAAATTATAAAAAAATTAATCAACTAGCTCAGTGGATAAAAATTTTAAAAGGACGCAAAAGACTTAATAACCTCAAGGTTATTTTCAGGATTGAACTAATCATAAAAATAAAATGTGGGTGAAAGTAATCAAAATTTATTATAGCAAAAAAAAAAAAACATTTAATTACAAATTGCAGGGAAAACAAAACCATCGACTGAAAGTCCTGGCCAAAAATAAAACCTGCCTGAATTTACATTTACAAAGGACAATTCAAAATCCTCTAACAAACAAAAACGTAGATTTATTCTAGAAGAAAATGCTGCTTCTCAAATAATCCACGTGGTCTCAAGATTAAAACAACTAAAATTAATATTAAACGTGGAAAACAAATAAATTTACAAAATTGAAATTTAAACACAAGCACAGTGCTTTCTTTTCACCTTTCAAGAGGTGATTAAAAAATAGAACTAATTTGAAAACTAGAAACGGACAAAAAAAAAATAAAACTCTTAAAACTTACAATCCCTTCTAGAACAAATTATGATAATAACAGATTTTTATAACAAATTTGTGCACAAAACTACAACAACTCTTATTATCTAACTGAGTTCCCTGACTCAAGAGATAGATTTCAATTTAACCGAACAAAATTCTAATATAATAATGAAAAATCAAAAAACAGCAATGAAAATGAAATGAAGAATGAATTTAATATAAACTGAACAATTACATAAAATTAATCAAACAATCAAATCAATTCAATTAAAAAAAACTTAATTACAAAATAAAAATGTTTGTGAGAATTTCTACGCGACATCGAAAAAGGTAAATCGGGATCAAAATTAACATCTGTACCACTTAAAAAAAAACTCTCGCGAACTCAAAGGTGTTCGTCCACAGCAATACGTCACTGGATGGCCTCTGATAAAGATCGATATTCTTCTTATAACTTTGGAATACGACATGTTTGACACGACAGCATACGAAGAACGCCGATATTTTTCAGAGCCCATCCAATGACGTATACCCATCAGCCGTTGCATAGGTCAAAACAAATTTGAGGATTCTTATACATGCTAAACCTCTTCTTCTCTGCATAAAAAAGCATATTTTAATAATATAAAAAATTCCATGACAATAATGTTATGTATGTAGTTTGCAAATAAATAAAATTTGTTTCTATTTTTTTTTTTGTGACAATTAGTTACCACAACATCAAACTTTTACATTAATGGTATGTGAGTAAAACATAATTTATATTATTTCGTACAAACCGTTTTGTCAATGTAAGAGTGTGTTAATACTAGCTGTAAGTTTACTATTTGTATTATTACAATTTTTATGTTTTTTAAAACATAGTAAGGCCAGCAAAATATTTTTTACTGTGTAAGCGAAGCTGGCTGATTTAGCGCGAAAGAAAAGGAGGCCCACAAAGTGGTCATTAATTAGCTAATGCAGGAGGCTTCTTAGAATTTCATTCTCGACTCTGATAATGTCCTGGAATAAATGAATTTTAATTTCATTAAAGTGGTATTCATTTGCGACCCGGACAGATTAAGATTGCGCGTTTGCGTGAGCCTTTACATAACACATACCCGAACCCGAATACATTTAGGACGAGTTTCACGAAATAGTCGGAGGTGTTTCAACAAATCCGATGTGTTGCCTGTTTTACACCACCCACGAAAACTTTCGGGATTTCTATGTATATTAAAAGATGATTTAAGTACCTATAAATATTACTTTGAAGTAGTCTTAATGCTTGTAATTCTTTTTGTTTGCGTGTGCAATCTTCTTTATGGTGGATTAATTATGATTATCTTGAGACTTGCTCATCGAATTTGAATCAGGTCTCAAAACCTCCACCGGGAAAAATATAATTATTGTCAAATTAATTGAAAGGTGTACAAGTTTGGGGGACCTACAATATAATTAATTTTTTTACCGCATTTCTCAAATCATATAACCTCTGTAACATTTGGCAAATTCCGTTTGCGGCTGGGTGGTTATTAGTTTCAACGTAAGACGTTATTCGGGATAAATAATAATTATATACTGCTCAAATTTAAATAGTTAGTACACGCGATGTCATGTCCAGTGGCGACTCGCGAAGTCGATATAGAGAAGCTCTTCCTTTAAGTAATGCGAAATAACGTTTGGCAAATTAACCACATATAAACATGTTCTATTTTCTGCAATTTTATTTATTGGCGCAAAATAAAAAAAATATGTGGGATGAAGTAATTAATACAATTGATAAGTTTTTTTTCCATATTCTAATATTATATTCTTATGATGCACTGTAAAGATTGATTAAACACTTAATCCTGGTTTATGTTTAATAAATGTTATAACGTCTGCGTTAAAATCGTTGAATAACTGCTAAGAAGCACAAAAAAGATTGAATAAAATAGTCACTTTATGCCTAGTACAATAACTTGGAAGTATACAGTAATATATATCAACTTAATATAGTATACAAGTTCTGATATTTTATAGTTTATTATATTATAAATTTCTTCAAAATTATTTAACCGGTGTTTAATTAATTATTATTATTTTTCATTTCCTTGGGTATGCCGGTTTTTGTTTAAGTACAAAGATGTTCTTTTTACGTTTCGGAAATTTTATTGTTTCCTTTTTCACATTTCATTTTTTATCCAACAAACATTTAACTTAAAATTGTAAAACACGATAGTACATTTACAAGTCAACTAACAAACATATACTAATGCGGGTGGCCGTTCGATTTTGTTTTCTACTCAGATTTCGTAAAAAAACAGACCGTTTTTGCTACTTTCTGCATGAATTTGACTTATAATTTTACTGTATATTACGAACTAATCTAGTTTAATGTCTGTTATGTGTATAAGGCCATACGACGTATTTTTTTTGTAAACAAACCTGATCTATATGTAATTTAGAATCAATTCGCTCCTGCATTCATATGCTAGTCGTTTAAATGAATGGTCACGTAATTATTGTCACAGGAGGTATTATGAAACCATCACAGATAATTTGAATCTCGAAATACACTATACGTTAGGTGATTCCTTTTCCAAATGGACTCTTTACTTTATAAATGTATTAGAACGTTTCGTTTTCTGGCCTAAAAAGATGAAATTGGATTTCGGCTGCAGTGTGCGCAATATTTGAAAATTCTTAAGAAGATAAATGCTTTTCAGCAATCTTAGATTGTCAGTGATGGGGCCATCAGTTACATTCACTTAAGGCTTTGTCAGTTTAAGGATAATATTAAAATATTTAAAGTAAAGAAATAGTTTCTAGCTATTGAAAATTAAGTCGCCAAAAACAGAAAGTAATATAATTAATAGTCTTTCAGAAAAGCAAATGCACGATTTTTGTCATATACCGGGTGGCCGTTGAGGTATCCGAGAAACTTCGTATATGGATTCAATGACTAATTTTAAGCAAAAGTGATCGTATTCACTTTTGCCGAATTCCTAACGGTTCTTGAAATATCGGAGTTTGAATTAAAATTAAATTAGTAGAGGACTTAGGAAATAATGTCGTTTATTTTAATAAAAGTATAATGACAGTGCAATTATTTAAGCTGCTCAATGTGACCACCGCCTTGTGCAATGCATAACTCAATCCTCCGTCGGAGCTCTCGTTGCCAGTTGTAGTTCTCCATATGTTTTTTTCACCTCATTAAACGCTGCATGAATATTCTGGATGAGTTGGTCCCTATTATCAGGCTTTCCCATGGAATAGGTAAGTGTCTTCACATGTCCCCACATGAAAAATCTAGTGGGTTGAGATCCGGAGATCGCGGCGGCTAGGCAATGGGACCACCACGACCTATCCATCGATTTGGATACTGTTCATTGAGGAAATTAGTGACGTCTCTTCCATAATGGCCGAGCACCATCATGTAAAAACAATATCGTCCTTCTGATTTGAAGAGGAATGTCCTCAAGTAGTAGAGGTAGTTCATTCTCCAAAAAAGCCCGGTACATTTCGCTGTTCAAATTTCCATCGAAAATATGTGGTCCAATAACTTCATTATTAACTATTCCAGCCCAAATGTTTACGGAGAATCTTCTCTGGAAGTCGGTTTCTCGAACGGCATGAGGGTTTTCGATTGCCCACACATGTTCGTTGTGGAAATTGTTGATTCCATTTCTTGTAAATGTAGCTTCGTCACAGAAAAGGGTTCTTGGAAGAGTATCCAGATGATCGCTCCACCATTCACAAAGACGAACTCTTTGGGGAAGATCCGTGGGGAGAAGTTCTTGTACCGGTTGGTAATGATAGGGATGCAGTCCGTTTTCTCGCAAAGTGTCCTGCACAGCCGTCCTACTTTGTCCAGTAAGTATAGAAATTCTTCTCGTACTAACACCAGGATCATTTTCAACAACCTCAAGCACTTCTGCAGCATTGTTTCTTCGCATAAGTTCTCTTTCACAATTCGGTTTAGGGAACGCACCTGTTAATCGAAGAGTTGTGAAGGTTCTACTAAACGTTTGCTTGTCTGGAAGACGGCGGTTTGGGTATCGTCGTTGATATTCCCTAACTGAGGCGGTGGTACTACCGTTGCAATATCCATACACGAAAATCATGTCAGCGTATTCTTCATTTGAATAAATTACAGGCATGATTTTAACACAAATTACGCAATAAAAAATAACCAACTGTCAATGATGACAATTAACGAACTGACAATCAACATTTTTTTAAGCATCTATCTATACGACCAGCCAACTTCAAACTCCGATATTTCAAGAACCGTTAGGAATTCGGCAAAAGTGAATACGATCACTTTTGCTTAAAATTAGTCATTGAATCCATATACGAAGTTTCTCGGATACCTCAACGGCCACCCTGTATATGTGACATATATCTTATATATATTTTTGTGTACTTGTTTGTTTTATAAGACAACAAGAATTTAGGAATGTTAAAAGTATTAATTTTTATTAAGGATCCTCTAAAATTAAATTATTATTCTACATTGATTTCAATGCTGGCTGTTTAGAGGACGAAAATACAGATGAGTACATCATCTGCCACTGTCCTGTCGTCACTGGAATCAGGTATATGATATTTGGGAAGGCTGACATTTCCATGAGAAACCTGAAGAAGATTTCATTCAGGAGTCTGAGTTACCTTAGGGATCTCAGTTTGTTACATAAATTTTAGAGTTCGTTTTATAGTGAAAGAAAAAATTACATAATACAAGTGGGTTACCTGACCTTAGGAAAAAACAATAATATTACTTGAAGGAATTGTAAAATTGTAATTTTAAAAAAAACTGTTTTGATTTTAATTCGCCTTCTTTCTCTATAGATTTATATTAGTATTTATGAATTCTTAGTAGTAAGAATAAGGCTCTACTTTTTGTTAGTGACTTACTTCCAGCTACTTTTATTTTTATTGCGGTAATTAACAGAAAGTATACGTGTTACATTTTACTGCGTGTATATTTACTGTGTACTTAAATTAGTTCTAGTTTCGATAAAAACAATCATCCGGAAATATAAGTAAATCATTACAATTATTATTAACCTTCCATTTACCTTAATTATGATTGATAAATAAATGTTGAATAATGGTGAATCTACAAAAAAACAGAATCAATATTATCTAATTGTGGTTTTCATTTGTTTTTTTTTTTTAGTAGAGTGTGAAATAGACGTTATGCTATAAAAAATTCTAATGGTATCATATAAAGGCTCGTTCACGTCAGGCGACGAGAGCGAATGTAACTGTAATGTAAGGTGAATGTAACCGGTGTGGACATGTGTTCGCTGCTACAGGGAGCATTACAACCGTATTTGCTAGTGATAGCGCACTGTCGGTTTTCAGACCTTAATTAAAAAAAAAACAAATATGAAAATAATAAAATAGGAAAAACAAAACAAAATAAATGTAGGATTGACATTTGACACTTGCATTACTGAATGATGAAATTGAATAGTATTACCGAATAAAAACTATTAAATATTCATTAAGTAAGCATACATGCGCCAAGGAATCATTCACAAAGGTCTCCCAATTGAAAATATTCAATAATTGATAAATACGTCGCAAATGTTATTACTAGTTAGGTATAAAATGCTTTGTTCAACGATTTTGTAACGATTGAATGCCTAAGTAAGGAACATTTTGGTATTTTTTACTTGATAATGCTTCCCTAGTGTAGATTCTATAATACTTATTTTACTTACACTGGACAAATTTACATTTATATATGTAGGTACTAATAATTCTTCTACAGCAATTTCTGTAGTGGTGTAACTACAAAATATATACATATTTTATTATGATACGATAGAATGTAAGCATATATTGCTTTTGATGGCTAATGATTGTTTTGCTTCAGAAATTCGTCGGTGATCGGAGAGCACTGTGGAAACGACATGTCCGCTGTTTGTTGCACGGTTGAACTTAAATCCGTCTCCATTACATTCGCCCTAAATTATAGTTACATTACAATTACATTTGGACTCGTCGCCAGGGGAGTACGAGGCTTAATAAGCAAAATTAAAATTAGTATGTGGTGCAGGGGTTAGTTAATTATTGTAATAATATTGTGATTTTCAATCGTCATCGTCTCGCGCTGTCAAGTTCAGGATAATAAATAAAACTCGGCTAAGTATTGATATTAACGACTTTACGTGTATGTCAGAACGTTGCAATTCCTCCTAGGCAAATAACAGACGAAGGACACGCATGTTTAAAACACGCAAAAAACTATAATTTAGAAAGAAAAAATATATATGGCTTAGATAATATAATTATTCGTTTACGTATCAATAATCTGAATAATTTACAGAAACAGTATTCTATTTGCTCGAGGCGGGACTAGAAGGCTCCGGACAGCTGGGACGGTTAAAATTTAATTTAACGTCAGATTGTTCCGTGCTGATTAATAGTGATCAATTTGTTTCGAGCTCGTAAAGATGACTTCTACTAACTGTATTTCCATGTGAGCCAATGCGGTATAGGCGCTATTACTCGATGGCTAGGCATATAAAATAATTATATGTTGTGAAAATGAAATATGTATTATACATGAAAAAAATAATAAAAAGATTTTAATTACCTTCTTTACCATAGCTTAAAACTGTTTATCTTTTTTTAGCTGTAGATAGTCTAGTCGCATAATTAGTAAAACACCTAATATAAACCACAAAAAAAACATGTGAATTTCTAACATGCAGGTTCATAGACTAAAAAAAAGAGGTTGTTAATTAAAATTTAATAAAGAAATTTATGGTATCTAACCATATTGTTTTAGTAATTACATGTATACTCGTATAATTACCAACTGAAGTTCCAAATGGTATTTCATTCCATTTTGTAGCGTCAAATGTGACACCCACTGATGTTCATGCTTACCTGTAACAAATAATCAATATTAATGGCGTACACATAGTGTTATGAATCTAACTGAAGAACAATTTCTGAGCTGTAGGTAAACTAAGTACGATCTACAGATATGTATTATCTGTACGACACATTCGATGGATATTAAGGGTGCACGGGAATAACGATCAAAGTCCGTATTCATACATTAAGAGATAAATGAAGTTTAAAGTTTGCGACTTAAAGGTTCAAAACAAAACTACATTATAGCTACTTTGATTTCTACGGATTACGACCGTTTTTGAAACAGTTTGAACGCGCTTATATAATACTCAGAATTTCCTACAAAATGGCACCCTTATCTCATTTTCACAAAAAAGGGACTTGATCGTTATTCCCGTGCACCCTTCATATGTTTTGTATCTCATAAGTGGATCTAAATAGTATTTACTCGGTACAAAAATATGCACTGAATCAAATGGGTCCTAAAACAATGAAAGAAGTCATTGTTCACGAGTTCATCAAATCAATGAAAGAGATTTTATTAAATAACGACGGAGTTCATTGAGTAATAAATCATTCATTGTATTAGTGAAACCAAAATCATTGAAAATGAAATGTTAGATTGATTGGCTTAATGAAATATGTTATTGTTGTAACGAATACCAATTTTGTTTTAACACCTTTATTTGGTTTACTGAATGACCGTAAGTTATTAATTTTATGTGTAAACTCCAGTAGAAGAATGAAGAAAGACATCAATACAATGAACAGTATTTGTTGATATGCTAATTCCAAAATGGTTGACTTAATGTACTGCTGTGTACTGATGGTACTAGCATAAATGCAAAATGAAAAGTAAAAAAAAAATTAAAATTTAAATTTACTAGCTCAGCGGATAAAAATTTTAAAAGGGCGCAAAAGACGACTTAACTTCAGGGTTACTTTCGCAATTAAACTAATCTTGAAAAGTAAAATGTGGGCGTTTGAAAAATTGACTTTCTTTAAAATCCCCAAAGATTAAAATGGTTGATTCAAAAATAAAAGAATAGAAATTTTGAATGACGTTAACAATCATTAAATTTATTGTTATAAAAAAAAAGAAAAAAAAAACATTCAATTACAATGATGCAGAAAAAATAAAACCATGAATTTAAGATTCTGGCCGAAAACAAAAACTGCATGAATCTACAATTAAGAAGGACGATGCAAATCCTTTAACAAACAAAAGAGGTAAATTTGTTCTAGAAGAAAATCCTATTCGGACAAAAAAAAAACCACGTGGTCTCAAAGTTCAAACACACTAAATTAATTTACACGTGGACAAAACAAGTATATTAATATAGAAATTTAATCACAAGCACAAAGCTTCTTTTCACCTACACCGAGGTGATTAACTAAAAAAAAAAAACTAATTTGAAAACTAAGAAACGGAAAAATTTAAACTCTTTAAACTAAAAAAACAATTTCTTCTAAAACAAATTATAATAACTGATCTTACATCTGACTTGTGTACACAATAAAATACAACAGCAATTATTTAATGAGTTCCTAGATGCACGATTTAAATATCAAATAAACGAACAAATCTTAAAACAAAAATGAATTACCAAAAATGGTAGCAAAGAAAAATAAATAAACTGTACTCACGCTCGTCAAGCCTCTGGGTAACACGGTCGCATATATATATATATATATATATATATAAAATTTACAACATCTGCGTGCACCCGCAGCGCATAAAATGCAAAGAAAATTCTTGAATAGAAACTACAAAATATACAATACTGATGAAGGCAATATGTACAAATGAATGAAATTATTTTAATTTCCTTCATTTGTGTATTTTACACAACTGAACAATTACATTAAACTTAACAAACAATTCTATTAACAAAATCTTTTCAAAATAAAATATTAAAATTGTGGAAACTCTATCATTGCATTGATAAAGATGATTTGGAATTAATAAAAATACAAATTTGAATTTCCGGAAACCCGGGTGCCAGACCACAGCAAGATTAAGATAAAAATTTATTAAGATTATTCATAATCTTAATAAATTTTAGTTATTGTTATAGCGTAAACTTCTAATTAAAATAATAAACTTAATTCGTTGATGGAATAATCGCATTGCATTTACTCAATTCACTGATGAGTAAGCGTTGCAGCGTAAAGTAATATTAAAGATAACAATATTGATATTAAGCATTGATGATTACCAAAAAATATCAAAAGAAAATGCCACCATGACATTTTGTTTTTATGGTTCCTTGTGGAGGAATCACCATGATGTAGAAAAGGGAATAGAAATGCACGTTTTTGTCTACCAAGCGTGTTTAGCATTCCTCCAACAGCGAATACACATTCTTCAGTGTCGTGTCTCTGTGTTAGCCTCGATTTCCTCCTTACGAGAGGAAAGATTACGAGTTTAAATGCGCGCCCTCTAAGGATCACACGCCAAATTCTCACTCAGTCAGCGACCGTGGCGCAAGTCCGTAATTCCATCACTACCATACACCTTCATTAAGGTATGCTATTTGTTCGTTCTTGCAATAGTTGCAAACATTGTACTAACGGAGAAATTATTATTTAATGCTTTATTGCGTTCATATTGTGAATAATTTTATGAACATTGTACGTAAAAATAACAATATATATAATATCGCCCATATTCAAACTTATTTATTGGACATGTGAAAATATAGTTACCATAACAAATATTATCCATGGACTAATGCGCAATGATTTGTTATAATAATGAAAGCTAATTTATTTCACTAATGAATCTTGTTATTAGTTATTCAAAAATTGTAAATAATATTTCGTCATAACAATGACACATTACGTTCCGTCGATGAAAATTCAGTTATGAGAATATTCGTATTATATGCCTGAAAGTTTGTGTTATATACTTATTTCAGTAGTTATTTCTAGTTTTCCGTGTTTCAATAACCAACAGGTCATATTAGAGCATAAATGTTATTTGACAGAGATCTTTGATAAACGATGTTTGTTAAAGAACTTTTATAGTGTAGTGACCCTCTTAACATGTTTTGGTTGTTACGTATTTATGGTTAGGTTCTGTTCCTTATTTAGCCAATGATCTGTATATGTATTGCGTATATATTTTTTTTGGAAAGTGTGGCTTTTAACCCTAAACCTACCAAGGTGTGCTTTTGAGGCACAATTGATTTTGAAATTGCTGGAACTTTGTAAGTTAACTGCCCACAGACTGGAGGATTTTTGTATTCTCAAAATAAACTATTTAACACAGAATGACATAAACATTTTTTAAAAATATTTTTCCCATTTACTAAAAAAATTAAACATAATTTACCGACACGTCCTACCAAGTGTGTCTTTGAGGCACATACTGTTATTATACTATAAAATGCATTGCTACTTATTTAAAACTAGGTATGTGGTAAATCCCCCGTAATAAGTATGCTTTATATTCGGACTTTCCTCTTGTATGTAAGAACTTCCAGTTGCATATGAAGGGGAATTCCCTAAATGCGTTTTGCTAAAACAGTCAGCTTACAAACTGCATTGCTATCAGTGTATTTGTAACTTTCCTAACGAACGCATTGGCCGTTTTAGGTGTCTATTGGTTTAATTTTATTTCTTTTACCTAGTGGAGAGTATAGTATAGACCAGGTAAGCAAAATAAAGTTTGATTGACCCCAGTAAAAATAGATTTGTTGTTTTATGCTTATTTGGTTTTGAAATTTATGCAGAAAGTATGACTGATTGGTTGACTGACCGACGCCGGCCACTAACTGAAAAGGAGTTGCTCGATGCATTGTACGAAAGTGATGAGGATTTGGGAAGGAATGTAAATGATGGTGAAGATGAAGAAGAGCCAAATGACGAAACCTCTTCTAGTGAAGCGGATTATCAAGAAACTGGCGATGAAGAAAGCGATGAACAAGAAGGAAGTGACGATAGTGATGCTAATGATGAACCGCCCGGCCATTCGCAAACTTTTATTGGAAAAGATGGTACCGAGTGGAATGCCACGCCGATTGCCAAGGGAAAAAACACGTGCACACAACATAATTACAACAGCTTTGAACAAAGTGAAACTTCCACCTGGAGTGCATGTTATACTCCTTGTGACGCATTCAATTTGTTTTTGATGATACGGTTATTTGTATTGTGGTTACTTTCACTAATAAGGAGGCTGTTCGTATTCTTGGCGATTTGTGGAAACCAGTTGACGACGTTGAAATCCGTGCTTCTTGGCCTTTTGATTACTGCTGGAAGAAATAAACAAGGAATGGTGGACTATAATGAGCTATGGAATCCTTTATATGGACATCCTGTTTATCGAGCGTATGTCACGAAATAGATTTACTCAATTACTAAGATTTATTCGTTTTGACGATAAGCGACCAGAACCCTCCGAAGGCAAAAGACAAGTGGCACCAATTAGAGACCTGTGGGACCGTGTTAATACAAACTTGCTGAAATATTATCTTCCTGGCAGTAATCTAACCATCGATGAACAACTGGTGCCTTTTAGAGGTCGTGTATCTTTCCGACAGTACCTGCCCATCAAGCCAGATAAGTACGGTATGAAAATTTGGTGGATATGCGATAGTGGAACTAGTTATCCGTTACGTAGTATACCGTACTTAGGAAAAGAAGTCTCAACAGAGCAGAAAACTTAGCGCAAAAGGTGGTTGAAGACCTTTGTGAACTTTTCTGAGAACTAAAAGAATATTACGTTCGACAACTTCTTCACCAGCTACGAGCTTGCATCCAGTTTGCTTACCAAAGGCCTAACTTGTGTAGAACGCTCAGAAAAAATAAGCGCTGCATACCACCAAATTTTTTACCTCACAGGCGACGGAATATTGAAAGCAACTTGTTTGGTTTTCAGAAGACAATGACTTTGGTATCTTATGTACCTCAGAAAAATCGCTGTGTCATATTATTATCTACAATGCACAACGACTCCACCATTGGTGAGGAAAATAAAAATAAATCTGAAATCAATAAGTACTACAATTCCACGAAAGGAGGGTGGATACACTTGATCAGATGGTACATACATATTCAGTGAAACGCAAAACTAATAGGTGGCCTTTGGTCTATTTTTTCAATATAATTGATGCGTGTGGAGTAGCTTCATTTGTCATTTGGAGAAATATCCATCCTGACTGGCATTATTCCAAAAACGAAGACTTCGCAAAATTTTCTTACGAGAAATTACAACAGAATTAGTACTGGGCAAATTAGACGTCGTAGTTTGAGTGGCTTGCATAAAAGTCATACTTCATTGATACAAACTACGTTGAATCAAGTACCAACCACAGGGGAGTCTTCGGCTCGAGAAGTAAGAAAACGAAAACGGTGCTATATTTGCCCATCAAAGAAAAGCAGAATGTCAACACAGTTATGTGATAAGTGTAAGCAAACGGTTTGTGGTGAACATTCAGAGAAATACTCACGTGCACAAATTGCAAAACTACATAAATAACTTTCAAATATTTTACTATCTTGTACTATTTTTAAATTATATCTTCTGACACACAATATTCTTTCTATATGTTTTAATGTTACTGTATACCTACTACATGAAATAAATAATGCATATGTTGCTATTATTTACATCAACAATGTGTACAAATAGATGTGTGCCTGTGAGGCACACCTTGGTAGGACACGTTACGATAAAACGTTGGTAGGACTAGGGTTAAATGAAATTCGATAATTATTTTAAAAAGACGTCTCGACATATTCTATTTCATCTCTTTTTAACTGTTAATATTTAATTATGTGTGTGGCGACTAAAAGTGGTTTAGTAGTCTTGTCAATTTTCTTTGTTAAATTTAACAAACATTTTAAAATTGTAAAGGTACGAAAATTATGAGCAACCATATGACGTGTGTATGTGTATTTATTGCACCTGAAATGTGTTCAGGCTCCTCTAATTCATTCGCTAGTCCTTATTATTATTATTAAATAGGCAACCAGAACCCTAGTAACCTTATAAAAGAAAATAAAGAGTTATTTAGGTAGGTATATTTGTCAACTCAATCCTTTCCAAACAATTTCTTTATTCATATCTTATAATGTGATTTTTAAGTGGTTCACAATTGATTCCTTAATTTTTTGAATAAATATATAAATAAAAATGTACAATTTTCCCAACAGAGCTTGACTTTGGCAAATTACATTACTAAAGCATATATGTTAAATTAATTGAGTTTATAAATAATGCAGTCAATCTATTCTGAGCAATTTTGAGGAATTATCTATTTATTGTATTATATAAGGATTTAATAAAATAAGCAATAAGGAATAATTAAAGTCCTGTGGCATATTTATGGGTGCGTGCAAACGATAAACATTGTTTTCAGAATAAATTAATGTATTTCCATGCATGTCAGCATCATACTTATTACCCCCTGTTGTTATACATTATTAATGTACTATAGCAAACCTAATGACAGTATGAACTAATAATGGTTGGTTGTAATAAATTTTGTACGTTCAGTGTATTAATTGAAATCTTTACCTGGACGTATAACAGTCCATGAACTTCACAGTTATCCAATAACGATATCTATGGTATATGGAATCCACGTTGTTTTGATGCATGGTTTTATATTGTCACGTTTCTAATTGGGTTCTAGAAAAGGTATTAGTAAATCGTCAATTTTTGGTTATACTCAATACAGCTTTCGCCATGATAGAAACAAATAATAATTGATTGTTTTTGAAAAGTGTTTGCAGTTATAAATAACAATCAAAATTAAAAGTGAACTATTTTACTAACGCATGTCAATATCCTTAAATTTAAAAATATTCAGCAGCATACTGACGAGGTTACAGTAAGATTTTTAGTTGTTGTTGAGGGAGCCGTCTGACCTGAATTTTCCGGAAACACTGCAGCCTCTTGGCTCTTTCTATTCGGTCTCCCATTTCTTGTACCCATTAAATTATATCAGCCAGTCCTAGTACCCTGCAGCAAACTGTACAGGTCTCGGTTTGGTCGATCGAAATAATCCTTTGCGTCCAGAGCCTCGCATTCACAGTGTAGTAAGCGAAAATTGCCATCCCATTATATATTCTGCAATTGATATCTTTAATGTTGGTCCAAATTTTCTGTATCTGTCTTTTCTTGCGCAGTGTCCTGTACGAGACCTGTTACAGTGCGAAGATGATTCCTGTTAAACTGTAATAGTTCTTCAGTCTTCTTCTTTGATGGTCTTTTAACAAAGTTCTTTCCATGAATTTGTCTGGTTGTTTTATCCCAGTGTCCTTTATGTTTTTCTTTTACGCAGTTCTCGTGCTGTGTTTTTGGGCACTCTTAGAACAGGTTCTGGGCCTATATATGATGTCGATGATCCCTTCTTTGCTAACTCATCGGCTTTCTCGTTTCCTTCGATTGCCGAACGTCCGGGCACCCACAGTAAAGTAACTTTATTACGGTCTTTTAGGCTATTCAGTTCTCGAATACATTCCCAAACCAAATTGATTTCGGTTGCACAATGAAATATTGCATATGCCATTTTCCTAGAGGAAGAGTGATCATTGTGTTTCTCGCCTTACTATAGATTCCAGCTCCAGTCTCGTTTTCGGTATTTGTCCCGTTTGCAAACCAGATTAATTCTCCCAACCTGTCTTTGTAACTAGATTAATTATAAAGCTTATCCGATCCGGGATTTCCACCTGGAATTTCTATCAATAGACATGTTGAAATCATGTGGTCTGATTTTAATTCCAAAAGGTTACCTTTCACATAATGTACAATATTATTATGTCCCAATCTTGCGTATCTGCTGCTTGATAGTTCTTGTAATCTGAGATGGTATATCCTTACCTCCCTATTATAGCCAGGTGGAGAGGAGGAAGGTCTAGTAGGTAGTACAGTAACATTAATAGGTTGATGTAATAAATTAACCTTTAGAAGTCGATCTAGCACATTTGTGGTGTTTCTCCTTTGAGCTAAGGGTACTTGCTGTTGGCCGTGTTTCCTATGTGGTAAGCGATTTTTGGGAAATCGGGTCAATTTTGGGTATGATGTGTGGATCGAGCGAACGAGAGTATAAGGTAAGTTCGTAAATGGAGTGTGGTCGAAATAAGCACTAGTAACGGAGAGATGAGCGAGAAACTGTTTCCTAACCTAAAAATAGCGGAAAACAATCATTCCGGAGCCTGAATTTGCGGTTAAGACCAAAGCAAGCTGTTTTTTGTTTTTCTTGCGTGTTATTCGGAGGAGAATTAACATGGGCGAAGGACAGTATTACGGATTTAGTGCACATCTGCGAAAGAATTAAAATGTATGAGAAATCGGAGGTACACATAAACAATGTTTTCAGTTTTTCTGTACTTAGTAAGTTAAATATATTAACTCAATTAAACTCAGCATATAGAAACATAAAATTAGAGCAACGAAAGAGTTGACAAAAATCGATATGTATTAAACATAGTTATAAATTGTATTTGATTTTGCGGTACACTAGAATTAGCTTTACTTATGTCTTTGTGTATAGTGCAATACAAAATTCACGTCTTAAAATATAAAACACATACTTCGCCGGCATGAACAAATGTGATTCCTTAAAGGAACAAAACACAACATTCATTTCATAAATAGAGAGAAACAAAAAAAATATATCGAAGGTGTAGACACATGCATATACTTTGGTTAACACATTTTTTTTTTGAGTAACCGCCAATATAATATTGTATGCGAACGGAATAATTTATAGTAATCGAGAGAATGAATGAGTAAATTTTTACTTGATAAATAAACCGAACGATGATTTGGCTTTATGAATACATAACCACTCTTTGTATATATCCACTATTTTTTGCATTTTAAAGTATATACGATTTGCTCACGTTGATATTTTAGGAATACATCAACTTTGAATTTCAGTGTTTCAGTTTAAAGATTAAATACCTATACGCAATTCCGAAGGAAATACGTTAGTATTTATATTTAGGTAGATAAATATTCCTGGTAAGAACTTGCCATTTTAAAATGGCTTCTAAATTTGTTATATTAATTTTTTGTGTCAGTATTATTTGGTTACGGCCATTATTGCAATCGCGGTTTAAACTTCACATTGGACTTACAATCGATATAAATAAAAAAAATAAACTCGACCTTGTCATTTAATCCTGGAGAGCTCGCGGCGCGATAACAGTATAGGAGATCGTATGCCTGTGAGGCACCAGCGAGCTCCGAAGAGTTAATCCTTAAATCGCGATTTTAATAATGACCCTTAGCAATAAATGAGGTAATAAATTACTGCAAGCTGAGCTAAACTGATTCAAAACTTTGCAAAATTAATAAAATGGTGGGGGGGAAACCGGGGGAGGGGTTGGCCCGTGATTGGCCTCATCACTCAATATTGTCACGAGCCGCCGCTGCATGGATTACCCTTGAGGTTAACGAAATATTGATAGAACAAGATACTAGGAAAGATGAGCAACAACAAGAAGATTTGAAATTACAAGATTTCAGTGCATAAAGTTGCTGGATTATAAATTATAAAACTGAAAGGAATCAAGTTCCGGTTTATAAACTTATTAAGTATCGGACAAAAAATGGATAAATGTATATAAGTTTAAACAAAACA
Organism: Protaetia brevitarsis; assembly: GCA_004143645.1. Lineage (NCBI taxonomy): Eukaryota > Metazoa > Arthropoda > Insecta > Coleoptera > Scarabaeidae > Protaetia > Protaetia brevitarsis. The sequence continues at coordinate 2,170,633 of RXPK01000294.1, forward strand.
TATTCATTAAAACCTCCTTCAACTAATATGGTGTATTTGGAAAATTTGAAGAAAACTGATGGTTGAAGATGTTTTATAACACCCCGTTCAGTTGTCTAGGAATTCAAATCATTGTTATGTACTTATATCACTTTTAAAATATGTTTAGAATAAGATTATTCTCATATCATTGTATTTTATTAACACGTCAAATAGTTGATAATCACATTAATTATATTATGAGCTGGTCTTTTCTGGTGCATATAGTATCTGATATGTTTGTAACAAATTGCTTCATATAAATGAAGGACAGATTCCAAAGCAGATACTTATACAATTAATTTTCTCTTCTGTGTTTTTCCTATTAATAGAATGCATGTAATGCATATAATACTTTATGCCTACATACTAACAAAGATATCATTACTTTCAGTGCCGTATCAATAAGTTTTACCTTCAGTGACATAACCCTTGAAATATTACACAATTTACGTCGGCAAAATTGCAATTGACGGATTGGTAAGCAATACCTTGGGAACGATTGCCACGCGGGGCGTGTACTAACCTCTGACCCTTTCTAAACGCAGACGTGTGGGTTATTAGTCACCGTTTAGTAATTCATTTAAATTAATTATTTGTGTAACGTTTCAATTCATTAGTAGGTATGCATAAGAAAACTATATGAATGATTTTTTGTCGTAAATTTTAATCGAGCTGGCACAGAGTATTTAGTTTTCGACGCGTGGGCGATAGATCAATGTGTAACCGCGTTAGGAGAAGCGGGTTTCATACATTAATGTCTTTAGGAAATATACCGTTGTGAATTATGATACGTTTAAGCAGTAAATAAATTGATAACACGTATGCGTGTATACAGATATTAATGTATTTTTACATATTCTCTTGAATTTTATACGAAATTGCGCGACGTTTATATGGTTGTAATTTTACTTTATGGTTGACGGTGTACGTATACGATTATTAAAATAGCATCTTTAATATGCAGACATTCATGTGCTGAATTGAGTATTCAGTTGTGATAGTTATAAGTAGATGTGTCAATCCTTTTGTCTGGGATAAATGTCTGTAATGTTTTTCTGGTTATGTTTTATGTAAATTAATGGACGAAAGAGGTTGCAAAGTAGCTCATAGGTAAACTGTTAAATGTTTGGTTAAATCCCACACAGAAAACAGTCGGCAACATTTTTGAATTTATTATAGAAAAAGGCGCAATTTTATCTTTCTTCGTATGAATATGCTCATCATAATGTTACGATTTTTCACAATTAAAAAAGTACAATGCTAACGAGTTACTACACTGATAGAAGTATCTTTTTATTTAAAAGGAATTGCATTGAACCAAAAGTTTTTGCTTTTTCTATATGGCCAACATGATTTGGTATGTCCTTGAAAATCAATACAATTTTGAACCCAGTGAAAGATATTGATAGTTGATTCAAGTCCTCTTTATTTTGAACTTGAACACTCTGCACATTGGCAGAAAATCGTAAGCATTTTGAATCAAGAGGTTTTTCCTTTTCTTATAATATTTATTTACTTTAGGGAGACATTAATTTAATATATAGCAATTTAATTTGTTAAATAATTGCCTGGATCTTGCTTGTGATTTTGTGTTACAGACAAACAAATCACTTATTAGATATTAAATTAATTAAACCATTCCGATATATTTTAAATAACAACACACTTTCAGTATCATATATTTTATTTTAAATTGTTTACCATTTGAAAATAAGGACAAAAACAAGGAAAAAGAGCAAAAATTGCACATATCCACATTTTCGTTAAACATGTATTCTAGAGTATTTGTTGGTTTGTAGGTCATGTCAGATCGTTTTATACAATTATTTGTTTTACATTTAAATAATTATTCTTCTTTAAATGTAGGCAATCACTTAATTGTAATGAAATATAATAATAATATCTATTTATTGGGATCATACAAAAATATATTTTCATATTGCCTGAAAAGATTAAATCACCATAATAGTGCTCTACCTCTGGCCTTGAGTCACGTCCTAATTTACTTGGTTTTAGCCAAAAGCATAACCTTTGATTTGACATGTATTTAACTTATTCTTGGCTTTTTTCATACAGTGTTCGTCCTCAACCATAATGAATAACTGGAACCATGTATACGTACTTGAATTATATTTTTCGTAAAAGCCCAGAAAATACCCAGAAATTTAAAACCAAAGACAATTTATTTATACACGTTGCTTTACCTAGTGCTCTAAAGAAGGAAAGAAAAGAAGAAATAATTGATTAACATTTGAGAAGAAGATTGTAAGGCAAGAAGCAGCAGAAAAAGTGGATACAGGACCATACGACAATTTACACACCATATACAAAATATTAAAAGAGAGTGACAATTAAAATTTAGTTTTACCAAAGTTGAAAAATTTGTAATCTAAATACAGTGTACTACTTTAAAAAAAATACTGTGTTGCGTTATTATATAACTACACATACTTTGGTCTTAATGCCTACAGGTATATTTAGTTAAATACAAAATTATGATTTGGTTATTATTGAATAGCATAAGAATGCTTTTTTTAATTAGAAAAAAAAAAAAATCATGGAAAAGTGATGTAATTATCTCCAGAGAGCTTTAACAGTTAAGGGAATTGAGATCTGAATTTTTAAAGTTACTTTTAAATTTTGTTTGACCACCGCTGATGTTTGCAGCCGAGTTTCGCTTATTTATTAAATATATACATGGCCATGTTTATTTATCTTATTTTTTGTCCATTAATTTGTTATTATTAATTTTAATTATTATAATGTGCTTATGTTAAACTGGCACCACAGAAGAGAGAAGCGGTCCTCCTGGTTGAAGGCCGGAAGAAAGTACGTGTCAATATTGAAGACATAGTTATAGAAGACCAAGAAACAATTCGATATCTCAGTATTTATCTGGATAAAGGACCTGAGAATGGCGACGCACATCAGAAGAACGGCAGAAAAAGCATGTGGAGGTTTAACAACCCTAAGCCGCCTCATGCTCAATATAGGAGAACCAAAAGAACACAGTCGTAGAGTGTTAAGTTCAGTAGCCGAGTCTATCAATTCTTATAGGGCTTCCATATGGAGCAAAGTCATGGAGAAAGAAGCGCACAGGAAGAAAATGGAGAAAGTGCAACGTAGAAGTGCCATCCTTATCATAAGTGCTTATAGGACCGTATCTACTGAAGCACTGTTAGTGATATCGAAAACACCACTTATTGACCTTTTGGTAAACTACAGGTCTGCTGTGGAGAGGGAGGGTGCTGGCACTAAGGCCACGCACTATGCGGAAATGGTTATGAAATGGCAAAGAAGATGGGAAGTGAAGGACGGTACTGGCACAGGAGGCTGATTAAAAATGTGACACGCTGGATGGAGAGAATGCACGGGAAGTGAATTTCTGCGTAACACAGATGCTGACAGGACATGACTGCTTTCAGGCGTATTTATACCGCTTCAAGTTGACAGACTCGGACGCGTGCAGATACTGTGGAAGAACAGACACAGCAGAACACACTTTCTTTGAATGCCCAAGATGGATCGTCGAACGACAAAGAGCCGAACAGGAGATGGGAGAGCTGACACAAGAAATATCACCGATAAAGTGGTGCAGACCGAGAAAACCTGGAAGGCTGCGGATATTATGGTGCGGGAAATACTAGGTGAGAAGAGTAGATGTGGATAGAAGCTAGAGTGAGATAGCTTGACCACCTGTAGGAGACGCCCCGCTCCCTTAAAGTAATGCGCACGCGGTTCCAAGGGGAGCTGGAACCATCTCCAAGAGAGGGGTTTTTTAGTCGGTAAAAATCCGATACCCCAGCGACACGGGCCGCCGGAAGTTTTGTAGATTTTCCCCTCTCTCGCAAAAAAAAATATGCTTATGTAGTGAAAAAAATCAATTTGGTAATGAAAAATTTGATGTCAGTAAAAAATTCTTATTTGATTAGTGATTATTTAATTAAAAATAAAGTAAAAGTAGCACGTGCTCTTACTTTTAGCTGCTATTTTCCATTTGGCCTAGCACCCACCTTTAATCTCCTTCTATTAGGTACACACTAAAAAATTTAGGTAATTTTTCTTGGTAAAAATCAGTTTTTTTGGTAATTTTCCGCACTGAATGGGGGTAAATGTACAAAAACTTAAGGCAAATGTCGAAATGTTACAAAATTTTCCATAATCCAGGTATTTTATGTGAATAATATGGGAAAATTTCAGTTTTTCAGAAAAATCTCTGACATTATAATATTACCAAGAAAAATATTAATATCGCTTAGGAAAAACTTAAAATTTCTCACAATTTGGAAAATTGCAATCATAAATATAGTAATTTTCAAGTGATAAGGAAATAGGCAAGGCGCGCATGCGTTAACTTAGAATGTTCTGGTTCATGTTCAGACGTAGGCAGAAATGAAATGGTGTTTAGCCACACGCGGTTCTGTTTTCTTACTATTTTAGAATTATTATACTGATTAGGTGGTATTGATTCATATTAGAAAATCTATTTATTATTCTTTTAGTGCTCTAAAGTCTGCTACAATTTGAACATGGAATATCCAAAACAACTTGTATGCACGTTGGAATTAATTCAGCATTATCTGTTAAATAATTTAGGTACTTTCTCTTGGTAAAAATCACTTTTTTGGATAATTTTCCGCATTCAATGGAGGTAAATATACCAAATGTTTTACGTAAATATTAATGGAAAAATTTTTAGAAAAAAATTTTAACATTGTAATTATTGTAATTGTACTAAGAAAAATGTTAATATCTCTAAGGAAAGCTTAACATTTCCTACAATGTGGAAAATTATAGTTAAAAGTAATATCTTTTATTTAAATAAATTAGCTTAACAGCAAAAAAATATTTTTTGGATATATGATATCAAGTACTTACGATTTTCTTAAGGAAAGGACTATTTATTTTATGCAAAGTCGGTACAGTTATTAATAAAGTAGTAGTAGATTTACGTCAAAATTGTATTGCAAAACTGTAAATTATCACGTCGTGATGTTCAAAACATGTAACAGCAAAGTTTTCTGGCCTATAATAGCAAATTCGTTAAACATATTCTACAAGTACGGAAGTTGCTGTGAAGATGGCGGTTCTCCTATTTCACTACACTAACTTTTCATACTCGATATAAATTTTCTACATGGCAGACATAGTTATCAAGTATTTATCTATTACTTACCAGATAAATATTTCTTAGTTATCACAACAGTTATCCGATTACATACGGTGGCCCTTAATTTTTGCGAATTAACCACCAATGTGGAGAGGCAACGGGTAACTGACCTGCAGTGGGTTTGGGTAAGCACTAGAAAGTTTCATATTTTATTCGCCCTTTATGCATTAAATTTTAATTAAATACACTCTACCAGGACATTTTTAATTCGACGATATTTTCAAAATCATAAGTACTGAACTTTTCTTTGTAATGTTACTTTTAAACAAGTAAAACTTCTTTGGAAATTATCACTACTTTAGAAATTTTACTTGTGAATATTCCAGATTACATGAAAAAATCTTGGAAAAGTTACCCACATTTTGAAATTATTTACCGTTAGAAATAGTACTTCCGAAAGTATAATACCTGTACGGTTTTAGGGGCACAAAATGGCCCCAAAATCGTTCAGGAATTTTACCAATTTTTTTAGTGTGTAGGTATGTATTTAGGTATTTATAATAGTTAAAAATTGTAATAGTTTTTATGCAATTTTGATTTTAGCTTGCATTGCAGGTGGTATAGGTATATTAATTAAACAGATTTTATTTTCTTTTTTATTTTTGCATCAGCGAAATTTCAAGACCAACCATAATTCTTATTATTCCTAACTTAATTGACACCGCGGTATTTTCTCCTTTTTTTTCTCAATGCATGCGGAATTCAGAATCATGTCCCAAAATGACTACAATACGTAATTAACTGTGTACCGATGCATGTTCTTTGGTACGTGTTTTAGCGAAGCGGCAGAGAAAGAGTAAAATTTCAAATATAATTGTGAGTAGCCCGAAGGTGTAGGTCAGACACGGCACACAAGTCGTATTGTAAACCGGGTGTATGTTGCACGTCGCAATATCAGCCCAATTTTAGTGGCTTCACTCAAATTGATTTTACTTTGTTGATCGTGTGCACAGGTTGCGACACGTTAATGAAAGCATTTGTAAACAAAGTTGTTTTCCCATTGCAAATCGTCATGGTATCTCAGATTTCTTGCTGTTACAAAAATTGAAGTTGCGTGAATTTGTTGGTCGTTACTGAAATGTTTGATGTTACAGCAGTTGCGCATACAGTATAATTGATATTTGCTATTCACCGATTCTAATTTAAGGTATTTCATAGTAATTTTGTTTTATTGTTTGTGAGATTCTTAGTATTCCCACGCAATCTTCACAAAATAATACAGAAACGTCAACATTAAAGACATCTAAGCCAATCCCGGCTATTGCGGCTATTTTGGTTTTTATTGCTCAATTTTAAAGAGTACTATCATGATTTCATCAGATAATACTTTCAAGACTTTCAATTCTACAGCTATTATCGCCTCGCACAGTTATATTTTTGGCCTTTGCGAATACAACATAATTTTAATTTATTGTTCTCCGTATTTTTTTGCAGTTTTGTACATTCTTTCATTTTTTTTTCTTCTAACATTGCCATAATTTTTGAACTTTTGAGGGAAAAAGCAACACCAGAGTATGACAATATATGAAATTACTGTTTCAAATAGTTTTAGATGGAATTATCTGGCATTAAAAAAGTAACACGAATTTTGCAGTAATAAAAGAGCATTGACCGCCGTTTGCTTAACTAGAAAAGTTACGGTAGGTCTTAGTAGGCATGAAGTGAAACTATATTAATAGCCTGATTTAATCTACAAAACTTCAAACGTGTTTTTGTATTATGTGTTCAGCCCAGTAACGATAATTTGTCATTTAACCTTTCCATATAAAGAAAAAGTAATTTCATTTGGAAATACTATTTCATGTGGAAACACCGATTATTTTCAAAGTCGTAATTTTTTTATTTTTATTGTTCTATTATAACCACTCTTTGAAAGTTCTTGTAAATTATTAACTTTCTATGCGTAAAATGGTCAGTAATGATGATTTAAATATATTTAAACCTATGAAACTGTATATTCTAGTATATTAGGAATATAATACTACGTATTGTATTTTTCATAACATGTAATAACACCAAGGAATATTATTGCCCAATTTTGCATTATTGAATATAAAACTCTTAATACCGTTTATTATAAGGTATAATACTGTTAATTATCGTTTTATATTAACCCTATATAATAATTTTTTAACTTTTCTACAAAGTTCAAGGATTAAATTACAACATTACTGTTTTTCAATTTGTGTCGTATTTATAACAACCAAAAGGTAAATGTTTAGGTATTTACTTTAAATAGCGTAAATTTATTTATGGCAAAATATTCAGAAAAATGTATAATTTTAGAGTAAATGTATATACTTCAAGTCACCTCACAGCTGAAGAAAACTGCGCTTTGATAACCAGTGATACCAAATCTTTCGATTTAGCCAAAATTCTCCTGATTTCCCGATTCGCATGCGTAATATACCGATTAAAACGATAAAAAAACGAAAGAGTTTTTATTTATATCGTCAGAATTTGTTGTTACGTCTCCGAGTCCCTCAATTTATTATATTTTAGAAGAGAATGTATAGGAGAATATAAACATTTCAGACATGTGCCAAAGTTCCGCAGTTAAAATGCTGCTTAAATCAAATGGTTGTTTCATAAAAATATTCTAGGCACTTGTTTTACTGACCAAGTCAGTGAATATATTATTCAATGATACATATTTTACAATCCTTGCAAGATGCAGAAACAAAACTGTATTTAGAATTTTTAAGAATGCTCTTCCATTTTGTTACAAAATCAAAATTAATGATGAAAAATGTCAGCTATTGATCATATAAATATTAGATATTGTTTAGACATTGACGAAATGTATTTTGATGCTCACGTTCAGGCAAGAACGGTTAATAGAGATTTATTGAAAAATATTAAAATTTATTCCTTAAATTTTTGTAGTGCAGGAATTTCACAAATCTCGCGGTCAATCTTTTCCGAATATATCAAAAGCGTAGCAGATCATCATCAACATCTTTGCTTCCTAATCATGTAATTTATATTCAGCAACTATATAATGAATGGAGATTTTAGCGAAAGATTTAGTTGTTCAAGCAGTGGGAAAGATGCTGACGAAAAGATTTTTCTAGACTTTTTGACACAAGTTTCAAGAATAGAATATATAGATGATCAGCCTAATTTTCTTTTTGTGTTTCAACTATTAGCTCTTCCGTATTCAATTGCGAACCCCAAAAATATACTTTCCCAAGTTAGTATTGATAAAACATTAATCCGAAATATATTAAATTCAAATACTTTAGAAGCAGAAAGTTTGGCATACGCAGAAACTAACGCACTAATTTTAAAGTAACTTCAAATATGCACAGTAGTATAATTTGCATACTAGTAGTGCTAGTAATATAGTATATACTAGTAATAGTAATTGCTATTTTTTTGCATATTTACTCAAATTAAATAAAAGTTGTATTTTCTTTGATTCTCCCGACTTTTTTGAAGATCTCACGAAAACAGTCCTTAAGAATCTAGTATCATTGTTGAGAATCCTGTATGTCGCTCACTTAGTGGTTACATACATATTGTTCAGGTTTATTAGTACCATGGTACATACGCATTTATGAGAAATACAGGATGATAGTATATTGCGACCTAAAAGATCTATTGCATTCCCTATTATTATCGTTTTGCAGCTGGCCGTGCAATCCTGTTCCAGGTGCAATGCCCTTGAATTGCACAGTGTGGCGCAATTTGAAAGTTGTACGGGTGTTTTATTCTCTTCCCCATAAAATTTACATTCAGATTTCCTTGCTAATCCAAGCTTAATCAGTTGCCCTTCCAGTTAACAGTGGTCTGAAAGGATCCCTTATATTAATACGATAATATTGTTCATACTCAGGTGAATGCGTTCTGTAAATCTCTTATGGTTATAGGTTTCCAGAAGAGATTTAGCTTGCATTCTTTGGAGATTCTCCCAATAGTTGGATTTTTCTGCTCTATTTCATTTTCTAGTTTCTTCAGTATTTTATACTGCTACATGTTTATTATTTATTTTATTTATTTCGTTTCTTCCCACCCTTATGTGTTTCGGAACCCCACAAAAGAGATATTAATAAATTTACCTACCCACTCCCGACTATCTTGGACCTGATTATGTATAAGCTTAGCGCATGGATGGCTGCTAAACATAATAGTAATCTCCTGCTTTCGATAATTTCTGTCAATATTGAACAGGATGCATCTTTCAATAGTGTGTATTTTCGCCTGGAAGATGCTAAGGCATTTTCCCAAGTTCTCAAAATACTTGGTTCTAGGCTCACATATTCTTATTCCAGTTTCCTCTGCCATTTTGGAGCCATCCCTGTACCATTTGATGCCATTTCTATTCAATTTCAAGATGGTGTTTTGATCTTACTTGCTTTTGTTGTTAAGTTTTGTGGTAAATTATTTCACAAAGTTAAATTTTTTGACATGTTATTCCGGTGCATGTTCCAGGTGGTTTGATCACCGCCAGGAGATTGAGATGTTTTTTTTTTCCACACCCTCCATCACAATATGGAGAGGGGTAAGATCCAGTACTAACTCGATGCCTGCAAATGATGCGATATGAAGGATACATAAAATTATTTGTTGGATTTGCTAGATAGTGTCTTGTTTTAAGTCTGCACATAAAATAGCATAATATTGGCAATATATTAGTTTTGCAATTGATGTAATCGGTTATTAGAAGTAGCGGAAGGAGAATATAAAAACAAATGTACAAATAAAATACAAATATAGTTCGTTATTATTCTAAAATAAAAAAAAAAGAGATCCTGAAACCTAGTTCTTTAGATTTATGAATGAGTACACGACGAAATGAGAATCGGCTCTTCGTCTTAATTTGTCTGGTTTTCCTCTAGAAAGTTTTGTTTATTGATTGCAGGTGTAACGAAAGTAACCAGCATAAAAAAGACGGTAGGTATCTCAGGCACGTAATCGATAGTTGGCGAGATAAGCGGTACTGTTTTACGGCATGAAGCCGTGTAATTTCGTGTGTGAGTCCTTATTTCGCAAACCTATACATTTTTCATTTGCTAATTTATTTTGCTTTTTTTTCTACTAATTCTAACGTATATTTCTACGTATCCAAAATTATATATTTGCGCGCTCTTAAAACACATTTGTATGAGAAAGTTATTCTTTCAGCAAGTAGCAAGGAAACGGTGAAATCAATCTTGCTCGACGTGAATTAATTGATGTGACGGTTTTTTTTTTAGTCGTATAATGATGGGAAGCTTTCTTAAGATAAGTAATATGATATTGTATTTGCATATTTATGCTACAACAATGTATAAAGTTTTAGTGATAAAACAAGCTCGTAAAAATGTGCGTGTGTAAATGTAACTGTTGTACATTAAAATTTATAAACAATTAATGTTTGTAAAATAAGAATTCATGTCAGAAACTAGGAGATTGGACAGTGCACATTAATAGTAATATATGTATGTAATTAATAGTAAGGGACACTAAGAAGAAGAAATAAGTCGATTAATAATTACAATTAGCTAATAAAATATATTACGCACCACAGAGAAGATTTCCTGGAAATACAGAATGTAACCAACAAGATCAAAATTTCTTTATGCAGTTTAACTTATCCCATCTCTATTTTCCTGCATGGAGAACAAACTGATCCTAACAGAGAAGCAGGAAAAAATAAGACACGCGATGAAATGAGGTACGTCAGAAAAGTATTGGAAGTGATAAGAATTGATAGGATTAGAATTGACGAGAGAAGAGAAACTTCGTTAACGTTTCGACCGTTTTTAACATCGTTACACTGAAAATTGTCTTCATTGTATTCATTTTGACTATTTGATGAAAAGTTGGATGTTAAAAATGGCCGAAACGTTGCTTATAAAAATGTGGAGCAATTATAAAATAAATCTCATCAGCTCAAATTAGTGGTTTTCTTTTCACTATATTAATATTGAGAGCGAAAATAAATAAAAAAATGAAATAGTGTGGAATGTTTACAAATAATCTAAAAAGCGATTTATAGATAAATTTTTATTGTGAAACAATTTTACGGTGGCAATTTAGCAGAAGTTACACACGATTTATCTGAAGTAAGTTATTCTGAAAGATCAATTCTTTGCGTGAGTACTATTCGTAATACAGTCTGACGATGTGAAACAACGTTTACATTAATAAATAACAAAAATAAAAAGTGTCCTAGCGAAAAATGTCAGTGATATCGAAATAAGTTTGTGCATTGCTGGAATAAAAACCCAGTATGACATCTAAACAAATTGCTTGCGGATTTAATAGTAGTGCAAAAGTCTTAAACCTTTTACATAAGAATAAATATCGATCGTACAAAATTAGCACATCCCAAGACCTTTTACTCGACAATTATTACTATGAATTAACGATAAACAAATATCCTGAACATGAATATTTTTTCAATAATATATTATTTACCGACGAAAATATTTATTTACTATTGTAACGTTTTTTTTTTTTTTAATCTATGTTTGTTATTTTATTTGATTATTAACTTTTAAAACTGCTTTTCATTATTTTTTTCTTTTAATATTGTTTATGAGCTCTGTCACTGAAATTTATAGTTTACAATATCTGATGCTTCGATATAAAAATAAGCACGAATAGATTTTAGTTATAAGTATTGTCTTATTATTTTTCTTTTCACTAATACAAATGTAACGTTGCGTTTAATATTACTTTTACAAACTTTATAAATAAAGCGAGAAAAAGAACATCAGGCTCAATTTAATTCGGCTGAACTATGACAATTCGCCGAACGTTAATAAATCTGTGCTGCGGTTTCGTGCGTAGCTACGCCTGTAGTTGAAGTCCTTCCCATTTCCAGTCGCCCAGAATGCAATCGACAGCTTGCAACTGTTCACCCGGTATAGTTTAAGTTGAAAAATAATATATAATGGATCATTTCTGCGAAGAATTTGTGATTAATATTGATAACAAGTCCTGTAATAGTGAGCTTTCTTTTCTTTCAGATGATGATTAATTATAGTTTTTGGTACTCTTTTGTAATTCAAAATATTTTAGTTCTATATTTATATTTTGCATTACGGTACATAATAAATATCTTTCCTTCATATTTTACATGCTATTTATTAAGTTCATATGAGCAAAGCAAAAATGACTAAAGCAGGAACTATAGATAGGTAAGCAAATCTGGGATTATAATATTCCTGCTGTTGCATTTTGCGCATATTTTCAATTGGAAAGTAAGTAGATTTTGCTAGATTTTCTTAATTACTCTTTTAATAATTAGCTACAAATATGTTAAACTACTAAATCTTTAAATATTGTCCTTGATAATTGTGGGATCAATACATAATTAAATAGTTTTCAATATAATTAATAGGACCGGGTATCCAGTTTCGAGTTCCTGTGTACTCGGGTAGCTGATATTGCCGGTTATAGTTCTAATTCGAATTCTGCTATCCGTAATTGGTCGAGTATTACTCGAAAAAAAAAGAAAAAATGGGTATTACACCCGAAATCGAGCCGATAATGGAAAGCAACGAATTTAAGTAGAGATGACCTTCCAGAACCAGCTGAAACAGGGCGGTGCACTGAACGGGTAATCAATTGCCAAAAAAAGACTGGTTTCGACAGCTCTAATGATTAAATTAAAGTAAGTTTGTGTACTTTCGGATTGAAATTAGCTTTTTTATTTATATATTTTACATCTACCGCAGGAGCCATCCAAACTCCAAACACGCTTCTGTTCGTAGTTGATGTGGCTCGTGCAGTATATGTTTATTTGTTTACATTAGAGTGTTATATAGAGTTATAAAAATGCAAGTATAAAATTTGTTTTAATCCACCAAGGGAAACCCCCATCCCAAGTAATGCCAAAGTTCAGAAGTATATTCTAGATAAAAATTGTCAGGTTATAGTTCCTAGCAAACCACTGGAGAAAAGCTAACTGTATTTCTAATTTAAATGGTATATCCACGGCTTGAAGAATTTTTGTTGTTAGAAGGAATTGGAATAGAACGAGTACCTCGATTAGTTTCACATTGAGAGAAATGATGTGCTTTGTTCAATAGTTTTTGGAGTGGTAAGATTTCAACCATTACCTAAATAATCACCTTACTTTTAATACAATCTCTATTTTAGCGTTAGTCATTCAGAATGAATCTATACGTATCGACTACTGGTTCAATGTTTATAAAAATGTCGCGAATACTATTTTGATCACACTTAATTTAAAGTAATGCAATTCAGATAATTCATTGATTCAGTTTGTAACATAATATACCGTAAATTCAGAACTCCAGATATTTATTGAATGAAATCACTAAGGGCCAGTTTTACAATAAATGTTACTTTAGCACTTCAACAAAAGTCTGTTTACTATTTATTTGGATTTGAATTTAAAGTAGTTTGAACTGATTTCAACTGAAAGCTTTAAAGTGATGTTACGAAAATAATCCTAAAATATTTAAAATAACTTTTTAGGGATTTCAGATAATACGTTTAAAATATGCATTTAATAATAAATTAATCAGTTCTTGGTTGTTCTTCCTCATATATTTTAGCTGCGGAGGAGCTCTTTATTACTTACTACTTAATTATGGATTAGGTAGTTATGAAAGAATCTACGTACACTAAAAATAAAAGATAAAACCAAATATCCAAAAAAATCATGCTAAATTTGGGAAAAGGTTGACTAGTAAGTAGGTACTCAACAGTCTCTATAAATAACTCTATCTAGAAATATAATTACTTCTTCAAAGCTAATTACCATTTCTATGTATCTTATCACAGATCAATAGCTAAATTATCTATAATACTTCAGTTACTATTACGGTAAACAATCTGTTACCTCGAATATATTCTAACCTACTTGTATGAATTCTTACTTCCAATTACTAAATATTTCTTTGCGTCACAACGCTGTGGAGAGAGATACTTCCGACACTGATACAATAAAATATGATTAAACATGAATCTAAACGCCAAATGTACTAACTTGCGATTGTTTGTGAGTCGCCGCAATTTCATCACTACGTCACATAATTGAGCCAGCCAATGAATCCTTGTTACATCTCAAACTTACATCAAAAAAAAAATGGAAAAATGAAAAATAACTATTTCTACAATTTTTTCCAGGAAAAAAAGAGTAAAACACCGTTTCATGATCTACTCTAGTAAATTCACAACGCTTTTACATGCAATATTATCGATTCACCCTGGTAAAATTACTGTGATTTTTCAGTGTATGGCCACTTAATCTTAATCTAATCTAACTTATGAATTGTATACATAAATTGTTCAGAAAATCTATAGTAACGTTTTGCTTTCTACATCTAACTGTTTTGGGACATTTTTTTCTTTGCAAGAATTATTTAAAAGTCGTAGCTCCTAAATTCAGTTTATGAATCAATTGATATCAATATCTTCGGATATATTTAGCCCTACTAAACAATTTATTTTAATTTTTGATTTTTCTAATTTTAGGGCATTAATGACATGTTAATTGTTATTCATGTCAAAATCTTTATTGGTCGCAAGAAAAGCTTGAAGAATGGGAAAATAACAGCAAAACAGCATTCAACGGAACATATCTGACTTTTTTTTATTCCGTGTAGGTCTAGAACTGGAAGAATCAAGTTGAAAACTAGTAGTAAAAAAGTATTACTAGTGCAATTCAACGTTAAGGTCACAGAATAGAGAATAACAGAAGTTTCACTTCGGTGATTAAATGGACAGATATTCTATTCCTGTTCAATTAAATTCTGGCGATGTTTATATCCTTTCTGAATCACCTCTTGATTTCTTCGGAGCGATTGCGCACTACTATATTTCTAAACGCATACTCGTGGCGTCGTATAAACAACAACATATGTGACCATAAGGAATAAGATTGGAGTGAAATTTGTGTACTACTTGCATGCGAAAATACAGATTTGAGGAACAAAAATTCCTGTGGATTTAAGAGCTATCCTATGCCAGATAAAGCTTCTTAACAGATCGTTTTGAAATTGGACTCATTACTATGTTATTCTTTTGTCATTATCTCATTATATGTCTATATTTCTACTTCAAAATACTGCAATGTATTTGTTTAAAGAGAAACCTTCAAACGAGATGCAACATTATTGAACCTGAAATTGCACCACTCACTAAAACTTCGGATATTGAATAATATTTTTTCTTTGGTTAAAAATTATGTGGTGACGGATTACGAGCGAAAAATGTGTTTAAATATTACATCAGAAAAGTTATTTACAACAGCCTGTAATGCTAAACAAATAAACGTAAGAAAATGAATCACGGAAACTATTTGCTAGGTTCTTTATTTCATGCATGGTTTCCAAACCTATTCTCTGCCATCAAGTTGTTTGATTTCAAATCAGGTGACACAGGTTGGATCATCCATTATTTACTAAAACAAATATATTTTACTTTGGAAGTTTTATGACACAAAATTATTAATTTTTCCCCATACTTTTTAGTTTACATTCCAAATTTAACAACTATGAGGCATTCACTCATTGAAACTTAACGAATTACAGTTATACACTGGATAATAAAGCACCGGTACTACTTCTCTGTTATCTACAAAAAAAAGAAATGTAGCGGTATATCAGAAGGCTATTTCGAATTTTATTCTAACTTATAAATATTAGTTTTTTGTTAAAATTAATTACATACATATGTATCTACCTATACCAAGCATATAAGATGCAATTTGACAAGTAATCACTTCATAAATTAGCTACTGAGCTATTTAAATTGTATTCTAGTATGATTGTCTAGAAAATGTTCGGACATGCATTAGAAATTCGGCACGCAGTAGTATTCAAAACATGACATGAACGTACCAAATAAAACAGCAAGGTCAATTTAAATTAGTTTTTTTGTAATACACGAGAATTAATTACACTTTTTGTATGAGATTTTTGAATAACAATGTAACGTTAGGTTACCTTAATGGTAACGGTGCTAGCATAATGCGTAATGGCGTAATCTACAAAAAAAAAAAAAAAATGACCCTTTCTTTATCCTGGGCCTATTGAAATGTGTCCAACAATGCGATCAATACTAGGCGTAATTTCATTGGTAAAATGTGCGCCGACGTAGAAAATTACTGTATTATATAATATGAATTCTGAAATATTTATACATAAACTTTTCTTTCGAATGAAGATAGAAATACAATAAGAAAATATGTTGAGACAATTTAGCACACACAGAGTTACATATATACACATGTACTTTTAATGTATAAGTTTCTTCATTCATTTATTAGAAAAAAAAAACTTTTACTATCATATTACTTCTAGTAAAGTAGCATAGTATTTTCTCCACAAAGGTGGGCAAACCGAACTCACTGCACATCAGCTTTATTTAATAGAAAAATGGTTATGCTCGTTACCGAAACTGTTTTATATGTTCCACCACCTAGCTATATTGTCTTCTAAAAAAGAAATTGCTCGTTTTGTCAATAAAACCTTTCTAAAGCAATTGACACTGCAGTGTCAAGAAAAACCATAAATGATAGATAACAAGCATATTTTGAAGTTATTTTCGTGAAAAAAATGTTAGATACGTATTTGTGCGCACATTTGAAATCTTTCATAAAAATTCGAACTTTAGTAATAAAAAAACCCAAAGTACCTAACGTTAAATGTAGATATTGTGACAGAAACGCCCCTGTACAAAATTACATACTATCATAACTTTGTTCTAGGAACACAATAATTATACTGTCGCCTAATATTAGCAAAGGTTCTTAGGAGTTATTTAATCTATTGTTAGGGTAAATATGTATTCGATTGTGTAACATTTTTATTTCCAGGAAATGCTATTCCAATAATAGTTTCAATGCTGCATTGTAGACAGCAAATAATAGGGCTTGTTTTGTATGGCTTTAGTACAATAGATCGAAAGAATATAGAAGTAAAATTGTTAGGCTTTATTTCCTTCTTATACAAATACCAACCTTTCTAAATGTAAGAGTAGTTCAAATTATAAATATGAACCTTCCTTGGATTAACGAATCGGGTTATAATATTTTTTTTTACAATAAATTACTGGTAATGTATACATTTTTATTGAAAATGAAAGCTTCTTGTACAACACATCCACAAACAGCGTGTTAGATTGCTTTCTCGTCCTCGTTGCGTAGTCTAAATATAGGTTCGTTTTTAAAATTCCTATTCTATTTAGGTACTTGCTTGGAGAGACGCATCTTCTTTGCAGGTCATTATTCTGTCGAGAGCCAACACATTCCCAGTTAAGTGTTAAGATGATTCCCATTTTCTGCTTGCTGTATATCTGCTCATTAATGTTGTTCCAGAAGACCTGGTGCTACCTTCCGATTCGTTTAGACCCTGCACCATGTATTATAGCCTTGGTTAACCGGTTAAGATTGCATCAGCATCTTTTTTGCTAAGTTGCCTTTATTCATAACAAAGTAACTTTGTGGTGTTTAGCCAGGGTTTGCAGACAATACGAAGCTAGTTTGCAGCTTATCTGACAGGATGCTACTCTCTTCAGGTTGTTTTTCCAAGGCCCTTTGTATTGCTGGCATTTCCGCTTGGTGTACATCACTCATGTCTGTGCTTTTTTTAACCCATATGTATACAATGAGGAAATTTCACAGAAATGGCGATAAAATTCCGCACAGTGGGCAAATCATGGAGAGGTTAATAGGTGGTGCCTAATAGATTTATTTCAGCAGTTTTTGTTTAGTGTTTTTTTCGGATTTCAATCATATATAATTTTCTGGTAAAAGTTTTTGATATTATGCTTTTAACCGCGTTGCTACTAAAAATGAACAGTGACCTTATTATTTTAGTAGGTACGGGATATCTGCTTACACTGAAGATGAGTTGTGTGTCAGTTTATCCTTGGTTAAGTAATTTCTACAATTCTGCTTTTGAAAATTGAAAATGTTAATTAATCACTTCAAATAGTAAATTCTATCTAGGTCAGGTTTAAAAAAGTTGCGTTGCATATTGTGTTGGAGTACATCGGCCACTGCATAACTTATGAATGGTGTATTTTCGTAGAAAAGTTTTTTTTTATGTAGTATATAAGCATTATTCAGAAAATTTATTCAAAATTTTAAGAACTTATTGCTGTTGCATTTCAGATTTTTCTATTCCTATTTTTCTATACACTCGTAGTAGAAATATAGAAGAAGCCGGTTAAAAGAGTAACAACAAATAACAAACTAATGTAGCAATTAAAATTATTTTCTTAGTAAACACATTTACATGCCCATGTTTTTTAAACTACTTTATTAGTACAAAATTCCTACTATTGCCCATAGAAGCTACCGAGGTATTAACATTGAAGTTGATGTTTTGAAAAGCCCGATTATTGCTTTCAGGAAGTTAGTTCTAATTGGAGTTTATCGCTTTTAAATACAAATTCACATGCGTGCAATAAATCTACTTATTTTAATAACTCGCTATTAGTTCTATTCCCCAGCTGTTTGATTCATAATTATTCGTAATTACAACCTAAAATAGCCATTTTTTTCCTATAACCTTCGAGATATGTGCCTTGTACGCACATTACTACCTATTACTACATTTGTAATGGACAGCAGCTTAAATGTTTTATACATACTATTTTAGGACACCACTTCCTATTTTTTCTTTTTATCAAAATGGGTGTGGGAACCTCATTTATTCTTCTTCATAAGGAAAATAAATAAAAGCAGGCTGGTGCTTTAGTTTTATGTACCGATTATTATATTTTCCTTTAACATAATTGTATGAAAATCCTGCAATGACCTTCATTTCTAGGTATCATTGCATGACACATATTATTTCTTTAATTGTAGCATAAAGAGGAACACCTATTGTAATAAGTTTTGCACCAGAACTTTTGCTTTTCTAGTAGTTTCTTACTACTGACCACTTTCAGTTTTTTTTATTCCTTGGCAAATAATAACAACTAATAGCTGACGGATTTATAATATTTTTGTTATTATTGTTACAATAATAATCATAGGGAAATTATTTAATGAGGTTGTAATTCCAATTATGGAATCAATGTTCAGGTGGCCTCTAGGTGTAGTCGGTTTAGGAGGAATTGCAGTTATTTAGCTTTCATAAATAAAGTACGTATTTAATCTAACAATATTGCTGAACTTTTACATTCACAAAAATCCAAGCGAACCAAGCCGTGGACAGTCTTATACTCGATCAAGCAAACATATTATTAAACCAAAGATATGCTTTATTAATTTTATATATTTTCATTTCGTACAGTCAAAGGAAGAAATACGCTTGCTAAACCACTATTTGTTTCAAATATTTTTTTTAACACCTAATAAATTAAAACCACTTAAACTATTTAAAAGAATAATCAATGCACATTTATTACTGATAAAGAAATCGTTTCTCAGTGTGGGAACTGAAAGTTGGAATTCTATTAATATTACTTTTTAATTTTTTAACATAACGTTCTAAGTGTGTAAAATCAATAAACAATGGGGTACTTTTCAGTCACTTCAGTATTTACTTCAAAATTATAAGTGCCTAAATAATTTCGTCAAAAATCAAAATTTTTTGTGAAGATAATGGTCGAGAATGAGCAACATCATTGACCAAGAATTGATTAACCTACGGCAGGGCGAAGATCAACCCAAAAGGCAAGGCTATAGGAAGAGCACTCACGGGTGATATAGTCTTTTTGACAATGCATTTGAAATGTAGTAGTTGTCAATAAATTCTATTATTATTATTATTATTATTATTATATGCAATTGCTGACAGAATGCTATCCTACAGCCCTCTGCAACAGATCTGAGGCTTTATAAATTCATATTGTTTAGTCGTGATTAAACAGTAGACTAGGTAAAATGTCAGCCAAGAAAAAGCTGAGACGTTCATCATAGTGTAAGTAGCATTTAAATAAGTTATTATATTAATCAATTACAGATAAATTGTATCTAATTTACATACAATCATGTTGTGAATGAATCGATTACTTATCTAAATAACTGCATTTACAATCCCGTGGTATTTACGTTATTGTATGCAACAGTCTGGTATCTTCTTGTATTTTCAAATGAATTTAATTGTTTAGTTAGTGGTTTAAAATTATTATACATTCCTCAGCGCCAATAATTGGTAGGTTTAACAAATTATGTAGATATGTTAAAACAAAAATTTCGTTGTTATTTACGAAATACGTATATTAAAAAAAACATACAGTCAAACTATGAGTTACAAAGATATAAACGTTAATATATGAACGACAGGTGGTAATAAATTCCTGTCAGGAAGAGTTCGTAATATCAGTTTCCAATTAAAACGCCACGATTTCAATAATAATGAAATACAATAAAGACAGTTTTCAGGATGCCATCGTCTCACAGCTGCGTTTATGCGTGCGCAGAGAAGTAATCACTTACGACAAAATGACGATGTGACTGACTGATACGCGTGGTATATAAAAGTTATGAATAATTTCGCGTAGATGGATGGTCCAATCTAGCTGCTCCTGGTGTGTCGAAGATGACTTCTCATCTTCCACCATCAGATTAAACTTAATACCTCTTAGTTCCCATTCCAGGAGCAGCCGTCCGATTTGTACACTTATCTGATGGAATTAA
Source organism: Protaetia brevitarsis (assembly GCA_004143645.1). Taxonomy (NCBI): domain Eukaryota; kingdom Metazoa; phylum Arthropoda; class Insecta; order Coleoptera; family Scarabaeidae; genus Protaetia; species Protaetia brevitarsis. The sequence continues at coordinate 2,191,383 of RXPK01000294.1, forward strand.
ATTAGACGTCTTGTATTATTTATTTACTTATAGATACGCACGCACGTATAGGTTGGTCGGGCAGTAATATCTTCTCACCGATATTCAACTTTAAACGCACTAATATACACGAGCTAACTCTACGCATACACGGAAATGTACAACATCCTGCCTATTGGGAAGTTAACTTATGAAGTATTCCGTTCGGCTGTAATATTATATTACTGATGCAGTAAACACTGACTAATTTAAAACTAGAACAAATCAAATTAGTAAGGACAGCAAGACACATGACACCTTAATAGTAACGTTGGTGTCTTTTGGCATCTTCTCCTGTTGCATAAGAGTATACACATGATATTTGGAAAGCTTGTATCGTCTGTTTGATACGTTATTGCATTTATATTAGACTCTTTGAATTTTCTAATGAATAATAAGGAATCAGGAGTACTTGGCATCGCTTTTGATTTCGATTTTTCAGTACTTATTCGTTTCGCTTGTGGAACAAAATTTACCAAATTCATTTCTACGCATTCACTTCCATCAGATGCAAAAACGAGCGTCTCTAACAAAGTACTTCTGGTACCAGTTTACCTCAAACCTGAGGCATGTTGGTATTTCTGCACGGTAAGGTAGGTGAGCACCAGATAATTAACTAATAAAAAGCCATTAAAAATTCCTGAGTTACAGGAAATTCCCGTAATTTCCCGCAACGTTGCACATACCGAGAGCCGATAAGCTGTTGTCCAACTGTCCATATAAATGCTATGGTGGAAAATTTCATTGCAGAGCCATGACGCACATATATTTAACTTGTTTGTCCGATCCGGGACGTCAAACAACAGCTGTGCTTCCACAATAGTCTACGCATTGACTGCGTTCTTAGATTCATGTTAAAATATTATTGTTTAGGCTTTAGATATATAAAATTTAATATGGTTTAATCACTATAATATCAAGAAAAGTAGGCGCACTGAGAAAAAAAAAGATTTTTTTAGGTAAATCAAAAAAAAAATATTTCGTTTTCGCTATTTAAAAGAACTATTTCTTTATTTAAAATATTATTTATACTGAAAATGATATTATTTGAATGAGATAATATGCATTAGCTGAAGGAAATAGTTCTTTTACAACGAAATATTTCTATGATTTCAAGTATCCTTTTTTTCTCTGCAATAATATTATTATATGTTTATTTAGTAAGTTTTTGAAATTCTTAATTCCTTTAATTTTTGCTTCGTTAATGCAATACTCTTACATATCAATATATTGAAAATAATCTTTCTACATCGCAATTTGTAATAGTTCTAAACTAATATTTTTTGTTGGAAAATTGTTTTAGGACATGTCCAGAAAATTTCCTGTGCACTACTTTCGATGCCTTGAAACATCCAAATCTGCTCCTGGAGGTTGGGAGTACCTACCAGGCGCGTCCTCGGGATGGTGGATAGGGGCAAGGCGATCTTGTCAGGGTTCGCTCAAGACGAGATGGTTAGTGGCGGCTAGTTCGTCCTCTTTGCTTAAAACCAGAGCAAGGTGAATGAAGACCGTTGCCGTGAACCACTCCTCCCTCGTCCGAGCTGTCGTGTCGTGGCTAAGGGCTTGCACAGGGTTCTACAACGATGCCAGTTGTTGTTTTCGGCTACCGAAAGCTCAACTGTTAAACCAGGTCCCGAAAGGGATGGGGGGTATTAGCTTAACGGACCGAGAGGAGACAATCTCAACAAAAACCTAAATCCTAAGGTGGCGAACTAGGCTGATGGGATGCGTGGCTGGATAGAAGACCAGTCTACTAGTCCAACCTTGGGGCACCTGGCGCACCCCATTGTATTTAGTCTTACCTCTGCATGCGGGGCTATGTGGAGGTGGAACTTTTCTTTCCTAGCAACTCGTGGGATCAACCATGGAGGAAGGACGTTTATTAGCGGGACGACACCGCTAATAAACAGGAATTGGAGCAGGACCTCCATACGAAGCCTTCCACTTTCAAAGTGAAAGTACCTCACAAGGAAGGAACAAAGGAAGGAGAAAAACGACTCGAGCAGATTGGGGAGCATGATGGCATCCATCCCCTCTCAAATTGCGTATCTCTGTGCAACTCAAGGGCGTTGCATCTGGGAGCACATGAAATGGAAGAGGATTAGAAGGCCAGCTGTAAAACAGCAAGAACAGGGGACACAATAGATCTTTTAGGTTGCAGTGTAATATCACCCTTGCAATATATATACATACATATACAACATTCAAATCTTAAATTTTCTTCATGTCGGCTCTGCTTGTGACCTTATGGAACTTCTCTTTCCGGGAAACGTTCCATGTAAATTCACAACCCCTGATTGGAGTTTTTATTAGATGAAAATAAACTTGTAACATGTCAGTAAGTTAGTTGAAATTCATGTTTTATTTGAAAAAGGTCAAAATACGCTCAGCAAAGAAAGGTCAAAAATGGTAATAATAATAAATCAAATGACAGTTACATATGTATGTGCACTGGCTTATTTCCTATAGCTACTCTCCTAAGTTATAACTGAAATGGATGTATTGTACATCAATGGACTTAAAAAGAATATCTATCCAATGTAGTAAAAAGATATATACCGAACAATTCAAACAACAAGATGGCGCCCGAAAGGAAGTAATTGTTTCAACATTTCATTTGATACTAGGCCATGAAAATCGCAATGTAAACAATAGAGTTACAGTTTGGGGCGTTTTTTGTATAACACGCTGTATAATGCAATTAAAGTTTTCAATATTTCCACTATAATTATTTGTGCTAATAGTACATTTATTGTTTGATATCTATAGAAATTAAATTATATATTTAATTTAAAAACATAATTGAGAAGAAAAACGTCTTTCATAAGAAATAATATTGCTTTGAAGCAAGTAGAGTCTCTGTTCTGAATAAATGTTATTATAAGGAAACACATTTTAAAAATAAGATTTTTGATTTAGAGAATAATTTCTAACATGCCCCTATGTCTTAATTCAAACAAATTATTTCGCAATGTAAATAAGTGCTTCTCTAAATATAAGAATTTTAAAGGAAATTTTAAATTAATGATATACTTCTTCAATGAAGGCGATTGTAAACGATATTGCTGTGAACTAAAGAAATAGACGAGCTTAAAATATAAATTACGAGGAAATAAGCTACTGTTTGGATTTTGAAAAGTGTTTGAAATCACTGTGATCGATTTTGAAGAGATTCAGAATTTGTCCGTTATTATTAAATTGCAATTTATAATTCGAGATAGGTGTTTATTCAATTTCTTGTATAGCACAGTAGCAGATAACCTTTCTGTTCTGCAAAGCATGAGCTTTAGAAACATACGACATTAAAAATATTCTAATATAATATATTTACTTGCAAACAAAGAGATACGGTGGAAAATATTGAAATTATCCTAATTTTCAACTGTATATTATTACTTATTGTTCGTAGCAATTTATTTTTTTATATGCCATAAAAGAACGTTTTTTATCATAGGCGATATATCAGACATTATAGTCGGAACTTGTACGGAACTTTTAAAACATGTATCCTTAAATGTCGCAAATAATGTTTACTTCAGTTGGCACAATGTTTCCGATATAAGAGTAGTAGACATAAATAGGACTTTCTAGCAATGTCGAACCAATTATAAAAAGGTAAAGTAATAAAGCCGGAGTTTCTCTAAAATGCTCCAATTAGTCGTGGGTGTTATACCTCGGTTTAGAAAGCTCTTTAATCTTTATCGTTTACCATAAACATCTTTTAAAATCTAGATCTCGGATCATTAAGGCCCTAGATCACGTATTTAAAAAAAACGACCGTTTTCATTGTTTTTGCGTATTGATTTTAACGAAGCATTCGAAAACGGATAAATGTAATTTTAATTGAACATCCATTACGGTAGACTCGAAAAGGGCATTGACTGATTAGGAGCCGGCTACATTTTTCATTTACTTTCTCGTCGCTAATTACATGTAACTAAAGCAAATTTGCGATGTTACGAGGATTACGTAAGAACTATTGCAATTTTTGTGCAATTGGAATAATAAATATTCTACGTAGAGGTGCACAATAAAGTAAGTATTTGAATCCATCAATTTAATATTTCTGTTACCTAAGTAGTGGAAATAACGATGAATGAGAGTGTTAGGGTATTAAACTGAATGTATCCATTGCGATATTTGTTAATACATTTTTCTGTAGTTAAAATGTTACCTGTGTAATTGTAGTGGAATAAGATTTAGAGTGAGTATTTCAAAATCGCTTTTGCCGAAATTACCTTCATAACATGTATAGCTGATTATGGAAATTTTGGAAATGTTTTGGTTTTATTTTGTACCAAATATATACTTGTTTGGAAAAAAATAAATTGTATATAAAGCATATGTATAATGCTAACCACAATTTTGTATATTTGTAACGTTTAGTATTTCCTTTCCGTAAAAAATTTATTATATCCCTTAAAATTCAAGTCTCTATTTTTATTCTTTCAAACATTCTTTCCATGTCAAAGCCTTTAGGCTAACACAGAAATGGAAACAGAAATGAGGCTGCTGCAGATTACTTCCTACTATCAGATACTACGAATTTAATTTATCACACATTTTTTCTTTTTTGGATCAAGTTGAAGACGTGATTTATTACGGAACTGTTTCACAACGACCTTTTCAGTGATCTCATTGTTATAGAAAGCAATCTCTAACTTTGTCTTCTTAATTAAACCTACCATCTTTGAGAGCGGCTCCTTTATGTAGTTATTAACTGTGGGATTCTCTACCCCCCAGTACTAAAAACCTTATCCTTCCCATGCCACTGCAGTAGCACAGTACGTGAACCGGGGCTTTCTCTTGCTGTTGTCAGTGTTATACACATGTGCCTATTAAGTTTATGATGACCGCTCAACACATCTACATTTTGATAATCTTCCTGTCTTTATTCGTTAAAGTTGTAGTAAGATCAGAGCTCTGTTCCTTTAAGAACTCTTTTGCCTGTTTTTGTCGTGATGATATTTGTCACCATTCCTTGGACTTTTGATTGATTGATTGACTTTTTAATTTGTGATTTGGGTAATGCTCCAGCTAATTACTACTACCTACCAGCTTGGGGTCAATACTTGCAGAACTGATCGGTTTCAGTGTTCAAAAATAGTGATCATTTTACCTAACCCAGTCCGTCTTTCTCTTTCTTTAACACAGTGAAGAATTGCGCCAATCTCAGCGCCTCCGCCTGGAACACAGTCATGATCCTGCTAACGCTTGCCAAAAGGGCTTCTTTCCCCATTTCTACCCCGTAGTCAATTTTAGAACCGTCTGTACACCAGTTTGAGTCCGCTGATACTGGTCTCCTAATTCTTCTTATCTGGTATTATAATGTGATACTTTCTATCTAGGTTAAATTTCTAAACCACGGCATCCCCATATGACGTGTCTTCTTAAATTCATCTAGTAGTTTTTGATGATTAGCAGTGTGTGATATACTTATAGGTAGGTACTTGATTATGTATAGTGTAAACCTAGCAGTTCCTTCGTATAAATATATAGCGCTGGTAGGTTTAGAACTACTTCTATCACATCCGTGGTACACAGACAAACCAGCCTTTGTATGCCACTTAGCACTCCATATATTAACATGGGTGTAATTACCCTTGCGTATAACCATAGAGTCATCTTGGGGGTAAGGTACAAATTGCTTTCATACATCCCCCTATACCTCCCAGGGCAGTAGCGACATGGTTGGTGATTTTCTGGATACGTTCCATGTAAGTATTTGATCAAACCATATGCCAAGGAATTTCGTCCTTTTGACATATAGAATCCCTTAACCTCTTAACACTAGTCGTAAACCTTCTATGAGCTTTTTCTTTTTCGTGAACGTGACAGCTTGTGTTTTTTGAGCATTGTCTGATAGTCGTTCTTGTTTACACCATTAAATTTGTCAATCGTATTTACAGCGGTTTGCATGCGATTCACCAGAATCTTAGGAAACCGGTCTCTAACGACTATTGTAAGCTCGTCAGCGTAACGCACACAGACATAGCACTCTCTGGCCAATTTCTAGATTAGGTTGTCCACTATGGTAGCCTACAGTATAGGAGACAAGACAGCATCCTGCAGGCATTCCCTTCCCGTCTCCGCTACAAGCCTCAGTGATTGTAGATATAATTATTTTTCTTTTCAGGCGTGCAGAGAAAAAGCTATATTAAAATTCACCACAATTGCGGTATCCCATACTATAAACGATGGTTAGTGACTATAGTGACAGTTATCGAGGTACTATAGCATAGAGGCATAAAGACATCACTGTAGTTTTCCAAAAATAGTTACTTGTACAATGCATTTGTGGTACAATTAGTACCACAATAGTAGTCGTTCTTGCAAGCATGTTTATTCGTAAATTGAACGCCATAATATTGTGGCAATAAATAAATTGTGATTTTAAATAAATAGATTATTGCTTTACTTTTCTTAGAGACGGGCATGGACTAGTCTGCGCTCGCAGTATCACTCTCTGATTAGACACGAGTTGAAAGTTGTTTAGTCAATCACAGTAGCTCTTACATAATATTTGTAAATACTGCATTACTTGCCAGATAAATATGATTTACTCGCATGTGCCTAGCCCCATTTATATCGAATAAACTTTGTAAAGCTAGTGAAATATGCGGCAGTGCCACCTCTACAACACAACAGTGATTAGCGCATCGGAAAATGTTCGTGTGTCTTACCTTTCTACATGCACAAAATCTTAAACATAGTTTTAATTATGATGGCATTTCTATCCTTGAATTAGAACCAAATTACAAAAAAAACGATTGTTTTCGCAAATGGTAAACACAAAATTGTAAAAATGCTATTAATTTCAAGGTGATACAAATCGATTAAGTAGTATTTATCGCAATTGTTTACATCAATTTCGGTAACAATATCACCGAGGTAGTAATATTTGTGTATTAAAAATCATAAGAAAGTAAAGTGGCATAAATAATTTGTGTAATTTGAAAAGATTTATCTCCATAGCTTTGCATTCACTTGTCATACGAATGATTATGTAAACATATTTGCAAGTACGAATGCATACGCAAGTGGTGTAATTTTTTTTTATTAAAATATCATGATATGTCACCTCCATTTCTACTTCACTAACAATTTGCATTACGTATTAAATTTAATGTCATATTAACATGAACTCATAAACTTTGTTGTGAATATGGAGCGAAAAAAAACTTTAAATAATTCATTATTCGAGACGATAAATAACGGGACGGGCTCTCTTGTGTATTAATTATTTTAACAAGAATCGCCTTATTTGCCAGCCGACAAGAGCTGGCTAACTAACTGCAGTTTACAAGTTTTTATCTTTAATGAGGAAATTGTATTTCCACGATTAAAATTCTACTGTTTTTACGAAGTACAACTGGTTTTATTGTTGTTGCACTAGGATGAAGTTGTTTAAAGCCATTTTACCTGCACCTAGGTCAATTCTGTCACATTGTTTATAATCCGATGTACTTAGTGTAGCACAATATTTCATCTAGTTGAATGTATGAAAAAGTTTTATAATATTATGGAGGTTTTCAGTTGACCGTTGATTTATTCGCTGTGTATTTTACATAATGTTCATATTTTGCATAGCACTAAATGACAAACATATTATACGGTGCAGTCATAATATGCCACTGCGTATTATATTACGAACAAAAAAGCTTATAATGTGCACATTTATTTGCAATTTTATTCCACTATTTGTTTATATATCTCTTCCTTATCGGTGTCGTTATTTCATTAAAGCAAGCCGCTTATTTTCAAGAAATGCACAAAAAGAAGAATTTTTTAAAGAGTTACATTGATACAACGTGTAACAATCAACGTTTGAGGTACATATTTTAATGGTTTCATAACGTATGTAACATGTTTCGTACAATAGCAAAACAATATGTATGTTTTGAGTTTGTTCCATTTTATTCAAACCTGACTAGAAAACACATTTGGTATATTAAAGCGTTCAGCATACATTAAAATATCGATTAGGTTTTTTAAAACCTGCAAGTATAAATGATAGGTAGTGCTATAGAAAGGAGTGCTTTTGCAGTAGCTCGGGACTAAAAATTTAGTGTGATACATTACGTTGGGCATTTAATCGGTGTTGATTGCTTCATGTCATGTCTTTTTCACGCATAAACACTGTACGACAAAATGGCGATATTGCATTTTACCGCACAGTACATTGCATTTAATAATAGTGCCAGTGTATTTTAACATCGAAAATTGCTTGAGAAATCTATTAAGCATTAAGCTATAGCTTAATGCTAGGTACGATGTTGATTCGTCATCAATCCAGTCTAACATTGATACATCTGCTAAACTCTCTTATGGCAGTGCTTCCATAAGCTCTGCTTATGGAAGCACTGTTTTGATGACTTTTTTGTCCAAAAACATAACAAAAACTGTAGATACGTGCAAACTAAGTATTTAGTAAATATCCAGAAAGCCGCTTGAACTTAACAGAAGATTAGAGGACTGTATTATCTAGAGTTATATGTACAGTGGTCAGACGTGTCTGCTTACACGTACCGCACTCACTTCGCGCTGTTCAGACCGTTTAGCCACAGTATATCTTCAAGGCAGTAAAATCACTCCCTCCGATTCATATGTCTAGTATTTGGTATCAGTGTTAGTCGAGTCTTGATGCGAGATAGTTCAATTCTCCGTTAACGTTTTACGCATTGTAAATATAATACAATGTCGGATTTAGAAAATCCCATAGAACGCTAATTGTTTCATACTGTAAAAAAGGATATCGGTGAATTCCAGGATTTACATTATGGTGGTGTCAAAATGGTTTGTGCAGTGTGCAATAAACTGTTATTGTGCTGGCATAAATCGGACTACACATTGGTGGTGGTGCATCTGATCCGTTATTTACCTACAAAGATTATTTTAATTATGCGTGTGTTACATTCGTAGATGTTGAACGGTCTTTCTCAAAACATAAGCATGTTCTATCATTGCGACGAAAGCGGTTTAGTGAGAAAAATCTTGATACACTCAATGCTACAAACTTTTTAGGAATCTTATATCATTTCTTCTACTTAAATAAGGTAAGAGGCTTATATATAATATATTATAGTTAAATAAATAAATAATTTTCCTATTTCTCAACACTGTATTGTACACTTGTGTTAAACGTTAATGTTACATATATGAAACTTAGTACTGACGAGTGATGTGCTTAACGAGCGATTCTTGCACTCGATTATATCAAATGAACAATCGATCGTTCATTAGCTTACCGAGAACTCGGAACTCGGCAGAGCAAAGATTCTGAAAACTAATAGAGACTCTATGCGTCTATATAATACCTGTATACATAGTATGTACTTGAGCGAGTGAATGAATAAGAAGCGTTGTATATAAACTTTTTGCGCGATAAATAATCCGAAAGATTTGTGAAACATGCGGCCCAAAAGGTATAAAACTGATCTACCGGTAAAAAATTGTTTACAATTCCATTCATCACTCGCTCAAGTATAACATGTGTGTTCTATAGACGCACATTTCAGAATCTTTGTCCTGCCGAATTCAGAGTTCTCGATAAGCTAATAAACAGCTGACCATTCATTTGATATAACCGAGTGCAAAAATCGCTTGTTAAGCACATCACTAGTACTTTATCCCGAGTACGCATTCGTTTCTGCAGGTTTAATTCATGTATCACACAAGCTGCATTTATTTTATAAGCCAATTATTGTATAATACGGTTGCTGAATGTGGATAGTGCAAAAATGAAAACGAGCAAACATTAAAACAAGTAATTTCTTCCTTTTTGATAAGCCCTCTGCAAATTTTTATACTTTCCACTCCACACAAGACCTGTCTTTTGGTTATTTGGGGGGGAAGGATCTTTGACTATGGATTTGCGTTTGCTTTTATAGCAGTTTTATATGTAGTGGTATATAAGGCCACATATTCTCCATGATTTACGGTTTATATCAGTGCCAGATCATGTGCTTCTTTTTGACCCATCTGCATACCAGTTTTTGCCTATCCTTTCATATAAATATTCAATGTAAGTACCTTCAGCATAGTTTCCACAACATCTTTTGGTAAAGTTTTTGCTATTCTAGTGATGTACGGGGCAAGCAAGACTATGAGTTTCGTAATTGTTTCTCTTTGTGCTGGTTCATCAAATTAAGCTATCATAAGTTAAAATAAGTGTGACCACTATTGCGCATAGCCAATAGTTTCAATTCTCATGTTTTCATTGTTCTGCATGTTGTCACTAGAGCCCATTTATATTTATTTGTCATCTTTTTCAGATCTGGTTCCAGGTTAGCTTTGACTCAAATATCATTGCTAAGAATTCAGCTTCTTGACAGAACTGTTATGAATTATGAAAAGTTGGTGGTTTTAGGCTAGTTTTCTTCTTTTTTTTTTGCAAAACAAACTAGTTTCTTTGCTTTTCTCTTCTGTGGTATAATGGGTATACCTACTAACGTTTCCATCTGGTGCTTTGGATGGTTCCAAAATTCGTATTGGTACACATCTTTTATTCCTGTTTAAACTACACCCTTTTTGTTGATGAAATTTATTGATTATCCAAATACGCACAATTTTGATTGATTAATTTGTAAAATATGACTGACTTGTTGTTTTATTGTGATTACTACAAAAAGAATAACTTTTTTGTTTTCGATTGTGTTTTTTTATATGCATTCCAAATTCCTAAACACAAAAGTAATTACACACATTAATTTTTACACTATATTACTTTAAAGTAATAATATGTGTTTATCGTAATAAATCAAATTATTTGCTTTATTTGTCGTTTTCTTGCTACCTGGTGGCCCTTTTTAAGTTCAGATTTATTTTAAATTGCTTAAGGTGATTTTTCGACGATTATTCTGTTTTTTGTTTTTCAAATTTTAAATGCGCAAGACTTTATTAACAACCTTTGTTTTTGGTGAAAAAGAAAAAATATATTAGTCATACGAGTTACAGCTTCGAAAGTAATACATTTCTATGTTTAATGTCATTCAACCATTTACATTGCTGACATTTATTGATTACAGTTCTGGTATAGTGAAAGAAAAAGTTCGTTTCATAGGTGCAAACTGTGTATTTGAAAAAAAGCGAATGTAATCACTGTACCTCTCCTGCATCTGTATAAACTAACGTGGGCGCTTCCATTGTTCTCTGTTAATAATTTTACTGCTAATTGATATAACACCTAAAATGGTGCGATGAACGTAGCAATACAATGTTTCATGCTTGTCTCCGTCTTGTAGGTACTCAGGGTATGTCTAAAATTATGACTTTATCATTTATTAGATTATGAAATCGTTCTTCTAGTGGTGCGCCCGGCCAACTTTCCATCCACTTATTCTTTTCCTTTTGTAATTACGACATTTTTATTATTATAATTCTTCTCGTGCCGCTCCGCAAAATGCGTGGGTTGGGTGTAGTGTGCTTTTCGTTATATTTTTTTTTTTGTTTTCTATTCTTGAAGATGATGGCGAACATTCATTTCGTAAATGTGTGTCATAATATCAATCTTAATTCAGTAAATTGTTTTCTCTTGAGACATGTACGCTTGTAGTTTAACACACCACGAACAAAAGACCAGAGAACTCGGGTTTCGTAACGATTAGATTTATTGTTGTTAAAGTAAAAAATTGCCCACATTTGTTGGTTGAAATAAGAAGTAAAGTTCATTGCTGGGATGATTTAATCTATCTAGTGCTGTATTGTGGCATTATTTGGCAGTTTGCCATTAAGATTTTATATATATGAGGAGCGTCAATTATAATGGAATTTATAAATTTGTTCTGTGTCATTGAATAAAATTGATGACAGTTAATATCAGGAGGTTGTTGCGGTATTCGGAAATTTAGTAATTTATAATGGCAGTTTTTTTAATGATAGTCAAGTAAATGTTACAGAAGTTCATATTGCAATGGTAGGTATATCATAAGAACGTATTTGTTTTAATTGTTTGTAAGTATCAAAAAGAGAAAGTTTTAAATGTGCCATATTTTGACAATGAATAGGACACAATGTATTTTAATACCACTTTAAGAAAATCATGATCTACAAACGCTAGTTACTAATTAGTAACCAATATTAGAGTAATAAATAATAGTTAGCTGGAGGCCGAATTAAGTTAAGTTAAATTAAATTTAGTTTTATATATACAGAAAATGGTTGGTTGATTTTACGGTAATACTATGGTAAATGAAACGAACATGATAAAAAACATGAGTAAAAAATAAATGAGAGAGCCGCATAAATAATAAAGAAATAATTGGGAGAGCCTATCTTCCATTGAAAGTATAATTTGTGTTGGAAACTTTTTAAATCACTGTTTATTGTTATAGCGCATTGTATATTTTTGCGGCCTGGAATCTTTTCATTAAACTTAACCTTCTCTCTATTTTGGGTGTGTGGTGAAATTTCGAGCGGCTAATTCACGGTATTCAAAGGTCATTTGTAATGCTGTTAACAAATGGTGAACATTATTACATGAACTGAAGAAGTACCATGACATTAGCAAAAACATTATTTCTTAGGAATTTGAAGAAACGACAATGGGTTAGTTGTATGTTAGTATGTTTTAAAAGCAGATATACTTAAATCATTACTAATAAAATCAAAAAGAGGCACCAAAGGAGGCATAGTTGAGCGTAATCGATTGGTGTTTAACTACATTGAGGAAGAAAAGTTGGGCAATTGTCCGGCGGAGCAGATACCTATTGCGACGCGGGCCTCAAATAATGTAATAAATAATGCAGATCAATCAATTATTGTAATTTAGTATGTATGTATAAAACATAAGTCATATTAATAGAGTTGTGCAAATTTTCCTTGCATTTTATATCACTACATATTCAGATAAAATAAAAAAAATACATTTTATAAGAAAAACAGGCACCGTTGTTACTGACTTGCAATTCTATGGTTCATCTGCTCTATTGGAGTACATGAGTTGGAGCGCACGTTCTGAATATGTACCTGCTGCGCCGGAAAATTTGCCCAATTCTAATTATATATACATGGCATAACTACCGGGTTACCATGAAATGTTTGTTGGACACTAAATTATATTATTAAAAAATTAATACTAATATTCATGCCTTCGCATCCCACAACAGCTTTTGCTAATTACAAGGGACATCGGTTGACTATGAATTACTAATTGGGTTGGCGCTTGTGAGCATTTACCAAGAAGTAAAGTTAATAAAAAAAGTATTAACGCAATATTTTAGTTTAGTTTAGTTTTATTATCAGTCAGGCCCAGCAATGAATTTCTTACTATTACTTGGTTTGGACCAAAATAAAAACGGTAGCGCTGTACTTTATATTGAATTATTTTTTTTCTCAGTGTACCTAATGCTCTTGTTTTGAATGAGCGAAAGATGCTATCGCAGATTTTTCTTAGTGTTCTCACTGAGGAAACTGGATTTCCTGGATATGGAAATGGTTTAATATTTAATTATTCAGGCAAAATCTCGCACTGGACAACTTACCAATGGTCTGGAGGCTGATCAATGTTACTCTTATTTCAAAACCTAGCAGAACGAGATAATACAATACAATAAGTGTCATGTCATTTATGCTAAAGATTCTTGAAAAGCAACTAGACGGGCATACAAGGGATGATGTACTTCATTATATCGATCACTACATCAACACTAGTATGCGTATCAAGCAGAAAAATCCAGGGTACAACCCTACATCTGCTCGTACAGAGAGCTCTGTAAACCAAGGAAATGCTCTTGTACACATTCCTCGACGTATATGGCGCATTTGACGTACTACTGCAGCATCAATCTCAGAAGTAACAAGGAATAAAGGAATTGACGCAATAAGTTCCAGGTCAACAGACGGCTTAAGAGAGTCCAGTTAAAGAGAGATCAGTTTACACATCAACAACATCATCATGAGAAAAACACTGGTAGCTCGAGTCGAAAATGGGCACTCACAGCATGGAGTTTTGTCTCCTCAGCTGTTCAACCTCGTCGTGGACGAGCTACTAGTAAAAGTGGATAATGGAGGGCACAAAACTTTGCAGTATGCAAATGATCCTGTCATTCTGACCCAGGGTAAATTTAACAGCATAGTGTAAGACAAAATGCAGAAGGTTCTACAAGTTATGCAAGCATGGACTGAGAGAGAGAGAATCTAAACATCATTCCCTTCAAAACGACCACATTAGCATTCAAGAGAAGGCGGATATAGATAGTCTTGGACTTCTAAAACTTCGGAGTAAAGAAATAAAACTGTCAGAAGAAGTGAAATATCTTGGTGTCATCATTCAGAGGGTTAAAACCCGGTTGGACACAACACTCATGTTGATTAGAAATGGAAGAACATGGGAGTTAAGACCTAAATATATATATAATATCAGTCGTGGACTTTCGGAATGACCGCCTGTAGAGCAGCGAGCACCACGCTAGTCACAGTCGCTCGTCACATATCGCCTTTTACCAGTGTAAACATTCTATTCATTTGTTCGTATCCAACACATATGTTCATATGTCGCGAAATAAAATAGACTGTGACTAGCGCGGCGATCGCTGTTCTTTAGGCGGTCATTTCTTGCCTCTTCTGTTTTTTATACATCATGGTGGTCAGAGCTGTAGATCATATATATGTATCTTTGATGTGGTGGACAAATATACAGCAGAAAACTACTATAACTGAACTTATCAAGATACAGAAGCTTACGTGTTTGAGAATAACGAGAGCAACGAGAACTAATCCTACAGCAGCAATGGAATCTTTTCAAGACCACCCACCTTTCCATTTGGTGATAATGGGCGAGTCAAAAACGGTAGCTCCATAGGAATCATCTTCGCACCGTAACGAGTCGTACGTAACACAACATCGTGCAATGAAAGGATGCTGGCATCAACGCTGGAGATACCTACTGCAGACTGTGTAACGGGTGGACTAAGCACGTTTGCCATATTCTATGTGAATGCGAGGTTCTGGACGCAAATATAGGAAATTTTTTTGTAAACCAAAACTGAACCCAGAGGATTACTTCAATTAAGCAGCCAGGGACTTGCACAAATTAGTACAGGGTACCAAGATACTGGAATGGCGGATATAAGGTAATGGGCAATAGAAATGGGAGATTACATACAAAAGACCTAGAGGCTGTGGTGTTTCTGGAGGCGGGTGTAAACTGGGCACCAAATATATGGATCCACCTGCCCTCCAAAAAGGATTGCTTAATCCGATATGTAATCTAGGCATCATGTACAAATGCATGCGAATCGTTTCATTCCAAGCTAAAGAACTCATTTTGGGCCTCTTTCAGACGAAGCGGTTTGGTTGATTCAACTAAGATGCCTGGTTTACTCTCAACTAGTTGATTGTCATTGAAGAAGCCGCCGAAGTGGATAAGTTGACTCCGTGTGAAAGGGTTCAGGCGGTTCCAAATCATTTGCTCCATCAGTATGCCCCTTGACAACCGCTCGTTCCACTAGTGGAAGCAACTAATCGCCTCATCTGAAAGAGGCTTTATTGAAAAGCTTAAGCAATTTCAGATAGACACTTATGTTAAAATTCAAAGTGTACACACGCCAGCAAAAGTTAAATACAGACACGTAAAACAATATTTATTCTTTGCAGGTACATTTTTAGCTAGTGCCCAAATTACCAACGGGATTAAAATTTCAGGAAAATCAGCGGTATTCCATTACCACATATCATACCCTCTATTTATTACTCCTCATGCTTCTTTTGCTTGCTTTATTGCGATCACAATAGCTGTCGTTTTAAACAAATGGGAAGATACAGTCCCAAGCAAGTGTTGTAATCACCGTTGATAAAATCAATGGATATCATTTTTTTTTTTGCATTTTTTTTGCGCCCGATATCTCAAATGTTTATGTATGTATACATGTAAATATATGTTTTTACGGTTTTACAATAGTGATTGTATATGTTTTTTGTAGATGCACTAAATTTTCACGTATTCTCAAGCCGTTTCTCCACCATGAAAAAAAAAAGTATTACAGCTGTATTAAAAGCACCCAGATGTGCAACGTAGTAAGATTCCATAATAAAATACTACTTATAGTGTCTTTAGTTACTTATTCTACTGTGATTATTGATACAAAATCCAGGGTGCCTATAATATCTGCTCGCAACTGTAAATAATACATTTTTTCATGTCTTAGTCATAAGCAGTAATTATCTGTTGCATACACGCGCTAAAATTTCTATGCATATATGTTGGCTTTGCTGCAATTCTGAAACCCTCTGTATGTGTTTTCTCTTAAGCGTGCGTTTAGATTGGGCCGGATTCATTGTAATGAGAATTCAAAGAATTCGTATTATGCTTTATAATTTTTAAACAAAATAAAAAATATCAAACAACATCTCAAGTAGAACGGTAGTGTAAAGATCAATTGGAAAGGGATGTAGAAAAGGTTAATAACAACAAAAACTAGAAAAAAAGTTTGTGCACGATTTTGTAATAGATTTGTCAATTTATTCACGTTTATGACATTTTCCTAGTTGAAATAACCAAGTTCATTAATATTAGCAGCCGTAGCAAAATAGATAGTCGCACAATTAAATAGTGAACAAAATATTTTGTCTAATACTTTTGTTTCGTGGGACTCTTCATAAACACTTTATTTGTTATTTTACGTTAAAATCAAACTTCCATAACATAATTTTCTGTTGCTCATAAATAGCAAAGAACTAATTATTGTTCTAAAGTGACTGATAAATTTGATCTCTTTGAACGTGGTGTTACGGGGTTCGCTCGCTCTCAAGCGTAAAGGTCTTGGATCGAAATAATTTAGTTCAACACACAAAATTTTGGATGACAGTATATATTTGATAACACAAATAAAAACATTCAAGATAAAAAAAATAAATAAATACGATGAATTACAATAAACAACTCTTAACATGGGTTACGATGATACGTTTTAGTATTTAAGTACTTGCGTACTTAAATACTAAATTAAACTATTAATTATGATCTAATTTCGAAATATAGAGGTTAAGTTTAAATATCTAGATTACTAATATTGGCCGGGAGGTTTGTATTGTGTGATAGGATTTTAGAAAAATTAAATTAAAAAAACAATGGAATATTAAAGTTTGGTGCGAAGGAAAGAGAATAATAAAATTAAAAATTAAATTCGACTTAGCTGGTAGATGTCTTGGAGGATCGGTGTAATTGCGTTCGTGAAAGTGGTTTGAGCGCGTTACGCTGATGTCAAGGCGTGGTCCCCTTTCCGAGACAACGATCTGGATTTGGTCTCCTAAACTAAGTACTTCGTTCACCCTCTTGGTTTCACTCAAAGCCAAAATTACACTAGGTGTAGTCGTAGTAGATAGTAGATAATAGATGGTAATAAATAGTAGTAAATAGTAGGCCCTAAGATAGGATCGGATTACTAAACTGATAAAATTAACAAGAGAAGAAGTCCGCTTACCAGTGACCTAAGATGACGCCATTTACAAAATGTGAAATGCCGGCTCGACGCTGCTATTTCAAAACCCTTTTCAGGAATATCGATGCAAAGGGCACAAATCTGCTGGCAGTCCCAGGTAAAACGAACAAAAATGCACTCGATATTAGAAGTTTCTCGCGCGACAAAATCCCACAATGTGGTAATATAAATTTAATTGCACGGAGCAACTTGAACAGCACGTCTAAGATGGTGTGTCGCCTCTGCGTCTCCCTTACTTAGCTAGCGAAAGGGCCGAAGTCGGAAAATACAACGTAAATCAAAAGCCACTGACAAACTCGAAAAAATGCGGAGTAATTTACACAAAAGAAAAGGTTTTAATGAATGAAACTTGAACTAATAACTGAAGAATGTAAAGCAAATTTAACTGACAAGGAATTACTAATTAATTTGGAAATAAATCACGAAAATGAAACATTAAATTTTGCTATCGGGGTAAGATGCGTTGTGACAACCAAGTAGTTCGAAGCCTCACTGCTAGATGGCGTTGCAGGGTCTAATTCTTAAATTAAATTAAATAAAAATCTTTAAATAAAATCTAAAAATGAAGTGATCGCAATCCAACGGCAACAGTGGAGCTACAACACTTAATTATCCTACAAATGTGCCCAGTGTCATTTAAATCGTTGAGCGACAGTTCGGATGTGGGTTGATTTTTTTTATCGGTTATATCATGAACAAAGATCTAATGAAATGCACCTAGGCAAGTACATACAATTTGAGAAAAACAATAATCAACCGTGTAAGCAATATAGCTCATGTTCTTTTGTCGAACTTGTATAGCAGCATTGTATTAAGATTACATAACACCGTAAACCATGTAAAGTGGCATAACAAATCATCGCGATTCTGCGGTATTGGTAAGAATGCGTATTCCTACGTGCAACCAGTATCTTAAATTTTAAAATTAAATTATCATTTGACGTTCGGTAAATATAGCACGTAAGGTCTCAATTGGACGGTGTTGTATTCTTAGTATGTACCAGCAAAAGGATAATTTACGGAAAAATGTTTAATACTTAACGTCTAAGTGTCTAGCTTTACCTTGAAATACTTTAAATATATGATAATGACAGAGGAACTAGCTGAAGTGCAACCAAGTGCCACGTACAACACAGTGCACTTTTTCCACATCTAACTGTAGGGAATATATAGAATTTCTTCTAACGTTTTCAGCGTTATCGTGTACTGGACGTCGTAAATTTACACACAAACGTTGTGTAATCTCGGAGTAAGACCAACGGCACGACTGATGCAATGAAATTTAATGATAAAGCCGCATCTAAATGCATAGCACTAGTGTTCAACGTATAATCTGCATGGAGAAACGATATTGCTGTTTCAGGTACAACTGCATCTACGTTACAACTAAATGCATTTAAATGCGTAACTTATTCACATTAAAAATATGTGGTTTCTGCATTTAGCAAAAACGCAGTCGTTCATGGATATTTATACAGTTTCTTTTTCAAATATGTATGTCACAGTTTGGAGTACTTAATTTGTACGTCAGGTTTTTGATAAGACAATTATCTATACCTATAAAATATTGAAAGATCCACAGTGGCATTTGAAAATAATCTCTATAGTTGCTAAGAAATTGGCGCTGCTAAATCAGAGAAACACATATCAAAGAAATGAAAAGTGTGTTTAATATACAGAATTGCCATATTGAGTACCTGAAATTCCATTATTCTACTAATAAGTAAGTTTAGTTACATTTTCATGTTTTAAAGTGTTTCATTATAATAATTGATTCTGACTGGTAAATGACAAGAGTATGCCGCGAACTGTAAATCGCGGTTTTCGTCGAATTTCAGAAATTGCTTATAATCACTCTTTGTTGTCGCATACTGAATACTGAAGTGTTTTAAATAATTGTAGCTGGTGTGCACAAAACTATGATTTCTTTTATACTCCTTTATTCTAATGAGATACTCTAGATATTGTTATTTGGTTGCATTGTATTGTGGAAAATAATGTGAAAATGTACCAGGCACTAAATGCGTGACTAAATTTGTGACAGTATTTGAACTAGACGCGTTTGAATATATATTCCGCTCTGACAGAGGGCAGGCCTAAGAAAATGTATACTTCCCCTGATTCATCTTAATACTTTAAAAATTGCACACTGTGTAGGTATTTAAAGTAGCCACCGATTACGATTTCTTTTTTTACTCATCAAAAATCAACTACTAATATCATTATTGCTCGTAAGTAAATAATATAAATTTATTAATATTGATTGAGTTCATGTCCTTTTATTCACATACGCTTTATTATTCTATTGAGATACTCCGTATATTATTACGTGGTTGCATTGTATGTTAAAAATTCTCAATGACAACCTAATAGTGCAACACTATGTTTTGTTCCTAATAGGCTTCAAATGTTATAGCTGAAACCAGCATCATCTAGCAAACTAACTAGGGAACTGTTTAAAAAATGGTTTACCGATGTCTATCTACACCGAGTTCCTAGTGAAACACTAGATTCTTTTGGTGGTCACTGCTCTGCAACTTCACAAACCTCGACGCCAGCCGACACACCAACAACTCTTTTTACAATTCCCAAGGAAATGACTAGACTGGCCCAATCGCGCGACGTATACGGCTTTTGTATGTGTAAGGAATTCGTTAAGCGGTTCTCCGATCAAGTTTTGCTTGCCCATGTTGACTTTAATTTGCATAAATACAATATGATAATCAAATTGCAATCTTTGGTCCCCAACCGACTATTCTCCCAAAGATATCGTCACTTGTTTGAATATTCCTGGTGTAAAAGCGATTATATAGAATCCAGGCCAGACAAATTTCTTCATCTAGTGACAAATGCGTTTTCGTTCAATGAACTTTACCCACATGCTCAATATGTGGACAACCCACTTTTATAAGATGTGCACGTTGTAGTAAATATTTGTGGTTCTAATACTTTTCTGAGGAGTTTCACTATCATGATGAACCAGGGGGTTGGGAGTACCTACCAGGCGCGTCCCCGGGGTGGTGGATAGGGGAAAGGCCATTTTGTCAGAGTTCGCTCAAGACGAGATGGTTAGTGGCGGCTATAAGTTCGTCCTCTCTGCTTAAAATCGGAGCAGGGTAAATGAAGACCGTTGCCGTGAACCACTCCCCCTCGCCCGAGCTGTCGTGTCGTGGTTAAGGGCTTGCACAGCGTTTTACAACGATGCCAATAGTTGCTTTCGGCTACCGAAAGCCCAACTGTTAAAGAAGGTCCCGAAAGCGATGGGGGGTGTTAGCTTAACTGCACGGACCGAGAGGAGACAACCTCAACAAAAACCTAAATCCTAAGGTGGCGGACTAGGCTGATGGAATGCGTGGCTGGATAGAAGACCAGTGGACTAGTCTAACCTTGGAGCACCTGGCGCACCCCACTGTATTTTGCCTTACCTCTGCATGCGGGGCTCTGTGGAGGTGGACCTTTTCTTCCCTAGCTACTCGTGGGATCAACCATGGAGGAAGGACGTTTATTAGCGGGACGACACCGCTAATAAACAGGAATTGGAGTAGGACATCCATAAAAAGTCTTCCACTTCCAAAGTGAGAGTTCCTCACAAGGAAGGAACAAAGGGAGGAGCAGATTGGGGAACAAGGGCGTTGCACCTCGGAGCACGTGAAATCGAAGAGGGAGACTTACCTAACCTGGGGCCTTCTGATATCCTACACTTTCTGAAAGGAATAGGATTGGAAGGCCAGCTGTAAAACAGCAAGAGCAGGGGACACAATAGATCTTTTAGGTCGCAGTATGATATTACCCTTGCAATATATACATACGTCATGATGAAGAGTAATGAAGAATGCATACACGTATTTTTACTAACCACTTGCATTGAAGGAATTACGTTGTTTGTGTACGGTATGCGATGACAAATAGAGTGATTATAAGCAATTTCCGAAATTCGATAAAATAAGCACGACATATGTCGTTTCGTGGTTATTGTAACATCCTGTATATAAATAACTTTACCAATCGAAAGGGCTGCGTAAGCGGGGCATGTCCGCTATTGACACTTTTTTTCCATCTCTCATTGTTTAAAAGTTATTTTGGATAAACAAAATTTGGGCCGAATTTTAATGTCAAATTGCACTCTCTAAAGTTAAAGTTCCGCAGCAACACAGAGTGTCTTTGGGTGATAATGCATAGGGTCTACAAACTACCAGAGTTTCATGAGAATCTGCGATTTACAGTTTGCGCCCTATCCTTGGAAGTCAAAGTTTTTTTTTTCAAATAGTGTCCAGTAACAAATCCATTTTTTTTTCATTCATTTTATTTTTCCTTTTTCGTTTAACTCTTACATTCTATAAAGTAATTAAGTATATTACGCACATATTAGACGTTTCCCGTTAAAGCAATGTTATTTAATACCTGATAGATTGCGTAATTTTTAAATAAAATTATGTGTTATCTTAGCTGTTTTTTTCTTGGATTTTTGGCATCTTTTCTCGATACAGACTTTGTAGCTGACTCTAATCAACATCAGATGGGAATCTGAAGATAAACCACTAGGCTCGAAACCGGTAGCCACTACTATTAAATAAAAAGTATTGCGAGATAGGCCTTTTTTTAATTTCTTCGCGATCATAACTAGCACAGAGTCACCATATTATACATCAATTCTTCTGCAAGACATTTTTCTCTAGTGATAACTATAGTAAGTAATCGTAAGTACTTAATAAGTAATAATATTTATAGTACTTATATAAGTATGTATATAAGTACAAGCATGTAAGTACGCTCACACACAAACGAAACTATTATTCATAGTATGAAGAGTTTGATTGAATAGTCTACCTCAATCACTCTATTTTTTTTTTTTTAGTTGGTATGTTTGAACCTAAACAGTATTCTAGTACTTAAAATAAATAAACATTACTTAGTTTTTATTTATGCGCCCATATAATTCCAATTCAAGAGAGATGACGACGGATGACTGCATCTCTTTCTAATAACTGTAATTGATGCGATCGTCAACGTACGATATTTCTTGTCAATTCAATGCGATAGCGAAATTAGAGTCGTGACTGTTGCGTGAATAAAATGTCAGTTATTAGCTAAGTGGTCAGTTCTTTTGTCTGTGTGTGAATGAATGGTTATTTTCGGTTCTCAGATTGATCGGTCGAACAGTTAATGACAATGTAAGGCCATCAATGGTCGATTTTTGTCTCTGCACTTTGGATCTCCATTGTCTTATTTAATTGTAACGATGATGGTGGGGTTGATTTTGTTTATTTCACGTCATCTGTTCATAGCAAGCATGGTATAATTTTCGCGTCTTTATTATTGATTATTTGTTTTAAAACGATTCATTAAAAACATAGTTTGTGTAACAACTATTTCTATGATTTTTCGGATTCTGAAATTGGAAATACTACAGAAAATATGATAAGTTAGAGTCGAGTATGTATGTATTTGATGCGGATGGCAGCCGTCCGCTACCACTAAGAACTTCAAGATATTATATTAACCAAACGGACAAGAAATTTACTAAATTATAGTATGTATAAGCTTGTTTGTGAAGTAACCAAACGGATCATAAATTACTATTTTTGTTGGATTAATCCATATTAAGACGTCCCAATCATTCTGTTCTTTTGCTCTCGTCTGTGTTTTTAAACACTCCTAGAACCCCTAGAAGGAGATGATCTCTTTCTTATTAACTCATCGGCTTTTTCGTTTCCTTCCTCACCCCCTTATTATTGCTTATATATGTCGAGCAGTGAGTGCCTGTATTCGCTCTAACGTCTTAATACAAGCCATATATATCATTTTGAAAATTAAGGAAAATAAGAAAAAAAGAAGAAACCGATATGGGACACCACCTTGAAATAATGCGATAAACGGTTCTTACACATGGCTTGTAGAGAAAGATTTGCTTTTGTAGGTGGGTCTTACACCAATTATCCATATATTGTTTTTTATTATTATTACATGAACGTAGTACATGCATATCATCGTGCTGGCAAACCTATTTTCTGTGCCGGGCCTTGGACGTATAATACATATAATTTAGATCTGCGTATGTATAGGGCGGCAAATAACACACAAGGAATATATGCCTTCTGAAGATACTACTGTATACAGAGAGACATATCTCTACTACAATAGACAAACCAAGTTATTCACTATTACGTTTCATACTGCCAATGCGTCGTATTTCGTTGTATTACTACGGTGGGTTCGTATATCTAAGGTCAGACTGGAACAGCGTAAGTGTGATCTGGATACCAGGGCATCAGAAAATTGGGACCAATGAAAAGTCGTTTAAAGCCGAATTTCTTATAGCGCATATTTACTTTAGTTTGTTTTTTCCATTACGTTGTTGTCAGCATTACATCTTCAAAGCTCATCACCCTCTATCACTGCATAGTTTTAAAAATATAAACTGATAATTAATTAAGACTGGATGAACTGATAGAACTGGAATAACAAAACAAATGGCTGAAAACGTACAGCGTTCACGTATATTCGGACGAAATAACATCAACACTGGAGGAATACCTTAGGTAATGTATATGATAAAATCCTTATAGGGAATCCATGCGGAAAGGGAGCTAGGGTAGCTGCTACAGATGAATAGGAAACTGCCCAGTATTATCACAGGTATGACGACCGGATATGCTGCAGTGAAGGAACAGCTGCGCAAAGTCGGCATGTATACTGTGAACTCAAACGGGACTCTGTGGGGGACAAACAGAAACAGTTAAGCGCATACTATGTGACTGCGAGGCATTGCAGTGCAGAATTCAAGGTTTGTTTGGGCAACAGAAAAGGGGTCTAGCATCCAGGATTCATTTGATGAAGGATCTGTACAAATTAATAGAAGCAACCATTATATTACGGTTGGTTGTATGAGATATGGACATAGGACAATAAGCCCGAAGGTTGCAGATTGGACTAGCCTGGCTTAAGGTAAAAGATAAAAATTCTAACGGTGATTCAGCGTAATGTATCACGTAAAAATTGTGTGCGCCAAGCAAAGCTTTAAACGGAGGAATAAAATTTTTCAAACTATATATAAACTTTAAGCAGCCACATTGAAAATACTTACTCTTATCGCCCTAAAAAAATATATTTCAATGGACGATCTTCTTTAATAAAAGCACAAAAAGAGTGCAGATTCGTTTAGAAAAAATGTAGCTTGCGTTTTGTGCGAAGTATTTAGTAACGAATAAATATAGTTGTCTGTTGTAGTAGAACTCTGTCCTTCGATGTATATAATAACTTCACTTGATGCGAATTTTAAATATTTGCTTTTCTTATGTTATTTAGACTTATCACTTTAAACGGTTTACCCTGAATATATCTCGCTTTATGCAAGTTACAACTACACATTAATTTTTGCCAAATAATAGGTATCTTGCTGATGTGTAGGAAGTTTTCAAGTATGTATACAAGATGTTTTCGAATGGTGAACTTTTTTTCATTGCTAATGTCTAGGCTTGGAGGTAGTGCCATTTAAAATGCAATAAAGAGAAATTTTGTTGAGAAATCGCCATTATATTGAGCCATTATGATAAGTTTTATTATTTATTCGTGCAGGTTGCTATACTAAATGAACAGTGGAATGGTTATTCTATGCATAATAGCGTTATATTTATAATTATTAATTCGTACCTCTTTTTATAGCACCGGATATGTTCAATTTCTGTGATAGATACCGTCAGACTTTTTAACAGCATCTGAAATTAGTACGCGAAAAATGTGAGAGTTGTGGGTCAAGAGAGTCAGATATATGTAAGTGTAAAAAATAATGAACTTGCTTGTGTTTGTGATAAAAAAATTACATATAATCTTTAACGTTGGGATATAATCATACATATAATAACAAGTCACATGTATATATTTCTAATTTTATTTCTGTGCCTTGGTGGAAGAAGAGCCAATGTCAAAATCATTAGTAGTTTTGAGATAATTAGCCGGCAAAGAATTTGTTCAAATTTGTAAAAGCAATATTTCCTTTTACGTAAAACCACAACAACATGACATTGACCCTTCTTGCACCAAGCCACAGATTTGTACGTCCATTATTATACTAACTCCATAAATTTTAATTTTCTATCAAATACAAGTGTGAGTATACTCGGTTATAGTTAAAACCTTCAATAAATCTTACCGTTTATTAAACTTCCCAGATATGAAACTAAATTTCTCAATAAAAATATTTAATTAACTTGTTATGATAAGGGAAGTACTCAGTTGTTTTTAAGCTCCTGAAATATAGAATACAAATCATAAATTAGATATTCACCATTATAACCTTATACTGAGCTGATCTTTTTTTAACTTTTATGTATACATTTTTGCAAAATACAAGCTATAATATTATTTGAGAAAACCGTTATTCTCATGATTACATACACCACATGACAAATTACATCTGCAGATTTCAAACCTGTATCTTCTAATGGTATGTACGACAGACAATATGATGTCTTCAGCGAAATATACACGTGCACATAGCATGTACGATTCGCTAGAACTCGTAAAATCATAGTTATTCACGTTTTATGAATATCATTAGAGATCGTTTACTATAAGCTAAGCAATACTTTTCGGTAGCCATTGAAAATTATCTCTGAACTGAGCGTAATTAGCTACGCATTTATGGATGCTACAGTCTCAATAGGGATCCTGGTTTCTCACGACTGCTTCAGCAGTTCAGAGTTAATTCCAGTCAATTCCTAGGAAAACCATTAAAACTACCAGTTACATTTAACTTGACATTTAATAATGGGTTATAAGTAACAAATATTTTATAATTTCTAAAAAAGAAAATTAAAATAGGGTACTTAAAGAATGTGGAGAGAAACATCTTACGTGCTATAAATTATTGTTTTCTTTATAAATATACCTTCAGTTATCATAACATCGCTATCTCCAGCTTAGTTTAATCTCACGTATTGTGCAGTATTATTAAAATGCAGTTTGAAACTAGAATTCTAGATATTTACATAAAACGTCATTGCACGTTATAATTATGCAAGTGTTGAAAGGCTCACAGTAGAAAAACTTAATTGTGTGTTTCTTGTGGTTTTCACAATTACTTTGTTATAATAACTACTTTTATTCAATTGTGTTAGATATCGCAAAGTGAGTAATAATAATAGATACACCGAGATAAATGAATGCTTGATTTAACAACTTTTAAAGTGATAAGTCCATTAAGTTATGGATAAAAATATGTATACATAAAATATACATAATCGGTACCGCATAATAACAGCATGAGGCTGCACCAACCCTTCTAATGTAGAAAGTACGTTATTTGTGTTTCAGGGTGTAATATTTTACGTAATAATCTACATGATTCGGGTAATACTAAGAGAAAAAAAGAAAAGTGTGCAACAGGTATAAAGTTATGTTAGACTATCAATCACAGTATTTTATATCTAATCATTTATGTACCCATATAGTTGTAGGCCAACAAATAAAAATAGGCATGTTCCTTAAAATAGGACGTGCAGCGTTCTGTCAATTGTATCGATCCAATTGAGGATCACTGATACATCATAATTGTATCAGTGATCCTCGGTCAAATATTGCGAAAGGATACAGGAAGAAGTCAGATTAGCGGTTCATGCATATTAAAATAAACCTATGGTTTAAACGAATGTTCTAGAATATATGCACAACTTTAAGACGCTATACAGATACAACAGATAACAGCGTCGCTATTTTCTCGATAGCTATAGAAAATGAAATAAAACAGCAGGTTTAATACACTTAGATGCAACGGAATTACTTTTTGGTGCAGCGGAGAAAAATAACATAAGGTAAAGTCAGGTAAGTGTGTAACCGGGGCAAGTGTGTAGTTTGGCTATATTTATTTTCAAAATTAAAATCTGGATGTCCTCTGTTACATTACAAATGTACTAAACTTTATACTAGTTTTACAAAAAAAAATTCACACCTCCTAACGTGTAATAACTTAGATATTTTGTAATTTTATCATACCTTATTAAAAAGGCATCAATATAGTATTACACTTCTGGCCGAACTAAAGGATAATGCTATTAATATATAAAATGCGGAACGGTTGCACACTTGCCCCATTTTGCTGGGTAAGTGTGTAGTATTGACAGTGTTTAAAATTATTTTTCGTAAACCGTTGATAATTATAAAAGGCGTATCTATTGAAGGCTTACAACTGGGCATATATTACGTAGTTCTATGTGTAAAATTTATCAAAATGTCTTATTATGTGAACAGTGTTACATTTTCTTCACACTATGCAATTTTTACTACACACTTACCTGACTGTCCACATAGTCAAAAATATCACAACTTTATTTATTCACTTATAATGCTTATTCTATACTACTGTGTGGTAGGCCACATTGGTACACAGTTCTAGCGAGGATGTGTATACCGGAATCTTATAGGACAGCAGCAAAGGAAGATGTGCTGAGGGTAGCGGCAGCCTTCCGAACGATGTCATCCGAGGCGCTGCAGGATATCACAGCAACGGCTGCTATAGATCTCTTGGCGTTTAGCAGACGTATGAGAACACTGGTATTAAATCTCGAAAAGAATGATAATGGACATGTTGCAGAGAAGATCATCATTAGAGCCCATTGTTCTTGTAACTTTCGCACTTTCTTTGCAATCTGCTCGATTTTGGCACTTTGTGAATAAAGGAAGCCCATCCGTTAATCATATTGTTTTGTTACTATGTGCCCGGTATATTTTTGTTGTTACTTTTAGTATGCATGTTAATTCCGGTACTGTTGTTGGAGTTAGTTCACGATATAGTGCTTACATAAACTGCAAATATAAGTTGGGACAAATTTATGAGGTTCGATATGATAATATGTATACCCAAAGAAATAATCTACAGCATACAGAAATTATCATAGTACATGCCTGCTAGTATCGGTTTGTGGAAACATAATTTAAGAAAGCACAACGATTTTGTAACACATAACAAACATTGACTAATATTTACAGGAGCAAATCTGCATTATCGACCAATAAATGTAAAGGCGCTAACTAACATAGTACACGTTAACTAAACAGTATTCACGTAGATAGTTTACCAAGAAAGTTATTATAAGTTGACCATTGTGCCCTGGAGAAATATAGACATTATAGCTTATTGTAAATCTAATAAATGATATTAAGGTAGACATGTCGTCACTATTTCTGATACCTATTTTTAGTTTTTGGTAATGTATCAAGTTGGCAGGAATTTTGTCAGTCAAAATCAATCACTGTAAAATTTAATCACTATTTACACATATGGAGTACACATACACACGACAAATGGGCGGTCTCTTTTTCTTTTCTGTCTTCCACCAAAAGATAAAAACAACCTCCTAATAACATGCGTTACTCCATTGTCTAGGCTCTGTGGAACCTGCGGTAATTTGCATGTGGTTCGGGCCAATGGTTTCGCGTGCTCTCTCTAGATACACTGTGTTGGAGTTCATTGAGACACCCACTGCCATTGTATAAAGCTGTAATAATAAGTTTCGTGCGAGCACAATTGATTCTGTGTAACACGTGCAAGATGATATATTAGAATATCCTTAAATAATGATAGTATTGTATAAATAGCGGGATTCCTCTGCCCTTTTTTCCCTCTCGGATCCACCAGATCTCGGTTTGTCTTCTTTTAACGGCCGATCGTCGTTGGTATGTTGGACAACGTCCGAAACAAGAACGCCAAGAAGAAGGAACGACTCCACTCCGACCCGTAGAAAGTGCGTAGGATTTTCGCTCGGAGTCAGAAACACGTGCTCTTTTTAATAGTCCAGGAGATGGTGGCTTCGACTTTTTTTGTTTCCTTCTTTATTCTGTTGTCGTATCCGTGGTGTATTTAATCGACCCACGGGATTTCTTCGTTTGGTTTACGTGCCTGATATGATATCTGCCTGGATAGAATATAAATATTGTCCGTTACACCTTAGCGGTGTAATGGATATACAGAAATTATAAATATTCACGGTACCGGTATTCAATATTCATAGTCGTCTATCGAATGGTAACATGGATTGCGATAATACATACAACGTCTTTAAGTGTACAAATAGGCAGGCTTTAAAATTAGTATACCTTTCCGATATGATTATAGATTTTTGCTTTCTATCAGCTTTAAACTCACACTCATTCTTGGTGTTTGCGAGATTAGAGACAATTAGTAATTCTTAACCCTCATAATTATTGCTTTGAATATCTGGTTTCTATTTCGTCAATTAGAGTTAGGTCGATGCAGTTTTAAAATTCGTTTTTTTTTCTCTTATATAATAATTTTATAATTTACTCTTTTTCCCCAGTTTTGGAACCGCTTTAAGTGTTTTTTTGGAAGGATTTTGGCAATGTCATTGAATGAATAATTTCGTTCAACAATTTCATGATATTTCAATAATATTTTATGGGAGTAGGAAGCGGAATAAACAATTTGTAAACTCATGATGTTTTCTAAGAATTTCCCTTTGAAGAGTCCTAAAGGCTCAATGAATACTAGGAAGGCTATAAGTCGCAAAAGTTTACGTGAGAAAGTGACAGTTTAAAAATAATTCAAATTTCAAACCAGAACGGTTTACAAGATGAAACAGATGATTATTGTAAACGGATCATAAGACACTAGTAAAACTGTTGTAAAGAGTTAAAAAAAACGTTAATATGAAAAATAAGAAAACCATTTTGATATTAAAAGAGTCCCTTGATAAAATTTCGTTTTTACAAAAATCATGTCAACTAGTTGAACTATATTAAACATCAAGAGATTGAGACAATATTAAGTTATTTATATGTCAATAATGGTACTGAATTAATTACAGGCCCCTCAAAGGAATCAAATGAGGTGGTAGATACTGTATGGAAAATAAATGAGATTGCTGAAAAACTAAAAGTAGAAGAATATGAAGAAGAAAAAGATGAAAGAAAGGGAAGTGATGAAGATGAATGCAGAGAGGATCGTGGGACTTCAAAAAAGAAAAGCGCAATGAAAAAATAAAATATGAGGTTAAATTAACACATAATGAAGCGAGATCTGATCCTTGGTGTAGTCTTTAAGACCAGGAAATCAGAACTAATGCTTTATTAATAAACCCTAAGCAAGGGGTTATTCGAAATGAGTCAAATCAGGAGCAACTAGCCAACAAGGATCGCATTGTCAGGAAGACCAGAACACTTGCAGTCGAAACCTTAATTTAACACTATTAAGAAAATTAGAAGCATCTCTTTCGTTTATATACTGTATACCTATTTTTAATACCCTAGAATTGAGTTTAGTAAGTGAAATATTACACGCCACGTTTCCTCTCTTAACTTGTCTATGAATTGCTAGATGAACCTCTTCTTCGGTGGTAAAATAGTCTACACATAAAAATCTTTAGTTTCGCTGCAAGGAATTAACGCTGGCATTCTCTCCTAGAAGTCTCTTAAGAAGGGAACACCAGCAACTGTCAAATTCCGATGAACATTTAATTCACGGGCCGATATGGTATGTTAAAAATAC
This sequence comes from Protaetia brevitarsis, assembly GCA_004143645.1. Taxonomy (NCBI): domain Eukaryota; kingdom Metazoa; phylum Arthropoda; class Insecta; order Coleoptera; family Scarabaeidae; genus Protaetia; species Protaetia brevitarsis. Next base: position 2,222,337 of record RXPK01000294.1, read on the forward strand.
CTAGTTATAAAATTCTCTTTTTGAAATAGCCTATCCTCAATTTACAAAACACAAACTATAAAATATCTTAAAATTCTTAAGTATTGATTAATTAAACTTCTACGAACCGCAGATATTTGCATCAACTTACACTAATACTTTTAGGATAGAACATGATGTATGTTAATGACATTATATATGCTATACGTCACGTTTAGCAGGTATTGAACAATGCGTTTCGTTGCATGAGGCAATGTTTTAAATCAGTATATTTTTTTAATGATAGAATATCTTTGAGACAGATTTGTGCTTTAGATCTTATTGTTAACAAACTACGTGCAAAAAAGTTGTAACACCTCGAAGGAGGTCAGTCACAAGGTTAAAATCTTAGTCTTTATCTTTTTTTGGCGCGCAGTTTACATTTTGTATAACTCACAAATACTTTGATTAGATGGTCACATCTTCAACCTCTAAAGGATTTTGCCAGTATTTACTTATTTACTTCTATACGTATTTTATTCAAGCTTAAATTGTATTTATAAAAACTAAATTACTTTTGTACCTAAATAATACAAAACAAGAACCAATATGACAATCTCGTTTGGCAATAGTTGGGGTTGTGTTTTAAGGCGTCGTGCTAATTCCTTTTCAAGTTAAATTGTGGGTAAAGTTGTATAACTGCATGGACTTATATATTTACGTTCACTCAATGAAACAGTGTACATTGTACATGCAAATTTCTCACTATAATAATTCACGAAACAATCAAAATGCGTTAATTAAGTGAAATTGTCCACATAATAGGGAACACATATTGCAAGTACACTAACCCACACAGTCTTATTGCAGTATCCCTGCTGTGTTGCGGTACTTATACGGACAAACCAAGAAACTGTTGTAACATCGCGCTAGCTTATGTAAATAGGAAATATTCGTTACCGAGCAGACAGTTACACAAATGAAGTAACTAAAGGAAAGGAATAAAAAGCAAAACCGATAAACTGTATTATACTATAGGCATGTTCTCAAGTATCTAGTAAATGCTGTACCTACACGTTTTATTTTTACTGGTGGTTGCAAATAAATGTTGATGGTCATCCTCGTCCTCATTCATAAATAAATACATTTGTGGGTTGCTACAAATGATCAAATCGATAATGTTATGCATCAGAAAGCTTAATAGTAGTGATTTCATAAATCTTAATATCACACACAATATTCAGTGGATATTGAACATTATTTATTATTCAGGAAACTGAACGTGTGCATCCTTTTGCAGTGAATCGTGTGTTTCTAAATGTGCAATTTCAATAGACTAATATGTATTGAGTTTTTTTTTTTAAACATTGACTACGTTTGATATCTTATTTTACCGGTGACCATCCATTAGCGTATATGGCAAGTATTAGGAATATTGTTTTGTGAACTGTGAATTATGTAAATCCATGTTACTTGATGTTTATATTCATGTGATTCGTGTTTTAACTAAACCCGTATATATAAAGTCCAAATTATCTTCCTCACAATTAACATATCACTTCTCTTTTTTAGTATGGCAAGAAATATAATAATTTGCGTCATCCTTGATTGTGTAATATACTTCAAATTACCTTGACACTAAAAAATAAATAACAGTAATTTAGGTATGTAAGCTGAAGGAAACTGAGGTACTTAGGCAGAAATATTTCGGGAGAGATATATTGGAGCCCTCGAAGGTTCTCAAGTTCCACATGGGCAAGATACTGGGCTTTATAGAGAACACCAAGCGGCTCGAGTGGAAATAAAAGAATTAATAGGGATGGTACAATGAGCACCTGGCTCAAGTGCCCGGACATTAAGTGCCCACCCTAACTTTAATGAATGAATGATGAATGAATAGGTATGTAAGCTATCCCGTTCTCCAATTGTTTTTCAGAAAATAATTCGCGTCATCTTTTGACTATTATTATGAATTTAATTAATTGATTTATATTAAAAAATAAAACATAATAATTTGGGGTAGATATGGTGCGTGACTCCCCGTTATTTTTTTTCTTTTTGAAAATAAATCCTTGATTATGTAATACACTTGAAATTATATTTTAAGCAAAAAAGTCTGATTTAGCTTCTTATATGTTACAAACATTTTAAATCGTGTTAACCTTTGGAGGCAGGCTACCCTAAAAATTGGACAAATGGGTTGCCAAGAAAAAAATGTGTTCTTATACCATTATACCTTTTTAGTCCCTAATGTTTCATCGAAATCTGAATTTCAATATCTGCGTTCAATGGCGGCGAGTCATTTGTTTTATTTAATAATAATTGTAAAAGAGATGAAAGCAAATGTGCATATAAATGAAATAACTACAAAATTGACTGTACACAAGAACTTAACAATGTATCTAGCAGAATACTATGTCAATCCTAATACCGAACGCTGGTGCTAGCAGAAGTGCTGATATAGGATATTAGAAGGCTAGAAAAATTACTTCTTTTTATGCGTGCTTTTAAGCATATGAGATTTAAAGTGTTTTAGTTGACATGCCATAATTTCATATATGCCGTCTAGTAGTGAAAAATCTAACATACTGAACAAAATAGATAATAATAAGAAAATTTTAAAGAAAATTTTAGAATTATCTGTACTGTAACTCTTATAATAATAGTAAGGGATGGATAGTTGATATTGTATCATGTACTGCTGACTCTATCCTAACATCAGTTATTAATTTTTAATACATATCTTATTTTCGTGTATCTATCATGAACGATATGCTTCATCTGATTTTAAGATTGGAATCTATCACAGAAGAGTGCCATTTTCCTACATAGGATTACATTAAAATAAATACATATATTAAAGATTATTCTGAGAACCTATGTTGCATAACTTCTATTTCAAAAACCGCGAGAATACAACGCTGAATTTCTTCGGCTGTTGCGTGGGCAGGTGCACGAAATGTTACAGAAAACTAGTTAATGAGTACGTTTTATAAGAATTAACGTTATACTAAGTAACTTTGCGTGGGTCAGTCAGCAAAGTACTGATATTATGAAATAAAATATATGTTTAGTAAGGTTAAATGTGCTGGTGCGAAGTTGTTTATGAAAGGCGTAATCTGAACCTCATTTATTGCGAAATAAAGTTTATTTATAGCACGTCTCCATGTTGTTGATAATTTTTGTTGTCAGAAATGAAATTACAGTATCTAGTGTTACAGCAGGAACACCACAATAGTGCGGGTGTGATACATAATTAAATAATATGTTCATTTTAGAGTTCTAAAAATATTAGTATTAAAGCTAAAAATTAGCATAATATCAATTTTACGTGTTAGCAGTATCTTGTACTGTTCTGAATCAACAACAGGTGCAGGGCGCATTATAAACTATCTATACAGGGTGTTACACGACGAACGTCAACGATCTATATATGAAAAACTATTTACCAGAAAAATTTGAAAATTTTAGTGTGGACAAATATGAATTTGACCTAATCGAGCAAAATATGCAAAAGTCTCTAGGACTTTCGGTTATATAAGGTGTGACATTAATGTTCTTACTTTAACCGCAGCACCCTGTATATGATTTATATTTTTGAATTGCCCTTAAAATTCTAGTTAAAATTTATGTAGGGATCCCTATACCTAAATTCATTTGTTTTCGAGATATTTCGATTCTTTGCAGAAAAGTGACATTTGCAACCCCTTCTTTTCTTCAGTTGGTTTGGCATACTTATGGACTGAAGGTAAGTGCATCAAGATAGCGTATAAAAATTATTATATCTCATATAGGGCGTGCATGACCGTTGTTAAAACATTAGTTCCGAAAAATGCAGAAAAATCAAAAATTTCAAATGGAATACCCTAATTTTTTCTATTTTATTATTATTTAACGTTAAATATTTTGCTCGACTAAGCCAAATCCATATTAGCATATACTAAAATTTTCAAATTTTTCTGGTGAATATTTTTCCATATATAGATCGCTGACATTCGTCGTGCGACACCCTGTAGTATCTCTACATATTAGTATTAGTAAATTCTACCTGTATTATAGCCTACTATATGACAGGTAAAATAAATTAGTGTATGTGGAAATTGTGTTGTTAGATAAAAAAACTATAATAATTATAAGAAGAAAAAGTATTTTAAATAATATTTGCCATCAGATACGTGAGAGGTACTCTTATTGAGTACTAATCAAAGCAACAATCGCAAACAATAAACGTAAGTGATACAAGGTGATCAGAAGTCAATCTTTCTAGTATTATAATGGTATAATACTATAAAGATGGATACATATGGATGTATGTATGTGTTATAAAGAGCTGCAAGTATTTGTTTTACACTGATAACCATTAATAACATACCATAAGCACAGGTAAACTTAACTTTCAGCGTACTTGAAATTACAGGAAATGTAAACGGAATTGTAGGCGAAGTGTTACGTTGCCATACTTGCATTATAATATTATAAATGAAGAAATTATAAGGAATAATGAAACATACAATACCGCT